>LS997565.1:49135500-49585500 GCA_000469685.2 Haemonchus contortus
ACATTTCTCCATAACGAAATGAGAATCTTGTTCCTTTCTTGCTATTAAACTACGACCGTTACGCAGTAAGCTTTCTGAAGCGAAGTAACGCTTTCACAGAACTTCAAAACAAACATTTCACTTCTGTCTGTTAGGGCCGTTAGGAGAGCTTGAAAAAACCATTGGTAACCGTAATTGAAGAAAAATGTTCAGGTGTCTGAAGACGACTTCCTTAAGGCTTCGCTACGGTATATAAATGCAAGCGAGATTCCACATGAACCGCCGTATCGCCTTTTCTGATGATCCATCCAATTCCTATTTTCGAAATTGGAATCAGAAAAGCGAGTTGACCGTAGACGTAGAAGAGGCCAACACCGCAGATGATGGTGGCTGCTGTGAAAATCATGTGGAGGGTCATGCCTAGTAATCGTTTTGGAACGGTAAATAATAAAGAGGAGACGCATTCGGTAAGGAGTAAGTAGTCAGCATAACATGAGAGATAAAGGAAAAGGCAAAACCGAAAGAATAAAATGTAAAAACAACAGTTAAACTACAAATGAATGACTTACAGGCTCCATCGGAGTAGCCGTTTTGAGTTCTCCTTCATCTGGCATACCGGCAGCTGCTCTAGCGGTTCTTGGTGCCCGGACAGCCTCAGCCTCTTCCTATAGTAAATTTGCGATAACGCTGAGCATAAACCGATTTGGTTATCCGATGGCAGTCCTTCGGAGCGCAATCTTCAGCGGTAGAGTTGATAGGTAAAGGAAAAAGAAAATAAGATCGTCATCACAAAAAGACGGTGGATGAGGTTTAAAAAACTGAGAGGGGATTCACGTCCAGATTTATGGTGAACACAAGCGCTTTCGAAAGTTCACCAGAAGGCAGAAACATCAGTTTCCAGGTGATTTGCAAAGCAGAGTTCGAGCAACACCTTAACTACTTTTCCATTACTTCCTTTCATATGAATACGATAAGTGATATTGGATGATCCCGCAAAATTGAAGGGTAAAGAAATATCTTTGTCGTTGATCAGCCTCGTGTTTGAGATGCGCCTTGCATTCGACATTCATTCCGGATCACAGTGGCGTAACGAATGCATATGCGGCCTATTCAATGACTTGCTCAGTCGATCAACAAGCCAGGAAAGCCAGAAGTTTTATCCTTGTAGAAGCGTTTGGTACCAATTAATCGATCTCCGAGGTTTGAAGACTAGGTTGGCCTTAGAATATATCGTTTTGGAATCGATCCTCAGACCACGCTCATGGTGGTGCGCCGCTTGCCAATACATTGCCAATCTTGTAATGATATGAGAAGGAGAACAGCGAAAACTTCTAAATGTCCGTTTATTTCTGTGAAAATTCGATTTGTCAACCTCTGTCATCACTTGCCATCATTTGTAAGGGCTTTTCTAAGCGATGGTGAGTGCTTAAGAGGCCTTTTTTAATAAGACCCGGTTCATAATCCTTTGATAAGCTTTCGCTTGCTCATGACCAAAATTCCCGATCTATTCCTTTCCTTTCGAGGTCCTCGAATAGGGAGGCTAGTCAATTTATCAGCTTGAAAGCAGAAAATGTACGGTTAACGTTTCCAAGGCTTGACGACTTCAGACAGAATTCAGAGCGGTGCCCTTAACAGCTTTCTGAATCTCACTCTTATTTTAATTACACTAGAGAGTTCATGCCAAAAGGGTCCGGTATCTTCTCCCCGGAAACAACGCAGCGTCCGCCGCACCCGTTGGAGCGCAGTCGCGCACTATGAAGGGAAAAGGCTGAGTTCCCAGTGCAAAGATAGGGTAGCCGCCGCGTGACCACTGCCGCTTGCCATGGGAATTCGGAGGGAAGTTTCGGCACCCGTGCCGTAGACGTACTTGTTTCAACCTAACGAGCACAAAAACAACGGAACACGTAAAGCACTAACTTCAAAAGCTCCAGATGAGTGATCAAAAACAGTAGGGCGATCAGCGGAAGCAGGCTGTTCCCCCTGCATTTACAAAAACATCAGAGAATTGCTGTTATGCTCCCATGTATGGTGATTTAGCCACTTCAAACGTAAGTCAAGTAGGACATGCATGCAGTCTGAGAAGTTTGGGAGCAATGCATTCTCTAGGTGCGGTTTGCAAGTCACACACTTCGTAGTCCTTAGAGAAGTTTCCTGAATTCCGTCTATCCATTTTACCAGAGCCTATATTTCAAAGTAGGTAACTTCCAAAATATATACATTCCAACGTTTGTAAGGCACTAACTTTGGGAGCTCCAGGCGAGCGATCAGAGGAGGGAACGGGAACTCCAGGTGAGCGGTCAGTACCGGCAGCAGGACCAGCGGCGGCAGCAAGTCCTTCCTCCTGCAATTGAAAAATTTCAACACACTGCAGTCTCCGAAATCACTTCCTGGATTATATCTTCCCTTTCTACCAGTATAACACCAAAGCGGTTCATTCCAGGATTATGCATATTTAGAGCGCACAAGAGAACGTTGGAGCTCAATCATGATTAGGTAACTAACCCTAGCAACTTCAGGTGAGCGCTCAGTAGTAGAAGGAGGTACACCAGGTGTGGGTCCAGCAACTTCGGCAGCGCGTTCTTTCTCCTGTAATTATAAAAACGTCCTCGGTGTATGACTGCTATGTTTCCTCGAAGGCAGCAGAATAGCCATTTCTAGGTAAGTAGAAAATTTGCCGAGATCAAGAGGCCAAGCAGTTAGGGCACACTTCCCGTATGCTTTTAGGACAGCCCAGCAGCTCTGTGATTTAGTTTTTTTCATGCTGCTAAAGAGTGAATATAAATGGAGTCCGCGTTGTAAAAGTGTAAGTTTTAGCGTGAAGAAAAGATAGAACTCATCGTAGCTGTGGAGAATTCACCTTAGGAGCTCCAGGTGAGGGTTCAGTGACGGCAGCGAGTCCTTCCTCCTGCAATTGTGGGAAGTTTTTGACTTTTTGTTATTGCGCTTCCCTTGCATTGTGGCCTCATTGAGAAGTTCCACTATGTCTTAGCGAAGCGGTAGATTCACGCATTTCAAGAAAGTGAAAGGTTCGAGTAGCTTGAGCTTCTAAAGCTGCAGTTTCCATTTTACCAAATCGGCTTTTGAATCTCGTTTTTCCATCTTACTAGAGAAGACAATCAAAAGGAGCTTGTTCCAAAATACCAGTTCTCTCCGCGGTGTTTTCTCGCACATAATTAAACGAGTATTTTCTGTTTAAAACAATTTCTAATCAAGGCCGTTACCATCTATGACCTTTTGCCATTTTCGTAATCCATTTGTGTAGAACTCCTGTGATTTACCATCGATAAAATTGGCCGAGTGTTTTCCACTGGCTCTTTGGTCGGCTAATCCCTTACTGTCAAGCCCACGACTTCTTCAACGCCAGGGCTGTCACTACATCACGCACGCATTATTTGACGCGCTCTATCGTTTCCATCAATCATGCTGCGCGCCGTTCGCATCGATTGCTACACGACATTGGGCGCCGCGGAGTGTGCCCACAACACCTTTAGCACTCTTCCCATGCCAAGATATCGCTTGATCAGTTCTTCTTCTTGCGCTTAGTCATCGTCGCTGTTTTCGTCGTGAACCGGCCTTGTCAGCAGGAGGGATAACGGATCGCAGGTTCCAAATCACCGCACTGCCAGGGTCGTACGAAAGAAGAGGTTCCAAGGTGCAAGGAGGAAGATGAAAGGAATACGAGCTGCTAGCTGCCGCCGGGCAGTTATGGACATCTGCAGCTCGTGGAGGGCGCGAGCACCTAGGAACCTCCAGGACGAGTGAGGGAACTCGGGGCCGCGAAGACGCCCGGTCCGTGTGTGGCACAGTCCCCGGACACAGTGCTCGTCTCCTTCTCCGAGGGCAGCAGGTGCCGAAGTCCTTTAGTCACGCAAGAGCTTGAGCGTAGGTTCTCTTATCTCATTTATTTGTGTATGAAGATGAACTTAATAATTCTTAACTTTTGTTTGTCTGATAATAGTTGGTTGGGCGCGTCCCCTTTATGTCGCAATCTCAGTAGGTTATATTTCCATGTCGTTCTTGTAGTTGATATTATAGATTACTTCTAAAGATTTAGCTCGCACATACAGTCAGACGGAGGTAGTAGGTTAGCAGGTGTAGGCGGGAGAAGGCGATGAGTGCCACGACATCTTCCAGTACCCTCATAACGCAGGCTCCCGCCCCTTCCACTATTTGAGGTTGCTTCGATAAGGACTACACAGACGCGTGACAGAACGACATCATCAGGCAGATGCAGAAGCCACACTCTACGCACACCCCATTTCGCGACACTTACCATCAAGGGAACCTTTGCAGAACTATAAACAGATGATAGTCAGACGGTAGGTAGGTACGGTGACTGCATCAAAACGTCCAAGTTCTGTCAGTTTGTACCGAGTCGTCAAAGAAGAGTCGGTTACGTATTGTCGTGATGAAAGGCAACTCCATTTCGGTAGGCTAACTCTGGTCTCTTTTGCTTGCTTCAAGTGATCGAATTATGGGCAGTTTAATCGTTCTACATATCCCCGCAAAAATAAGAGTTGGAATGCTATATTTCAAGCATATGATTGTCTAAGACAATTGGGTAAGCGTTGCTTGATAGGAGGTATCATACCAGCTTGCGACAAAAAGCAGCGGAAACTTTTCGGACCGGCTAGTATATATATATTCTCGCAGCGCACAGGAAAAATATGAAACCCAGTAAGATCCGTGAGCTGCGTCAGGTGAGCGCTCAGCTTTTTGATGCTGAAGGCAGCGAGCCTTTAACATCAATAAGTAGTAGACTTGATGTAGAACAGGAAATCTGCGCCCGAGTCTCACCACTCCGTCATCATCCCACTCTTACCCAGCTTACACCTCATCGTCAGATTTGTTTGCTTCACGAATATGTTCATGATTATTGCTAAGAGGAAATCGTGGAAGCTAAAGCAACCGAATGATACCAACCTTAGCAACTGCAGGTGAGCGTTCAGCACCAGGAGCAGGAGCAGGAAATCCAGGGGAAGGCCTAGCACCGGCAGCAGGCCCTTCTTCCTAAAAATGTGAAAGACTCTTTTTGAGTGCTGCTACAGGTACAACATTGATATCTCATATTTAATATTGAAAGTAATATTTTTAATTTCTATGCAGGATGATATTTCTGTGCGCCCGTGTTTTCTGAGAATGGGAAGCGGAATCTGGGTTAGATCATGCACATTTCTTTCAACAAACGGTAGATTGTGTTCAGCAAAGAGACTCCAAATTACATCATGGGTTAGACACTTAATTATGATGATGTCAGACCTGAGTGAAAAACCCTTAAGCTCGAGAGCGATAGACAGAATATAATCATGTTTGCCCATGCTCACCTTGCGTGCTCCAGGTTTGCCTTCTGCACCCTCAGGCCCAATGGCAGTCGCAAGTTCTCCTTCCTGCAATCGTAAGATAACTTTAAGCGAAGAAAATCTTTTCTCCAAGTAGAAAGCATAATCGTATTCGTGCGGCACGAACCTTAGGAACTCCAGGCCTACCTTCTGCGCCCTCAGGCGCAATGGCGGTTGCGAGTTCTCCTTCCTGCAATCGCAAGATCTTTTTAGTCAGAGAGAATCTTGTGTCCAGATAGAAAGAATAATCGAATTAGTGCAAAACGAACCTTAGGAACTCCAGGCCTGCCTTCTGCACCCTCAGGCGCAAGAGCGGTCGGAAGCTCTCCTTCCTGTAATTACAAAACGTCTTTATTCCAGCGTTTTCTAGTACATCTCCCGACTACGTAGAGAATGGTGAGAACCCAGCCGCCTGTCTGGGACACTTACCTTGGGAGCTCCAGGTCTGCCTTCTGCACCTTCAGGCGCGAGAGCGGTCGGAAGCTCTCCTTCCTGTAATTAACAAACCCTATTGGCGTCGTTTAGAGTGCAGTACGGAGAGTGGACTTGGTCGTTGAGCCGAGCCCCTCAATTGCACCCGGTCAAGATCAGTAGCTTAAGAGATAGCCTCAGGTGAAACACCGGCTCTCTTTATCTCTCTGTCAATGAATTCCACGAAGTACACGAGCAGTACAGTGCACGGTGCAATGACTTGTACAATGGTCGGTTGGCAGTGGCTAAGACGGTCTCGGTGCAAGCATGATGGCGCTAGCCGCCCTTTGCCTAATTTACGTCGATGAGCTCAGCTTCAAGAGAAGCTAACACAGACCAGAGCAAATCACTCGCCCCACTGACACTTTGTGGTACTTCAATGTTATCTCGAGAATGCAGTGGGCTGCGACGTGCGCGAAGTGGGCGGGTGACCTAGACGGCCAACGAACGACGAACGCGCGGAACGGATGTTCCCCTCAGAAACTAAGCCCTGGCGCCAGCTCTGCGGCATAGACACTTTCTCTTTTCCAGTGCGTAATCATATGCATTTGCTAAGTATAAACTGACAATTCAGTGTCGGGCTCACCGCCTTGGACTTCGTTCACGGGGAATATGATCTTCTGTCAATAGCTTGGCCTAGCTTGTTTTGAAACCAATGAATTTTGACGAAAACGATCGATGCCTTCATCTGGCTAGCTCCTCTATACATATGGCCAGATCACGTTCCCTCATGCACAGTAACTCCGTAAAATATCGTATGAAACCGTATGAAACAGTCTCCTGCATTGGTCGACTCGTTCCACATCATTTCCGATACCAAGCACGAGCTTTACGGTATTCTATCCCCTATTCATCGGTGGGTCAGTTCTTTTCTTCACTTCCATTAATGGATTCTTCCAAAGCGCGGAAAGATTTTTGAGTAACGAGGAGAGAGGTTAGAGGTTAGGCGCGTTCATCCAATGCTCTCCATTACTCTTTCATTTATTTCATGGCTTGGCTAGGGAACGAGAGTAACCTTAAGTATTCGACAAGTAGCGATCTCTTCAGACAGCATTCTCGAGTCTGATCTTCTCTCAAGATGCTCTGACAACCATAGCCAGTTTATACGACAATTCATCTCCATAAGTGTAACTACATCTTCTGCCTATTTCGAACTTCAATCTGCGCTCTACTGAGATGTGATTTTACATCTACTCAGGTTTGTACGCTAGGTCACTTCATTTTTTGGATAAAGTCGAGTGCAGTTCTCATTCGTAGAAACACTGTGCGTGAGATTCTACTAATCACACCGACCCACTATAAAATCATGATTGCAATTATGCAATACTAACCTTGGGAGCTCCTGCTCCTGGCTTGAGCAGAGCGCCCTCTGCAGGCGAAATGGTGATCGGACGCCCCTCTTCCTGTAATCAGAAGACTTCATTCAGGCAAGGAACAACTGCAACACTTGCTTTCATCCAAGACACTGACTTTGGAAGCTCCTGGTTTGGGTTCAGCACCCTCAGCAGGTGAAATGGCGGTCGCAAGCCCCTCATCCTTCAATCAGAAGATCTGATTCGAATACGGCAAGGAGCAGGGGCAACATCTCCTTTCAGTCAAAAACACATTTTTATATTACGATACCAACCTTGGGAGCTCCCGGCTTAGCTTCAAAACCTTCAGCAGGCGATTTTGCAGTAGTAACTCCTTCTTCCTGCAATCAATATGTCTTCATCAACCTAACACAACTATGCCTTCTTATGCCGAGGAGGAGCATAACGGACAGTGGAGACTGTTGGCGCAACCGTCAGCGGGGCAGATATCTGGCAGTTGTCACCCTGTCCCAAATTGCATTCATTTATGCGACCACTACCATCCACAACATGCTCGACACGATGTTCCCCTCACTTAGACACCAGACAATACCGAAATGACAGTTCAACACTATGACTTCAACAGGGTGGTGACTTACTGTCGTTCCTACAGTACTACCAGATAAGAACTAAAACCATCACTGCGGAACACATAACAAATTGACGGGTGATCTTCCATTTTGTAAAGAATAGCACTCCAAAAACTCCACTCCGTCGTCATAAGAAGGTAATTCCGATGAACCCAGTACCACGCTGAGCAAGGGCGTAAACCCTAAAGGAGTAACAGTGGAACAAGTGATAGATTATGTTCTGCATGAAAACTCCAAATTACGTCAAGATTTAGACAGTTAATCATAACGGTATCAGACTGTGTTAAGAGCTCGTAAGCTCAAAGGCGATAAGCAGGACATTATCATATTTGCCCATGCTCACCTTGGGAACTCCGGGTCTGCCTTCTGCACCCTCAGGCGCAATGGCGGTCGCAAGTTCTCCTTCCTGCAATCGTAAGATGTCTTTGGTCGGAGAAAATCTTTTCCCCATGTAGAAACATAATCGTATTCATGCGGCACAAACCTTAGGAACTCCAGGCCTGCCTTCTGCACCTTCAGGCCCGACGGCGGTCGAGAGTCCTTCTTCCTGCAACTTGAGAGGGTATTAATGTTAAGTTTCTCTGCGCTTCTTGAACGGAGCGCTTCCGATACAAGGAAACGATGAGGTCGAACACTAATCTCGGTCTAGGTTGACTCGGACTCTCTTCAGCTACTGGACCCCTCCTTTCCGATTTTCAGGTCATTCAGGTCCCTTTTCATCTGCGTGATAATATGCATTTAAGAGTGCTTGGGTCAGATTGTGCTCTAAACTTTTAATTCGGTGTCCGGCTCACCGCGACGGACTTCGTTCAAGGGGAATATGGTCCTCTGCCAACTAGTAGACCTTTCTTATTTCAGAATTAATGGATTTTAATGAACAATCGGAGCCCTAAATTGGCTAACTCCTCTATACCCACGGCGAGATCACATTACCTGACCGTAAAGTACCGGTATGAAACAGTCTCGTGCATTGGTCGACTCGTTTCACAATTTTCCCGACACCATTTACACGCACTACGGTATTCCGTCCCATACCTCATCGGTGGGTCAGTTGTTTTTTTTCACTCCTATTAATGGATCCGTTTCAGGCGCGGGAAGATTTTCAAGTAAGGAGGGCATGGGTGAGTCGCGTTCATTCAATGTTCGCCATCACTCTTTCATATATTTGAAGGCTTGGCAAGGGTACGAGAGTAACCCCAAGTATTCAACATGAAACGATCTCTGTAAGGAGCATTCCCAATACTAATCTTCTCTAAAGTGATGCCCTGACAACCATAGCCAGCTTATACGACAATCTATCTCCATAAGTGAAATTCCATCTACTTTCTATTTTGAACATCGATGTGCGCTTTACCGTGCTGTGATTTTGCATCTAGTCAGGTTACGCTTTGCACGTTATACTAGTACTTCAATTTTGGGGTGAAATCAAGTACAACTTTCGTTCGATGAGACACTGTCCACGAAATTCTACTTATCACGCCGACCCACTATAAAAACATAATTATAATTGTGCAATACTAACCTTGGGAGCTCCTGGCTTGAGCAGAGCACCCTCTGCAGGCGAAATAGTGATCGGACGTCCCCCTTCCTGTAATCAGAAGAGCTCATTCGGATAACGAACAACTGCAACACCTGCTTTCATTCAAGACACTGACTTTAGAAGGTCTGGCTTCAACACCTTCAGCAGGTGAAATGGCGGTCGCAAGCCCTTCTTCCTGCAATCAGAAGATCTCATGTCAATGCAACAAAGAGCAAGTGCAACACATGCTTTCATTCGAGAACACGTCTCTTCATAGGACGCCAGTTGCGCTATGTACCTTAAGCGTGCATTGCATGATCACGACCGCTCCTCTGCGATGGAGTCAGTCAGCGGAACATTTGCTGTATCAGAATGAGATGGATCTCTCTGGAATTAGACGCTGGAACCTTTTCACGAGCTCGATACACTTCATTTGAGTATAATTATTGGAGGTTAATCAAATACCGTCCACCTCGGTGCAGATCCCTCCCATTATGAAAGTTTGACGTCTTTCAGCTGCTCTAACCATTTTTTCCCATTCTATAACGTTCTAAAAGCATTTATGAATCGTCGACCCTAGCCCACTTTGGCGCAAACCCAGTCCACTTCAGAGTTTTAATCACATTCCTTCTATTAACTCTAACCGCTTCTTCCTCGCAATGTAAAATACTTTTCTTAACAGAACTATGAAATTTTGATCCAAAGCCCCTTCTCTAGTTTGACCACATTTCTTCCATTACATCAGATCACTTTTTTCCCGCGATTATGAACGGAGTCATGAATTTTCCATCTAAGCCACGCCCACTTATGTGCAAACCCCACCCTCTTCTAGGCTTGACCACATTTCTTCTATTACAGCTGACCTTTTTCCCGTGACTCAGAAGGTTTCTGAACAGAGTTATATTCAATTTTGAGAGGTATCCCCAAATTCAATGCATGCCCAGCCCACCTAAGGCGGGTCTTCGCTGGGTTTATGCGAGCCCAAAACGCATGGTGCTTTGGTAACTCCTTCCATTTTTTCTGACCTTGACACCTCCGTTGAATAGAATTCTCTGAAATTGTGGGGGAAGTGCCACCCACTGCGAGGAAGCTCCTCCCTACGACGGTCTCCTTCATTATATTTGTTGGCCCATCCCACACTCCTGCTCATTTTTCCGGCGTCTGGCCTGTTATGAGACCGAATAAGAAGCTGGCCCCAAAATCCCGTCCATTCCTGCGCATCCTCCACCCTCTGTGGGAGGAGCTTCGCTTAGCTCACATGTGCTCTGCTGGTCTTGCCCTATGCTCCACCCATTCCACATTTGACCCGACCTCTGACAGGTGTTCCTTCAGGTAGCGTTGAATTTCATGACAGACATGGAGACAGATTTTGACAGACAAGATTTTGAAGTAACGAGGGGAGAGGTTAGAGGTTAGGCGCGTTCATCTAATGCTCTCCATTACTCTTTCATTCATTTCAGGGCTCGGCTAAGGAGCGAGAGCAACCAAAAGTATTCGTCAAGAAGCGATCTCTACAAGCAGCATTCCCAATTCAGATCTTCTCTCAATTGGTGCCCTGACAACCATAGCCAGCTTATACGACAATCTTTCTCCGTAAAGAGAAACTCAATCGTCATTAACCTTGGGAGCTCCAGGTTTGAGCAGAGCACCCTCTGCAGGCGAAATGGTGATCGGACGCCCCTCCTGCAGTCAGAAGACCTCATTTGGATACAATAACGAACGAGTGCAACAAATGCTTTTATTCAAAACACTGACCTTGGAAGCTTCTGGTTTGGCTTCAACACCTTCAGCAGGTGAAATGGCGGTCGCAAGTTCTCCTTCCTGTAATTGCGAGACCTCTTCACCCAAGTAAAACATTCCCACCCTGGGAAGAACTTTCTGCGTTCTCAACTACATCTACCAACCACATAGAGAGTAATGCGAACCCAGTCGCCTGTCTGGGATACTTACCTTGGGAGCTCCAGGTTTGCCTTCAGGCGCGACAGCGGTCGGAAGCTCTCCTTCCTGTAATTACAAAACGTCTTTATTCCAGCGTTTTCTAGTACATCTCCCGACTACGTAGAGAATAGTGGGAACCCAGTCGCCTGTCTGGGATACTTACCTTGGGAGCTCCAGGTTTGCCTTCTGCACCTTCAGGCGCGAGAGCGGTCGGAAGCTCTCCTTCCTGTAATTACAAACCCTCTTTGTTCCAGCGTTTTCTAGTACATCTCCCGACTACGTAGAGAATAGTGGGAACCCAGTCGCCTGTCTGGGATACTTACCTTGGGAGCTCCAGGTTTGCCTTTCTGCACCTTCAGGCGCGAGAGCGGTCGGAAAGCTCTCCTTCCTGTAATTACAAACCCTCTTTATTCCAGCGTTTTCTAGTACATCTCCCGACTACGTAGAGAATAGTGGGAACCCCAGTTGCCTGTCTGGGATACTTACCTTGGGAGCTCCAGGTTTGCCTTCTGCACCTTTCAGGCGCGAGAGCGGTCGGAAGCTCTCCTTCCTGTAATTACAAACCCTCTTTGATTCCAGCGTTTTCTTAGTACATCTCCCGACTACGTAGAGAAAGTGGGAACCCAGTCGCCTGTCTGGGATACTTACCTTGGGAGCTCCAGGTTTTGCCTTCTGCACCTTCAGGCGCGAGAGCGGTCGGAAGCTCTCCCTCCTGTAATTACAAACCCTCTTTGTTCCAGCGTTTCTAGTACATCTCCCGACTACGTAGAGAATAGTGGGAACCCAGTCGCCTGTTCTGGGATACTTACCTTGGAGGTTCCCGGTTTGACTTCAAGCACCTTCGGCAGGCGATTTGGCAGTGGTAACTCCTTCTTCCTGCAATCAGTATGACTTCATCAATTTTATACAATACGCCTTCGTGTGCCTAGAAGGGACATGGCGGACAGTCGAGGGCCCAACACTGGACGCGAGTTTCTAGCGGGTCATTTTTTGACACTTGCTTCCGTTGCCCATACTGCATAAATTTATGCGAACCTCGTCACCTGCAACATGATCGGCACGATGCTCGAGTCATTTAGATGCAAATCGGTATCGGAATTACAGTGCGAACCTTGATTTCTATCGCTTCTATTATAGTATTAACTGGTAGTCTTACTGTTGTTCCAACAGTACTACCAGATGAGGACTGGAATCATCGTAGCTCCTCGAAATAGATCAGGAACAGGAAGCTTTTCATTTTGTTTTTGTTCATTGGAGGTAGGGCATGTTCATGAAACCCAAGAGCTTCTGATACGAGGTCCGAGACAACCACAGTTCTGATACTGCATCTGCTATTCAGTTGGTAGACTTTCCAAAACTTTCCAAAACTTCACTGGAAGAACGGCAATGCGTTTCAGAGGACATGTGCGGAAGCGTAAGTATCAAAACTGGATGAATCACAAGCCGGACGCAATTTTAGTTTCTCTTATTCAGTATACTGTAGAGGCCACTCACAGACTTCACAGCCTGCTCTGGTGTTGTTGGTTCAGCCGGTGGCTCCTCGCCTTGGATACTTCGACGGCGACGGACTCGTTCTGGTTCCTTGGCTGACTCTAAAATCTACGCGTTGAATATAATTCCAGATGCCAAATCTTCGTTTCAACGCTAAAATTCTGCTCTCCGACACTATGAGGACTTTCTACGTTTCTTAAAGTTCCGAGTGCTATATGACATAATCAGTCACAACTTCTTTCCCTTCACCACACGATGCATGATACCATGGTACAGCGCTTGCCCGAACAGACACCCTTTTGAAGTCTCCATCTGAACTTTCAACTCATCATTGAAAATTCAAACACGCCAGAACTATGATTCCTTCATTTTTCAGTTTCTACCATATTTCATAGGAAGTTTCTATACTCCTCTTCAGACCTTCCATAATCTCAACTTTAAAAAAGTATTAAACCATGAGCATCCATCTGAATAGGCTACGTCGTTGTCAAAGTACTTGATATTCCACTTGTCTTCATTTGATCGCAGGCATAAGAAGTCGGGCGAATAAGCAGTCGAAAGCAAGTCTCAATACTATCTCGTCAAGAACTGCCGCACAGTACAACCCATCTGCCGCTTAGCATGGTTATGAGAAATGACAGCCGTTTCGTTATCATGTTTGCCACTTATTTGCGGGTGCGCTTCGTTGCGCGCGTTCATCGAAACTAGGTCACGCCGCAGCCTTCGCGTGCGGCAGGTCAACCCGTGATACTTGACGGATGTCGCAGTTGTCAGTGGGGCATACGATTTGCGTATGGTCCACGGCGGGTCATCTTAAAGAGAAGATAACATGGGCAAATGCAGATCGTTCGCTCCGCTGACTGACTTGGTGGTACTGTAATGTCACCTCAAGACCTCATTGGAGTGCGCCACTCGCGAAGTGGGCGGGGTGACCTACTTCCGACGGACGCGCGCAACGGACGTTCTCCCGTATTTGCTGTCTCCCTTAAAATGAGCGCATCAGGGCTTTACCAGGATCAGCCCGTTGTCGACCAACTGCCCCCTCGCTGCACAGCGCAGGGACAGCTCCATTCATGCATGAGTGAGACGCTGTGGTGAAACACAGGGTAAAAACGGTTTTGTAACTTTGTTAACAGAATCGTTTCGCAGATTCGCAGGCTGTTTAATCTCCTTTAATACGGTACACATCTCGTTCTTGATTCCCACTGCGACCTAGTATCCTTTCTCTTTTGACTAAGGCGATTTCACTAATGGCGATTCCACATTCCATCTTCTGTTCGTTCAGTGAACATAAAACAACAGTGAAATGCAGGGACTCACCCTTTTCGGATGCTTGCTGGTCTTGTGGCTGCATGGGAGATCTGCAAATGTTTGGATCGAAATTATCTCGAACATGATCTTCTTTACTCGTGACAATGAGCTCATATCCCCTAGCTTTCAATAGGATGCTAATGTACTCGAAGAGTTTGTTTCTGAGGGCAGTATTAGCTGCTTTAATAGTTCGCCGGCGTGCTTGCCAGGGGGGGGGGGGGAGGATGGATCTGATGTGTAAAAGTTGAATGAATCCACAACAATGAAAGTAAACGCTGAGCCTTATTTCTCTCTCGCATAAAAAAAGTTGAATTCAGGGCTATAGGAGGGCACACTCAGGAGACCAAAGCTCGATATTTCCACTAGGCACACTGCCCAGCTGTTATGAATATTACTATGTACACTATGGGCAAACCCAATTGCTTCGCGACCGGTCTTATCTCGGAGACATGCAGCGCAACTGAGAAATGAGCCCAACCGTGGATGCACCGGGTTCCAAAAACTATCAAGGTCAATCCAAACCAGCGACACAGGCCTCGTCGAGAGATCGCAATCCTCAAAAAAGTCATGGATCGAAGAAAAATTCTTTTTCATTTATGATTTTAAACAATGTCGACCCAAGGATGAACCCTTAGCACCATTCCCCGAAACGGAAGTAGGCTTTATTTATTTTTTATTTTACTGCATGGAACCCACCGTTCGCTGCTTACATCGCTCTGTTGCGTAACGTCTTCTTTGAGCGGCTGAAACAGCTCGAATACTACGTTGTAACTCTCACGATCAGACATTTCTGTTCCCTGTAGTGTAGGTCTTTGAAAAGCTACTCAAAAATGTAAGCTCACAGGAGTATCGGTCCAAACAAGAGATTTATCGGGATACTTCCTCATATAGTCATAAATTCTCTTCTCTTCCTTATAAATTGGAGTTGTTCGATCCCAAAGAGAGCCAGTCCTGTCGTCGATTAGTGTATCGCGGTCAATGGTAATGCTGCAAATATGCCTGTTATTTTTCCATTCCATCACTGGAGAAGATATATACACAAGAAGAAATGCCGTGCCCCTGGCATAAAAGAAATATGAAGTAAAAGGAGTCCCACTCACCTGTCGTCGTCTACAAAAACACGCTCTTTGAACTGAACATTTCCCTTCTGAGAAGTTGCGTTTTCCCATTTTGTCCTGGAATTTTAGCGATGCATTTCTACCCCATCCGTTCAATAGAACCTGTTCGTGAAAGTACGGATATCCCTAATTCAAGTTGAACCCACTCATGAAACAGGCCCAACTTTCTTCTCTTTTCTTTTTTTTGATCTTCATCTTTGTATTTATACTTTTACTTTTACCCTAAGCCAATTATGAAATGATCTACGTCCCAACACTTGTTTGCATAACTCAGGCTAACGCTTTTCCCCCGGATGTTATCGAATCGAAGGGCAAGTGCCCAGTTCCGATGTGATGGCCTAAGTTCTTGTCATAAAGTTAGAGACAGTTGACTCTTCTGAGGTTTGCCCCAGTGCAGAGCCTGCGGTGTTACAGGTCCTAACGATCAACCTCAGCAACAATTTTCTTTATCTTCGATCCTGATCGAGGCGGCACATGTTGGCATCTCCGATTGGTTCAAGTAGCGATTTGATGATGTCCCAATTTTGTAAGGATTCTGCTGTAGTGAAGACCCTAACACTCTCCTCCTCTACTCTCCGCCTCATAGCCTCAGCTTGAAACTGTAGGCAATTTTCAATTCGGATTGAGGCCCATAGATATATTTCGAGGGGTATTGCCGCTGACGGTAGTTTAAGGATCTAGCTGCAATCTTTTCACGGGATGTTGACGAATGGCCTCCTGAAGGCACTGTGAAGGGCTGTGATCATTTTCACATGGACAGAGCCTCGGTGAAGAGCACGTTGGCAATTGTCTCGCAGCTCAAGTCGAACCCCCACAAACAATTGATATTCTAAACAATCTGGGTTTTATTCTGCTTGACAAACACTGGCCTCAGCAATAGTACATAGTCAATGAACGGAAGCTTTAACACTTTTCAAATATGGGCCAGTAAGAACTACATACTAACAAACTAACGTCTAAACGAAAGGCTGTTGTAGAAGTCATGGGCCAGGTAAATATCATTGAGAACTAAATCAAAAAGATTGACTTACGGTCTATTCTTGTTTTTGAATGCTTTTAATACATTTCCGCCTATTTTGAAGACAACTCGCTCTGTTTTTTCATACAGCTCTCCTTCTATTATCGTGCCATTTTGAGCCATGACACTGAGGACGCCTTCCACTCTGAAGTATCATTTTCTTTGACTTTCTAGGTCTGAGCGAAAAAAAATCCACTAGAGGTGGATGATTTTCCTGCATTCAGAATACCTCTTCGCATCTGGGCAGGTATTGGATGGCTCGACACAAGCTTTAGTCACTCGGTTGTACTTCCGCACATCGTTGGTTTGTAATCCGCTCTCTTGTTCACTTCTCTGAAATAGCGATTCAGTGAAAATGTAATTAAAAAGAGTGTCTCGAATGGAGTCTAGCAAAGTTCTCAGTTGACTTAACTTTATAGACCTAAGCCAGGAGGCGGTAGCACTTAATTTCAGATATCAGGGCGTCCAGATAGTTTTGAGAAGACTATGCTCATCAAGTGTGAAAGCATGATGCTCCCAAAATGCTAGAGCAGAACTATCGATTCCATAGCAGGGAAATGGGATTATCAGTGGATCAATACCACATTCGATGGGCGTTTGGAGTTGTTGTTGGAAGTATGTAATCATCGACTGAACTGTATACGATCAACAAGACCACCGAGACCTTCTGCCTCAGCATTGCGAAACTGATTGCTTCGACCGACCCTGTCGAAATCGCAGTGCGCTCACTTTTCAGCCTACTGACTCACCACAGACTTCCCTCGAGCTTCCTGCTGCTGATGCGAGTACCAGCTCACAGTAGCATGACTCCAGTCAACAAAAGAAAAATCTAAAAATCCTAAATGCCTCTCACCAGGAGTCTCGTCTTCCTTTCGACAACGATCATCTGTTTTCCAATGAGGACGTTCTGCACAGTCCCTTCTTCTTGAAATTCATCATCTTTCATCGTCTTCACATTCACTACGGCTGGGCGGGCCTGAAACCGGTAAACAGCCAAGCTTGGTGTCGTGTACTCCTACCAAATATTCGCAACACGTACTCTAACAAGGCTTTTGAGCTCATCTTTTCGTTCGTCAAAAGTCATCCCATATGAGTGCAACACTATACTTGAACAGATTATTATCTGCTCACTATCCGGATCAACTCGTACAGTTTGGCAGGAGCGAATCTGAAGCATTCCACAGATCATCGGGTTGAGATGCTTGTTGTCAGTGTTACAATCAAATACTCACAACAAAAGGTGCGATAAGGGACAGTCTGTGATCCGGGATCTGAACCCGTGAGGTAGAACGGGAACGAGAACGACTGCGACTTCTACTTCTACTGCGGGACGCGCTGAAAACAAATTATTCGGTTTTGACAGAACAAAACAGTCCGGGATCCCAACAAATGGGAGTAAAGGATCTTTAGGAGGAAGACCATGATTTTCCAGCGACAGCTGTTACACTCGAGTAGCACTAAGTACCCCAACAGTATGCCGACAAAGAGCCGTGGTCATGCTTTTGGGTGTGTGACACCTTTGACCACTTCCAAACAAGGTGGACCCTTATTGAGGAGCGAATCTTACTTGAAAGCGAATTTTTTGTTTATCTTCTCCCTAAGCGTGAATATCTTACTGCTCAGGTGCAACTCGAGCTAACTAACTTTCAGTCAACTCTAAATTTACTTGTCTTCATTTGACGTTGCTATTAATAAGGTCATAAGGTCACATATTCAGTTCAGAAGCCCTCAAAATGGTACGTGCTAGACATAGTGTCCACACAACTGGGGCAACCTCTCCAATTGAGGCATGAGAGTAGAGCAAGTTCATTAAACCTCATCCCGATAGGGTCTGAGAAATGAAAAACTAAACCGTAGTAAGCACCATAATCACACGTCACCGAGACTACCAGAAATTTTGGTATAACTCTCTGATTACCTATCGAAAAGTACTCACCTTTTGGCTGTGTACGTCGTCTTGTTCTGGTACTCTGACTCGCCCGCGGTTCCTGGTTCCTCCAGTGCTCGAAACGCTAACGCTAAAGGTGGTTCTTCTGATGCTTCTTGATATTCTACAGTGGTGGCTGCTGTACTCTCAATTGCCGGAACAGGTCCTTGGCTGACTTGCTGCTGCTGCTGATAAGGCGGAACTGCCTCCGCAGCTACGGCTGCTTGTCCACTCTGCTCATCCCGTGGTTGCTGAACGGCTTGATCAGGCACTTGCTTTTGTTCCTCACCAGGTGGCTGTTGTACTAGGTTTTCGTCGTACTTCTTCTCTTGCAACTGTTCACTAGGCAATGACTGCTCCGATCTGCCAGCATCTTGCTTCTCTTGCTGTCCCTGACTAGGCGATTGCTGCTGAAGTTTAATTTCCTCACCAGGCAAAGGCTGTTCTGGTTGAGCTTCTTCTTTCTTCTCTTGTGGTAGCTCACTAGGAGGTGGCTGCTGTAGTTTACCTTCCTCTTTCTTCTCTTGCAACTGTTCACTAGGCAATGGCTGCTCCGATCTGCCAGCGTCTTGCTTCTCTTGTGGCCCCTGACTAGGTGATGGCTGCTGAAGTTTAATCTCCTCACCAGGCAAGGGCTGTTCTGGTTTGCCTTCTTCTTTCCTCTCATGTGGTAGCTCACTGGGAGATGGCTGCTGCATTTTACCCTCCTCTTTCTTCTCTTGTTGTCCCTCACTAGGCAATGACTGCTCAGGTTGAGCTACTTCTTTCTTCTCCTGTGGTAACTCACTAGGAGATGGCTGCTGTGATTTACCGTCCTCTTTCTTCTCTTGCGGTCCCTCAGCAGGCGATGGCCCCACTGGTTGACCATCTTCTTTCTTCTCTTGTTGTCCCTCACTAGGCAATGGCTGCTCCGGTTGAGCTTCTTCTATCTTCTCCTGTGTTCCCTCAACAGGCAATGAGCCCTCTGGTTTACCTTCTTCTTTCTTTTCTTGCGGTCCCACAGTAGGGGATGGTTGCCCTGGTTTAGCTTCCTCTTTCTTCTCTTGTAACTCCTCACCAGGCGGTGGCTGTTTTGGTTTCTCAACATCCTTTTGTTGCGCTTCTGGACCAACCTTTGTCTTCGAGCCCGTCGTACCGGGCTCGTCCTTACCTTTTCCACGTTGGCGATGTTTTTTGAATAAAGTGGTTATCTTTTTTAATTTGCTTCCTTTGGAAGTTTTAGCCTGAAAATCGGAAAATGCTTCATGTTTACTTTCTCGAAACTATACCGTTTACTGTTTACTGCCTTTACGTTTACCTTTTTAGCCTTCTTTTCCTTACTCTTTGACGGTGATCGCCTGCAAATCTCTAGCTAATTGATTTCTCAGATAGAGTACTCATCTGTGCGCTCTCCACTAGCTCCATTTTGTACTACCATACCTCACAGCTTCCTAGCAACACGCTCATGTGGAGGTTCTGGTTCACGTTGGAGGTTCACGCAGAGCTCTTGGAGTGTGAAATACCCACAGCATGACTATAACGCTGCACAAGAAGGGAGACTTATTGTCGGACAATTATCGCCCAATCTGCCCTTTGGGAGTCTACAAGCTCTTTCCACGGCTCCTCTTCAACGGAATTAGCAGAATACTGAATGAACAAGATGCTTTTATGTTTTACGGGTAGCGATTTGGAGGCGACCTTTTATACCATCGAGACAGAAGGCCTCGGGAGAGAACGGTGTTCCTGCTCATTATGCAAGAATGCTAGATGAGCTCTACATTAACTTTATGACCAGGATCTAGTCATACTACAGGGAAGTTGGGGAGTGAGGAACGACACGCTGATGCCAGCCCGCCCAAATTTCTTGCGCTGCTTTCAAAGCGATCATGGAATCCCCTTCCGGGACTGTGAAAAGCATTAGCTCGGTTTTGAAACCCCTTTTGAAGAGTTAGCACCAACTGATATCGAGCAGCATTGATAGCTCGCAAAGTGGTAAAGCAGCGCCTTCGCTTTCCAAATTGCGCTCAGGTTGTATTTTCAAAAGTTATATTACTTACCTAGATTCCTTTGCAGCAGGAGTGCGTTTGGCCTTAGCACGTTTTCCCTTAATAGTGAATCATTTCAATTAGTCTACTACTCTCAAAGCTCTTCATACCAGTACCCCCTTTTTCTGTGGTTTTTTGACTGCACTATCGGTTGGCGGTCCGTTAGAATCTGGAGTGAGTGTACCGGCGCTTGGTGTGCCGGCAGGTTCCTGTTTTCCAATTTGATCATTTACATTATTTCTGTAACAGATTGAACTTGTGAAAACAACAATTGAGCGATGATGCTATTCTGGTTAACATTCCGCCTAATAACATCGAACGCCAATTTGTGAGGAACAGACTCTATGATAGGCAGTGCTTGACAGAGGGTTGCGTTACATGTCCAAAAGGAAAAGATGGAGATTGCGCTTCTGTAGGCGTAATTTATCAGATTCAAAGTGGGGCATGTAATTCAAGCTACATAGGAGAAACTGGAAGAGTTCTATCAGTACGAATAAAAGAGCATCTTGCTGGTAAACAGTAATGTGTTAACTCCGTTAGGGAAGCACAGAGTAGAACAGCATGATGGCAGTGATTTCAACATAAGGTGTACGATATTGGCTCACGAGACGGAAATATCGTCGAGAAAAGTGTTGGAAGCGTTTTGGATTTCAGCTAGAAATCCAGATATGAACAGCTGAAATGAGTGCGTCACAATCACAAATGATCTATTGCCATTTATGCAGCACTGCGAGTTAGTTCCATAATCAGCGAACGTGCTGATCCGCAATAATAATCTTATTGCATAGGGACAGCGAAGTAAGATCATTCGCTACTAATGTACTGTCCGCGTCGCGTAGTGCTACACCTCGGTTTGGAAGTGAGGTGAGCTTATCCATTGAATTTCGGGCATTTTTCGTGCATTCCGGATAGAACGTCAGAAACGCTAGAGCGGAGGAGGCGCTTGGTGGTGTATTGTGCAACCAACAAGCTTCGGACCTTTTCAGGCCTTTGGAAACGACGAGTCCGTCGAAACGTTGGCCAGAATAAAGACCCCACCTAACAACCTCGAGGCAGAATCAAAATTAACAATTGCAAAGGTTTCACTTTCAGTTTCATTCTGAAGCCTGTATCCCCCTTGAACACTGTAACCTTAAAGAAACAGAAGTTGTGAATTTTCAGCTGAACATCCCAGCTCTCATGTCATACCATATAATCTCTTTTATTTGTTCACTCGAAGGCACTGCAACGTACCTCGAGTTTTTTAGATCAGTACTGCTTTGCTGAGTAGCGTTCCCCTGAATTTTCAATTATTTCAAAGTGTTCGTTCAATTTGAAGGTTCGACATTCATGTACCTCCTGACCCGCAGGTGTCGCGACCTTACTATCGGCAGCAGACAGGCCGCCAGATCCAGGTGTGAGTGTAGCGGTACCTGTGGTATTGGAAGAGGTCCCACCGGTAGTACCGCTTTTTGAAATACGTTCTTTCGCATCCTTTCCATTAGTAGCTCTGGCGCCTGAATTTCGAAAGTTACTCTTGCTTCAGTTTCGAATCCTACTTCCTAGACTTTGAACTACTTCCTTTCTTACCTCCTTTACTTTTTGCTATTGCAGTCGTCGATTCCTGTTTTTCCTTTGGATCCTTCATCCGTCTGCAACAGCTGATTTAAATAGCGCAAAAAGATCGAGAATATTTCTGTTCCGTGAATAAAGCGCTGCCTGCGTGCAATATGTGGGTCCCGGTGCGAACGGTGCAACCTTTACAACATTCACGACGCTTAACAACTCGTCCGCCTCAGATGTGTACCAGCTTTTTCTAGTCCTATTTAAGCCGTTTTTCGACTTGACAGCGTCCCTTAGGCTATCCTTGGGAGTCCCAAGTACATCCTAGGGAGGAATCCCAAAGACCATTCATGACGTGGGCTGTGCCTTTAACGGGAAATAGGTGAAATAGGCAAAAAGCCTTCGTCATGATCATTCCCTTTTCTCCTCCATTCGATATCTCCTTCCTTTTACCAATGTGTCAAAGAGGAAAACTACTCCCATCTACTGCCCGCATAAGAACGAAAGCACCAATAAATTTCGTGTGCCTTAAGGGTGAGGTAGGTGATTCGTGCTTTTTCATTACTTATTTATACTTATTCAGCTCGTCTTCATAATGATCGCACCAAAAACAAACCATTCGCTTCTGTCTTTCGCGATTGCCATCAATTGTAGACTCAGAATCCGACGAAAATGACGATGAGAGTAATCATTCAGCTGCATTCGCAGCTGTATTGCGTGATGTTATGTGCTGTCCAAGCACTACCCCAGCATTTCGCAGCAGGCCTACCGTTAGATAGTGAAGATCCTAGAGGAAACCGTTGCACTATGCCCCTAGGAATAAACCATACACCAACCAACCCTCTTATTCCTTAGATCGTCTTAGTGCACCCTGCTATTACATTCTAAGACAACGTAGTACTTTTTGTGACTTTGTTTGGAAGAAACGTAAAGTTTGTGGGGGAAACACCCTGCAAAAGTGGAAGAGGTTCCGAGAGAGCCGTTTACCGTTTATCTTCTTTTACAGTTTTTTTGGTCTTTGCTAATTTGTAACAGTTATTTCTTGTAACATAAATTGTATAACATAATTGAAATGACTAAAACGTACTTTCTTAAGGATGATCTTCTTATTTCAACATTTTGTGGTGGAGGTGTTTGAGCTTTTACATTAGGCTGAAAAGATAGTTCGGTTTAGACACTGTCGCAGCAACTTCATCGAATACTCTGCTCCACAACTGAAGGTCGGTCATATCCTTACTATAAATAAACCACAAATGTCCGTTTTTCTGTTTGTCTTTATGTCTGTATGTTTGTATGTCTGTTTCACGGTAACTATCTTATACGGTGTCGTTTGGAAATCAAATGGATCAGCTCAGACAGGTTGGAACAAATGGGGATTGGGGATGAACAAGCGGGGAATAAGCCGAACTCCTTGAGTACACGTGATCTAAGCTAGGCTCGGCCCACGAGGGGCGAGGCTTGCGCGAATAGTGTAGTTCACCGGAATCCTGTAACTTCTTTGCTCCTGAGCCTAGAGTAATCAAATTGGGCAGAGATGTAGGTGACAAGATGGGAAAACCGATGGTAGGTGACAGGTGCAGACTCCGCCCATTGGGGGCGGGGCTTCCTGAAAAACAGTCAAACCGGACCTGGGTCGTTCAAATTTGGCAGAGGGGACTTCCTCGAAAATAGTCAATTTAGACCTGATTTGAATTTTTCAAGAAGGGTAAGTACGTTGATAGGGACCGATTATGAAATTTGGTCCACCTTTTGCTTACGACCGCTACCCAGCGAAGCATGCGATTCAATGAAGGATCACGATTTCTCTTTGCTTTGATATCATTCATGGCAAAACTTATTCGACCGCTAACAATACTGGGTTCTTACTTAATGATGTATCAGTAGATAAAAGGAGCTACATCAATAAAGATATTTGATGATGGTATTATTATGACTCGACAACATTTTTGAGTACCATTCAAGGGTTTGGATGCCTACCAGTTAAGTCTTCAATGGGTCATTATTTTTAACATCAACAGCGACAGATCGAGACAGACAGATACTAATCAAAGGCATAGGCATAGGCACATTTTGAATATCGTTTGCATGCCCTATTGTTCCTCTTTCGAACTCCGTGTTCCGAAAAGTATCATTCGTTCCGAAGAAGGAGTGTACTCTTTGCCGTTTGTCACGACTCTATCATGAGGAGGGAAGCCCGGCGTTAGCCTGGCGGTCCCACTGTCTTTATATATAAAGCGGTAACTTTGTGTGTCTGTTTGTGTGTCGGTTTGTGCGTCTTTCCGAAAGTCACTTGGGCACTATGAAGAGTGTGAATGTCACGTGAGCGCGGTGAGGAAGCAGTTATAGAATGGAAAGTTAACCAATACTGTTCATATTGGTCTTCTAACAAGTCGAAGATAAGCGGTAACGGGCATGTAGTGCACGCATTAGCGTGCGTAGCCCAACTGGTAGAGCATTCATACATCTCCGCTCTCCAGTTGGGCTCTAGGCTTAGTAGATCTCAATCAAGCGGCCCCCAGGAGTAAGGTGGACATGGTTGGGCTTGGGCAAGTGTAGTAGCAGCATACCTCTGATATTTCGCAAAGTGCATCTGTGGTGTTTCATGTATGTATGTATGTATGTATGTATGTATGTATGTATGTATGTATGTATGTATGTATGTATGTATGTATGTATGTATGTATGTATGTATGTATGTATGTATGTATGTATGTATGTATGTATGTATGTATGTATGTATGTATGTATGTATGTATGTATGTATGTATGTATGTATGTTGTATGTATGTATGTATGTATGTATGTATGTATGTATGTATGTATGTATGTATGTTGTATGTATGTATGTATGTATGTATGTATGTATGTATGTATGTATGTATGTATGTATGTATGTATGTATGTATGTATGTATGTGTATGTATGTATGTATGTATGTATGTATGTATGTATGTATGTATGTATGTATGTATGTATGTATGTATGTATGTATGTATGTATGTATGTATGTATGTATGTATGTATGTATGTATGTATGTATGTATGTATGTATGTATGTATGTATGTATGTATGTATGTATGTATGTATGTATGTATGTATGTATGTATGTATGTATGTTATGTATGTATGTTATGTATGTATGTATGTATGTAATGTATGTATGTATGTATGTATGTATGTATGTATGTATGTATGTATGTATGTATGTATGTATGTATGTATGTATGTATGTATGTATGTATGTATGTATGTATGTATGTATGTATGTATGTATGTATGTATGTATGTTATGTATGTATGTATGTATGTATGTATGTATGTATGTATGTATGTATGTATGTATGTATGTATGTATGTATGTATGTATGTATGTATGTATGTATGTATGTATGTATGTATGTATGTATGTATGTATGTATGTATGTATGTATGTATGTATGTATGTATGTATGTATGTATGTATGTATGTATGTATGTATGTATGTATGTATGTATGTTATTGTAGTGTATGTATGTATGTATGTATGTATGTATGTATGTATGTATGTATGTATGTATGTATGTATGTATGTATGAATGTATGTATGTATGTATGTATGTATGTATGTATGTATGTATGTATGTATGTATGTATGTATGTATGTATGTATGTATGTATGTATGTATGTATGTATGTATGTATGTATGTATGTATGTATGTATGTATGTATGTATGTATGTATGTATGTATGTATGTATGTATGTATGTATGTATGTATGTATGTATGTATGTATGTATGTATGTATGTATGTATGTATGTATGTATGTATGTATGTATGTATGTATGTATGTATGTATGTATGTATGTATGTATGTATGTATGTATGTATGTATGTATGTATGTATGTATGTATGTATGTATGTATGTATGTATGTATGTATGTATGTATGTATGTATGTATGTATGTATGTATGTATGTATGTATGTATGTATGTATGTATGTATGTATGTATGTATGTATGTATGTATGTATGTATGTATGTATGTATGTATGTATGTATGTATGTATGTATGTATGTATGTATGTATGTATGTATGTATGTATGTATGTATGTATGTATGTATGTATGTATGTATGTATGTATGTATGTATGTATGTATGTATGTATGTATGTATGTATGTATGTATGTATGTATGTATGTATGTATGTATGTATGTATGTATGTATGTATGTATGTATGTATGTATGTATGTATGTATGTATGTATGTATGTATGTATGTATGTATGTATGTATGTATGTATGTATGTATGTATGTATGTATGTATGTATGTATGTATGTATGTATGTATGTATGTATGTATGTATGTATGTATGTATGTATGTATGTATGTATGTATGTATGTATGTATGTATGTATGTATGTATGTATGTATGTATGTATGTATGTATGTATGTATGTATGTATGTATGTATGTATGTATGTATGTATGTATGTATGTATGTATGTATGTATGTATGTATGTATGTATGTATGTATGTATGTATGTATGTATGTATGTATGTATGTATGTATGTATGTATGTATGTATGTATGTATGTATGTATGTATGTATGTATGTATGTATGTATGTATGTATGTATGTATGTATGTATGTATGTATGTATGTATGTATGTATGTATGTATGTATGTATGTATGTATGTATGTATGTATGTATGTATGTATGTATGTATGTATGTATGTATGTATGTATGTATGTATGTATGTATGTATGTATGTATGTATGTATGTATGTATGTATGTATGTATGTATGTATGTATGTATGTATGTATGTATGTATGTATGTATGTATGTATGTATGTATGTATGTATGTATGTATGTATGTATGTATGTATGTATGTATGTATGTATGTATGTATGTATGTATGTATGTATGTATGTATGTATGTATGTATGTATGTATGTATGTATGTATGTATGTATGTATGTATGTATGTATGTATGTATGTATGTATGTATGTATGTATGTATGTATGTATGTATGTATGTATGTATGTATGTATGTATGTATGTATGTATGTATGTATGTATGTATGTAATGTATGGCTCTATGTATGTATGTAGATGTGCATGAGCGCAATGTATGTATCCATGTCAGAGTGTATGTGCTGAATAAAGGGGGGCAGATCGAGAGGAAGGGGATGCCCTCACAGCCATCACGCTATGGAGGAAGCCTGGCGTAAGCCAGCAATCATTACGGCTGTATCTGATTGGTGCATTCACTTTTGAGAAGATGTACATCGATTGAGCTGAAACAAAATCGATACTCATTTTGGAGAATCGCCTCAATCGAACGGCTGATCGATCGCGCGTGAAGGCTCAGACTTGGTGTTGCTTATACTTTGCGAGTGGAACCATGTATAAGCGGAGCAGATGAACGAAGTTAACGTTAACGTGACGGCATACTGACTGCGATTGTGCGACCCGCTTTCCCCTTGTTGATTCTTACACCGGATTCCGTATGGGGATACTCAAGCAGTTGCCTTCTCTGGTCTTATGTCGAAGTGCTACACCCAAGACTCCTTAGCCCGCCTTCATGTGGAGCAGCAAAGCTTCATCTCCCTCCCATCCGTAACGACGAAATATACTCGGCACGATTTTGGCCAAGCAGCACAACATCGAAGCAAGGGCTGGTTCGGGGTAGGAAAGGTCTCAGTATGTTGTCGGACCAACAATCAAATCAATCGCAAAGTATGAGCAGCAGTCAGAATGAGTGCTCTTGCCATGTTAAACCGCCCCATGAAGGCGAACTCATTGAAATGAATACCACGAATTAGCCTCAGCTCGATCAATGTCTATCTGATATTTACTCACTGGGTTCAACATGATGTATCACCATAAGGCTGTCACTTATCAGTTACTCCGAATGTATTCATTCTCATGGATCAGAAGAACAAACACGGTCGACAGCTTGCTGAACTTCATCCTGTTAGCAACAGCTGAAGGAGACGATCTATATCTGTCCAATACAACTGCGCTGAGAAAGCAAGATGACGTGAAATTATGAGAAAAGTCCATCCAGCCCTAGCTTGTGCTTTCTCATGGACCGGACTCCTATCCCTGTTCATACCCCTGGTCCCTGTTCACACCACTTGTGATGGTCGTTTTGAGCCAACATACGTGATCACCCTCCCACACCGCTCCGTTTTCTTTGGATCGGTAATCGGTAAGCCGTTTGTGTTGCTTGTGCTGAACATCTTGACAGACTAGTGATTCCTTCATTGATCACCCTGCCCAGATGCATCAACGCGTTAAAGACTATCAGACACCCTCTGCTACTATAAGCTGAAGCCTGACGCAGCTCCGTCACTAACTCCCATCTGCGAGACGTACTACCACACAATTGGAAAGGCTCGGTGGGTGAATGAGAACCACCGGTCTTCGTGTTCATATCACCGACCCAACCATGAAAGAATACCTTTATCTAACAACAAGATGAACTGCAATCATTATGTCGAGCTGGTAGCTTCCGAGAGGTCGTTCCATGCGCAGAGACACCGAATCGACTGAGCCACTGAAGCGGTTCGGGACCACTTTTCGACTATATGGATCCTGACACTCGAGCGACACTTTCACCTTGTGACTATCTACTTCCTTGAGGTTCCCAGGAATTTGAACAACAACAAATGGCTAGCGTGGAGGCCATCATCTCTCTCCATAAAGTGCAGGTAGAGAATCACACTCTACAGCACGGCGAGAGCAGCGACGGACTCCCGTGGTTTGATAGAACATACGCTATAGCTTCACAGATGCTAGATCGTCATTCTCGACGTGTTCGGCTGCTTCACGGCTCCATCTTTCAAGATGTTAGGGAAGGAGGGTTGTAAAAGACTAGCGAAGGTCCTGGACATACAATGACCACCCTCGGGAAGGTGACCGTGATGGCGCCTCCTGAACCCGTACTGTTAGGAGCCGCTAAGCTTCATAAAGTGTTGACCACAGTACCTTATAATGTCGTCCGCCTTGCCTGGTTATGTCAGGCGCAGTCGCTTGAAGCCACCAAATCTGAAAACTTAGTTGTACAAAAGAGAAAGCCGACTCACTTCTTCTCTTTGCTTTTTAGCGCTTTCCATCTCAACATCGGAACGTTAGTAGACACAGCTCGAGTAGAACTGTTGTTTAGAACAACTGTGAGTCGAACTGAACCTTACCCAATCATTCCAGCATTCATCGACCTTATCAACGACTACCGGTGATAACTGTAGAAAAACAAATATCTTCTCAATCCTTATGATTAGAAATCCTAGTGAAGACCATTTCGTGGACGTTCAACTAGTGAGGAGGAGCGGTGGGTGGTGGGGAACACTGTGACTCCGAGCAACATAGAGTCCGAAGGGTCATGGTGACGAAAGGGGAAGGGTAAAAGGTGAAAAGCCGAAGGAAAAGTCGCTGTTCGATAGTTCTGCGGCTTATTCCTCAACCCAAAAGTGAAAGAAAATCTTCAAGAAGAACAGAAGGCAGTCAGGCATGATATTCATTTCCCTCTTCGACGTAGTTGCTACTCGCTCAGCACCACCAAAAGCACCTGCTCCTCAAAGTAACCGCTCTCAATTACCTTTTCCTGCTCTCTCTGAATCAGTGAATTCGGTTCAACCGCCATGAAACTGATTGGCAGGCTTACATAGCCGACAGCCAAGCCTGGCCATTGTGATTAAATGGTGTAGCGGATAAGAGTCCGGGCTCTTTTCTGTGAAGTGACGGGATCGGATTTGCAACGTTCTAAAACAAATATTTTGCTTGAGTCTACGCATGAGAGGGCATTCAAGCTGGTTCATACTTGCATCGGATCCTTACATCAGCCATCTAGCTCGAGCATTTCATGATTCTCCACTTACGATCTCTTTGGCAAATCATAACCCTTCAGCCTCCAAACTCCCCCAAACTCTACCGTATGTGTATGCTCATGTCAAAGAATCCCTTGAGGCTCCGGAAAGTTAAAAGTTAGCAGCTTAGAACCTTCACCTAGTTTAACAATGAGTAGGCCATTTTTCTTCTACACTCCTCACAAGGTCTACTCTTTCAATTTTTTGGGGTGCTCTGGAGTTTCAGTCAGTTCTCTCTCCTTCGAGTAGGTAGTGTTCCTCTATTGGCAGCCCTTTTTTTGAGCCGATGTGCAACCCAACGGTGAGCTGGTCCCGTAACTATCTCTGCGTGTATCATCTCGGGTTGTTCCCCTAATGATTATCCTTGAACGAGAGAGAACAGAGAACAGTTTGAAGGTAAAGGGAATGCAGCACTGGATGATAGTGTTAACAAAGGGACCAGGTATTTTAAAACCAAGCGCACGCACTTGAAAACTACTCGAAAAAAGAATAATTCCATAACCCCCAGAACTTGGCAAATTCGACCCTACCCCGCTTCTCCGTGGACTTCAGAGGCCCTAGATGAATGACACGCCTCCGGTTGCATACGTCGCAGACAGAGGTTTGAGATGTCGGACCTTACACCCTCACTTTCACAATCTCACCAACGAACGCGGCAGTGTTTTCGCGGCGGAGCTACACCGTGATCTCATTAGTTCAAATCCTATGCCTACTCAGCATACTCCAACCCCGATAAGTGTGGCCAGGGTGGCCAGGGTGGTAGGCCGGTCGGGTACAAGATCCCAAACCCAGTTCGAATGCGCCATTGGATGGTATATATTCAAGTTGGCTCATGACCGCAGTTTTTCTAAGTCCCATTCCCCTTCACTGACCTCCCTCTACTCGACCCAACGATGCTCTTCAGTGCCACACATGGAGATTGACGCTTACTCTATTTCCACATTTAATTGTTTTCGTGATACTCGTAAACTAAGTTTTCGTGCTGTTTTTATACCCCTTGAAAGTACCTGAGAGTATAAAGGGAAGAGATGAATGAGTTTATGCTGAATGCCATAGGGCATCAATATCGAGGAGCCCAAAAATCCAGGAGTTCTGACCTAACGACATTGGGATTTCAGTAGTACCCTACAATTTCCAACCCATCTGATACCCTTCTTGAGCCTTTATTCATCACTGGAACACCTCATTCCACCTTTCTCGGTCCCTAACTTCCTTCCCAGTTTATATGGGAATAAACCAAGTTCCTTGGTCCTTGAACGGAATCAATAAAACTTTTTGTACACATTCCCACAATGATAATAGAACATTTAATAGGAACAACACTCTGAAATACAATATGGAAAAGTGATAAATGAGCACCGTAGAGAAGGACACAGACATGTATGTATACACTGATATGAATAAATGAGAACAATTGAGCTTAGCCGGGGAGAACAATAATTACAAAATCTATTACTAAGGTATTACCGAAAATAAAGACCCGTAGTTAGCGAAAGACAACTGGAAACCGAAGAATGTCAGTTCTGAGACGATTGAGCCGGCTTCGAGGCAGCGGCGTGAACCTGAAAAGCATGTTTCTAGCTCTCACAAGTAATAGTATCCGTAGAAAAAAGTTTCGTTTTCGAAATCAGGTCTCTTTGGATCATACGCTGCTCCCCCACCCATATAACCTCCCATGCTGTGTTAGCAAAGGAATCCAAAAGCATTTCTAGCGGCTTGGGCCTCAGAAATCGATCCATTCCTCTCTCCCATTTCAGAATTACCCTTCTCGCTTTCAAACTAATGTTCATTCGTATAAAAAAATCAAGAGACAAACTCACCTTTTGTCTAGCCAAGGCACTTTGCAAGAGCGACGGTCTCTCCCTAAACAGGAATACTCTGAGTCACAGAATAAACAAAGAGATCAAGCAAAGCACAACAAGAAAGTATTGATCATTGTAAACAATACCAGGAGTTTGATAGAGTATTATGAAATAAGAAAGCTCCACTGCCTTCCCATCGATTTATCACCGGATTCATTCTGACTACTGTATGGCTACTGTAAGTTTCGCCTCTCGAGTCAAACAGAGTTGATGATAGAGTTGGAATATAGTGAGGTAAATGTAACTCTAGAAGAACTGGGAACGTCACTAGTGAGGCGGGCATTCGATGAAAGCAATCCAGTGCTTAGTAGAAAACATGAGGCTTAAATCTCGACCTCGATACTGATGTGGAGAAAATGAATTGGTTCCCTATTCTAGGAGAGGTAAAGGTCCCAGAACAGGACTGTCTACAGTAATCTAGTGTGTCTACTCAAGGCATAGATCATGCAAAGAAGAAAAAAAACTGAAGGTTGCGATAGGTTTGAACTGATTTCTTCATAGCTAATCCACTGGGGCGCTGACACACTGGTAGGATATGTTGGCCCATTAAAATGGCTGCAAATTGGGAGACGCTGTTATTCGGAAAACATTGACAGCATCTCCCCAGAAACCTCACAGGAACGAAAAGAGCACAACATCCATTCAGTAACACGGAGATTTTGGAGCTCAAGAGAATTAGAAGACTTGTGAAATTCTAGAAACTATTCGAAGGTAGCAATAGGACAGATTGCTTGCAAGGACCTTTTAGTTTTTCAAACCTTCTAAATGGACCTTTGCGGTCTGAATTCTTACTGAAGCCTCCGAACACTAATATAATGAAAATTTGAAAGTCACAGTCTTCGAGGATCTGCTAACCTGACACTATTTGAGAAATCCTGCGTCGTATCGCTTTTGTTTGTAGTCATTGTAGAATCCATGAAAATAGGCGAAACAGCGACTTCGATTCTGAACGTTACCATTACAAATGCCAGCATCATTTCCAGCTCTCCCAAAAGAAACTCAGGCAACTTACTGATTTGTCATCGGCTCAGGCAACTGTCGAGCTGATAAGACTCGTTGAGCGGTGGTTCGTGAGATTATTTCAACATCGTAGGGACGTGGTCCTGCTTTCCCCGAAACCATGTACTCACGATCGCTGGTGGCTACCGCTCGCTTCCTGCTAAGGAACTGGATCATTTACAGAACTTGTTCTTTAACTCTACTAGATTCATACCGTTTGCAGTAGGAGGAAAGAATACAGCAAGCAGCTAGAAGAAGCAGGAACAGAATGATACAGATGATGGCCAAGACTATGTCGAATGTCGAAATGGAGACGGGCGGTGGTGAGAGCATGGCAATATCGGAGATTCTTGTCGGCGATGACAGTAACGTCGCTGAGTGACTCTCAAGCATCCTGAAGCTCGTTTTCTTATGTTTCATTCGGAATGTGATATGAACTAGTACCACTAACTTTGCCAATTCCTCCTTGGGTATTGGTTGTTTTGTTTTGCGATCGAGCGCGTAGACGAAGAGATGTGATCTAAATGGATATTACACTAGGTTACATTCAATGGGCTTTCCCCGATTGGGCTGAACTGAAGCTCATGGGACAAACTAACAAAAAAACACAAAAGCAGACCTCTTGGGATCAGCATGTCCTACGCTATCGACAAACGGCTGTTTTGCAAGAAGGTGGTTGTCCAATCCGGTCAATTCGTTGAGGATTCTCTCGACGGATTGCTGATCGACTAGTGAATGTGGCACTTCGGCTGTGAGCTGCACCAATGATGACGAAGGTGAAATGACGTAGACCTGAATAGACTTATGGTATGGTATGCTGGTCTAAGAAGTACCAGGATTCTGGTAATGGCATGAGGCCAGCAATCGAATCCGCACAAATCCAGCTAGTTCTGCTACCCAATTACTCGAGTAGCAGATTAGGATTCAAGTGGGTAGTGGAATCGTTAGTACCACCTAGGCGTTCCTGCACACCACTCTTTCCTGCGACGGGAAGATTGCTTGGAGCCTTTTTGTGTATAGGAAAAAAGGAATGGCTCAGTAGTCGGGTCGAGTTGGTATTTGCACCCATTCAAATCTCTGATATCTAGGTTCATATAGACTAATCCTGACTATCGATTCGGGAAAGACTTATCCTGATTATCCATTCGAGAAGCTGGAGCAGGTCACAGGAACTCGAATTCATTATGCAGTACTAGAGCCAGTCAAAGAGCATTTTCTGCTATGAACTCCGGGTAACTGGCTTTTCATTAACCCACTTTGACGGGTAGCGCTACCCTTCTCAGTCAATACTATGAATGGGAAATGAGCAGCAGTGTTTACCTTGATTGGAACATGAGCATTGTGAACTCCATCTGTAACAGTAGCGCGGAATTCCAGGGAATCACCGGAAAATTCGGCTAGAGTTTTGGCAAGTATCACAAGACCACTGGTAGCGTTCACTAGGAAATACTCTTGGTCCGTACCAGATAGGGAATAGTACAGCTTTGCACGTTCATCAGCATCCTTAGCCTGAATCATGTGACCTTACAGTATTTCGTCTGAAAGTAGGCGTACAGGAGTCTATAAAACGGTCACTTACTTCAAGTTTGAGCACTGGGCTGAAGAGGCGAGCCTGCCAATCCACTACCGCCGCCAGCGATTCATCCTCATTCACGTGCACGAACTGTGGAGCATTGTCGTTCTCGTCCAGCACACGTACAGCGACTAACGTTTGAGATTCCGTGAGCTTTGACATGGCCTCTGAAACCAAATCCCTAATAGAAAACTGCCAGAGGTTTCAACCAGCTCGACTCACGTTCAATTATGGGATTCTGACGGGTAACTCGTCTTCCGCCAGCCGCGATACCACCTGAGACACTGACGTAGAGGAAGTGGAAACTGCGCTTTTCACGATCTAGAGGACGTACAGCGAAGATCTCGCCGGTTGTCGGGTTCAATTCGAAATCATCTGAATCACTCAGTTCTTTAATCTTATACCTGGCCACACCAATTCAGGAACGTACCGGAAACAGGCGACATGGTGTACAAATAAGGACGTCCATCGCTCTCGCACGACGATGTCACCTTTGCAACTCGGATGCGCCCTTGGCGGTTTTCCATAATTTCGGCGTTATAGACTTTTGTAGGGAAATAGCAACCAGAAGGTATTGCTGTCGACTGGGTGACACTACCACTAACTGGTGTTGTTGGCTGTCCTTCGACGAAGACTTTCAGCTGAAAATTAGTCTTGAAAAGTAAACTTTAGAACGAAAAACTACACAAAGATATCGCAAGGTTGACAAGTTGTTGAGCAAGCTCGGCCTCGGACGGAACTCAAATCCGCCCGTATGCTTTTCGGGCCTTGACTCACCGAAATGTGGTGGGCTTATAGCTATGGCGAGAAGGAAAGGGAAAGCGGGCCCCGGTAAGGTGAGGGATAAAAACCACGGTTTCCGGAAAGCACAAGTACGAGTTCAAGTCCCGTCCTGGGCCAAAGTTTTGCCTATTACCGGTCAACCTTGTGAGGCTTGCACAGGATGAATTGACACCAGTCAAGTCAGCAAAAACATCAATTCAAGTGAAACGGTACATTGGTAAACTTCAACAAGCCAACCATGGAAGAGAGAATCCGTCCCGTCCCAATGGATTCGCGCCACTCTCACAACGGCACAAGAAATTAGTAGGTGGTGTAAGCAGTGGGTCGATGAAGAATGAAGTTTGCTTGGTACAAGAAAGGCAACAAAGGTAATGCAGCCAAATTTAGGACACTAGAACAAAAATGACAGAAAATATGAGTTACACGGCTAGCTTTATGCTTATTCCCTTTTTTTGGGAGTATTGTCACCAATAGAAGAAAGAGGGAAGACATGGGGGGCCCTATTCCGCTATTTCTCCGGTAGCGCCATCCGCAGGACGTGAGTAAGCTCCAATTAATCCTTTTCTGAGAAATTGTTCAAGAAGAAGATACCCAAGTGGTACGAGGGACAGCTTCAGTAGGGCACCCCAAAAACCATGGGCACATTGTCCAAGTAGGCCTTGCATTCCATCTCTATGGTATCGGATAAATTGAGAAGTCAGATTCGAGAAATGGGAACGAGAAATGCATTGAGACGAAGGCGAATTTCACGGAGGGGATTCGCATCTGAATGCTTCCAGTGGAATCGAAAATCTATTTTGTTCTCGAAAATTTCCCTAAACTTTTCGGTTTATTCCTCAATCCACTCACCAGCACCCAAGCCTTGCCATGGCTGTTTTCTGCGGTGATGTTCAACTGGATGTAACGATCCGATTCGGCGGCCGTTGCTCTCCTAGCCAAAATTAGGCGACCTCCGTCTTCAATTGCAAACAGACCACTGAAATCAGACTACTCGGTTTCGTCTTCTCCGGGAGATTCTCTCCATAAACGTACTTGTAGTCATCATCCAGTCCATACAGTATTTTATCTTGAGTAGGTTTTGTGGTAATTGTAGGTCCTGCCAGGATCGTGGCTATTTCGGTACCGGGCTGTGTTCCAACGAATACTACCCTTTCAGGTAGTTCATTCGGGAAAATCGGTTGTTCAGCAGATGGATCGAAGACATGAATGGTAATCTGAAGGGATGGAACTTCTTGGCATCCAGAGACAATAGCGATGATCCGAGAAAAGGTATGGTACGGACCTTGTGGGTGGATTTCAGCGATGGTCTTCCGTTGTCCCTGGCAAAGACCGTGATCGGAAATTCGGTCACCAGATTTGATACCAACGGCTTAGCAACAAATAGGGTACCTCCTGGAAATTCGCAACCTTTATAAATTTTCTCTTTTTGTAAAAAAACCAGAGCTGGCCATACTCACCGTTGGGATCGATTTCAAACGGGGCGTCGGACTCCTCGATACCGTAAACGACCGTGCCATAGTTGTCAGCGTCACTGTCGTGGGCACTGAAGTGGAACAGCGGCGTTCCAACAGCTACGTCACTAAAAACGCCGATAGCCGAAGGAGCAGCGTCGAATACTGGATAGTTATCGTTAACGTCCAATATCGTTACATTCACCATAGCTGTAGCGGTACCGTATTCAGGACTGGTAGCCTGAAATCGAAAGAATATGATCATCGGTCCTGGTTGATCTAAATCAGGGAAGTCCTTACCTTAATGGGGAATGAGTAGGATGCTTGCTGTTCTCTGTCTACGTCAAATATGATGAGCTGACCGTCAGCAGTGAGGAAGAACGGTATGTGTCCAGCGCTTTGATCAATCTCGTATCGTACGGCAGTATTTCGATTCACAGAAAATGGTTCAGGTTTTACCGACAAGCGGATTCCGTTGGAGTATTGGCCTTCTGGTACAAAGGCAAAATACATTGGTCTCGAAAACGAAAAGGCCGTATTGCTGGTAGTGGGCTGAACGGACGAGACAGGCTCTTCGGTGATGGTATAGCGGGGAGGAGTACTCGGAGGGGTAGGTGGATAGAAGGTGGTACTTGGGGAAGGCTCTGTCCCCGCTGTGAAATCCCTTGTCGCAGCAGCACCCTGAGTCCCCGCAGTTCCTGCGGTGAAAGTGCTCTCGTATACGTCGACTGTAGTCTGGAGCGTCGTCCACGGAACCGTTTCCTCAACAGTGGTAGCAGTGGCGACGCTTGGAGATTCCGTCTCTTCTTCAACAGTCGCAGTAGTAGGATAATGAGTCCACTGGGTCTCCCGATTGGGTTCCGTGCTTGCACTGGTTATTCGTGTCCCCGTGATCAAGGTAACCTCGGTATCGCCGGTTACACCTTGAGTGGTGGGAGAAGTGGTAGTCTCTGCAGCAATAACATGTACCACGAAGTCAGTCTCTGCCACCGTGGCTCCCTGCAATACCATATTTATGTCTCAAAATGATGCAGAGGATGAAGGATAAAAAATGATCCTCACCTTCCTTATGGCTAGAATTTTGTCCTCCACTTTCATGGGACTACTAAAGACAACAGCGGTGCGGATCGCACCGTGACTGTCGATGTAGAAGAGCTTAGTCGTCTTGAACGCAAGTTCCACACCTTCTCTGTTGTCGACAGTCACCCGTCCCAAGTACGTACCCACTTGAGCATCACTTCGAATTGCATAGGAATACTTTGGTCGAGTAAAATGCACTTCTGAAAACTCTACATTAATAACAAATTCGGAAAGTACTACAGAAAAGGAGTTCCTCTAGGAATTGGTTAGGCACAGTACCTGCAGGTGCTACCGAAGTGGTTAACGACGTGGATTCGAACCCATCGGTTGTTATCGAAGCACTCGTGGAGTGCATTTCCTGCGTACTAGTTGTATCAAGCAAATTCTCACTTCCTGGAGAATACTCCCCAGCAGTTGGCATAGGAGAAGTTGTCTGGGCTGATTCCGTCGAATAGGTGCCCTCGAGAGAGTTGGAGGTAACGGCTGTGACCTCGTTGTCCTGCACTCGTACTCTGATGTTAGTGAACGTTGACATAATGGGTTTGCCTCGATCTTCTGCGACTATCAGGAAACTGTAGAGTGACTGTTTTAGCTCGGAAATCGGTACCCGAACAGAGAGTTGACCCTGAAAAAAAGGGTTCAGCTGGATGCTTGAGAAGTAACATCACCAAATCCTACCTCTGCATCGACAGCGAAAAGATTCCTGAACTCTGGAGGTTCAATGGAGTATATCAGCACATCTCCGTCTGGATCAGTAGCGGTTATCTTCTTTAATACATGGTTTTTCTTGTTCGGTGTCACCGTGACTGTGTAGACCTCTTTAGCAAAACGTGGAGCGTGGTTTTCAGCTGGCGTTTCTCTGAAATTACTTTACTGATTTTTAACTAGTTTCATACCCATGCCATTGAATAGGTAATACTGGGCTGGAAAACTTAGTTTGTTCGTATGATATGAAGTAATGTGGTTACACTTCAATCACAGCTGGATGGATGAGAAAGGAGCAGTCGTCAGAGCTCTGAGAAGATTTTTTCCTTCCCTAGCCCACTGTACCCCTCAGAAGAGGACCCACCCTAACCATCCGACTTCCACGACTTGCTCCGGCAGAATATTCCCGCCCGTTAAGACCAGAAGTGCAATCGAATCAGATACTGAAGCAGACGGCAGTAATCATGGGCTTTAACAAAAAGTCACACAGGGGAGGGGCGTAGTGGTCCAGTGAGTTTCTGAATCAGAAATCGAAATTCAGCAGGGCTCTCTCTGATCCCCGTAGCGACAATAAGTGAATTCATGAATCACATAAATCGCCCACTACTAAAAGTAGCCATTACGTTTTACAGAACCGTCGTTGATACGGAAGTTATCTAGGAGCTTAAAGGCACTGTTCACAAAAAAATGGTTTCGAAGATTTGCACATGGTTTGAATTCGACGCCCCCTCTGATACCATTTGTGCAGGAATGAGGTCGGAAAACGGTCTGGATAGGGCACAGTAAGGGGCCGGAGAGCGAGCCACGGTCGCCCTCCGCCCCTCGCTAGGCTGACTACGAAATTTAATTGCCGTTCACCACTTTCGCATTGGAGCGAAGTTGGTGAAAAATCGATAAGCTGGTTGGCAAATTGCTAGAGTCTGCCAGTCAGATTGTTAGGCAAATTGGGTGTGTTGTCTGTCATTGCAGACATTGCGTCGCCTTCGTGCACTCGCCCGAACACTCCCTTAACTGCCGTTCTTCCAATGTGAAACTCGTCCAACCCCCCTTTCCAGCTTTTTTGACCCTTTGCAATTCTTTTTGTTCATCGTTTTTTGCGCTTTTTTTCGTTGTTATCGCTTTATTCTAGAGTAGTTATATGAATTCCTGTCAAAAAAGGTTTCCCTAAATTTATCGTAAACGATGCCTTTAACAGACGTGGTGAAAAGAGAGAGCCTCTTCGACTTAGTATATCCAGTCCCCCAGTTACCCTATTCCCAGCTGACTTTTTTTGCGATGACCTCATAATATTAGAATTCGAGCGTAATGTCTCCTGAATTTCGATCGGAAAACACCGTAAGCTATATTGGCTAGTAGTCTTGCTGCTCCTCAGGGCTTCTATCATCCTCGATACTATTGAGGCGGAGCCGACGTATCGGAATATGCCTCGATCCTATGGCAGGGTTTCAGGTTAGGCGCTCAGAAGTCAGCTACTTCATTCGTACTGGAGCAGGGTCAAACCTAGCACCTTGCATGTCATGTTCAATCGGAGTTTCCTTTACAAGGATAATTATTGAATCAAATTAAAAAAAGAAAGTAGTAAGCATTACAATTCACAACATACCTTGTTGGCTGACCGCCTTCGAAAATGTTCAGTCGAAGTGTCGCATTCGCCGTGAAGACTCCATCGGTGGCCGAGACCACACAAGTGATTAATCCAGGCTTCCGTCTAGGGGCAGGTGTCTTGAAAGAAACAATTCCCATAGGATCTACTGCCAGTGAAGAACAGAGTGGATCGCCGGTCAAAGAGTACGATAGTCGGTCGTGATCGGCATCACTGGCGGTAAGTGTCAGAATCGGATAGCCAACAGGAAGATCAGCAGACACCTAAAAGGTAAGAGGTGAGTGAGAGACTGGAACAACATGGCTCTACCCGTACTTCTTGCTCAATGTTGGCCCGTTGGAAAACCGGTGGATTGTCGTTTGTATTGAGCACATTAACTATGATTGTTGTGATCGCCACATGAGGTGGAACACCTTGATCTTTTGCTTCGATGGTGAGTTTAAAGATTTTTCGGAGTTCGTAGTCCAAGGGTAGGACCAGTCTGAGAACAGCCTGAAATTTTAAATACTTTCACAATCCTTAAGCTCTGAGCCTCTACTTGTCTGACACGTAAGTTTCACTTAAAATTCAGTATTCTTGCGATAATGGGAAGATCTGGATATGCATTGATCTCCAACTGGGATGAGAGTAGGAGTGTGGCAGTTCATCGCATAGGCTAGGGATGACCTTCAGCTCCCTCTCAAACCATATAAAGGGGCGAAAATAAAGTCAGGCTACGGACACACTTCAAAAACGGCTTCTACCGTTTCTTAATTGTCCCAAAGTGATGTTGCAGCCCAGATTAGAGATATATATATAAAAAGATTCAAAGTGCAGCTCAACTTCATGCTGGTCAGAGGTAGTCACTGGCAAACTTGCGATTTCTCGAAAGAACCCCACGATAAGCTCCAGAACACTTTCGTTTCCCCAACCACCACTTTCAGCCTCAAAAGACTATTCGCCTCAAGCAAATAAGCTTTCCTCTGCTCAGAACATGGCAAGGAAAGGTTGCGCCGTGCGTTTGGAGGCCTTACATCGAGGGGAAGGGCGACGCCCAGCAGCACACGATGGGTATGCTTCTATGAGTACCTACATAGAGAGGGTATGCAGACTCTGAATAAGTCTATAAATAAATTTTGTGGTTGAGGTACATAAGAGAGGGGAGATAGACAAATTTCGCTTCCATAAAGGTTGTTCTAAAGTAGTGACCTGCAATAGCTAGAGCATGAACTTAGAAGGAGGGAAAGAAGCGCTGGAGACCTCAACACACCCTCCCTTAACAGAGAGCTGTTTGCAGCGCAGGGCCCGTCTTTGCATCATAGAGCAAGTAGAGCTTGCAAAGGCAGCCGACATTAAAATAGCAAGAATAATTGTCACCTCGGCCAACTGCTCGAAATTTCTGGCATACCATTCTACTGTCTCAAATAAAATAGCCGAAAGGGATTAATCAAAAAATAGGACTTACGCGATTGGAGGATGTCTTTTCGATTGCGAAATGATTTCCTTCATTACCCTGGACAATCTGATACTCAAGATCTCCATTTAACCCTGTATCGTTGTCAGAAGCGGTGACATCGAGTGTGGCACCAGGCGAACCTGAAACACTTTGTGAGTCAGTAGTAGCTACAGGAAGGACTGTTCCAACAGACCTTCAGTGATATTCCACGTAAATGAGGGCCACGGGAACATGGGCGCATTGTCATTAACATCTTCCACGGTGATGACAACCGTCGTTGTATCCTGGAACGATCAACGCCTCTGCGTCTCCGCCAGTCTCCGACGAGACTTGAAGACCCACCTTGTTGCCACTTCTGTCGATAGCTTCCACCACAACATCGAAACGGTTCATATCCTCACGATTCAGAGGGGTATCGCCAAGAATCAGTGTGCCATCTTCTTGTATGAACACCAAATCGCGACCCGAACCTTGAAAGATGATTTTTGGGAAAAATCTCTGCATAGAGCGCAAGGTTGTTTGATAGGTACGGCGATTTTGATAGAGGGCTGTCCTCGACCGCTTTTTAACTTTGAAATTTCTCTACAATTGCATTGGCTGCGCGGCGCATTCTGAGGAAACGATGCTTGTCATAAGAAGCAAATTCGTGATTTCCAACAAGAAGCTACTAAAATAGCAGCCTACCTCCTACAACTTTGTAGAGCAGATGTTTGCCGTCGGTTTTATCCGCATCAGTAGCTTTGACTTGGACGATTGTACTGCCAGGAGCTGAGCTCTCAGAGAGTGATACATCGTACTGCGGCTTATCGAATTGTGGTGCGAACTCATTTATATCTTTGACTTTCAGTTGGATTTTTGTGAACGCTTGATATTCACCTACTTTTGCAGTTACCTGAAAAAATAACAATCATTAAGGCTGCATCCACATATAAAGTGAAAAGGAGATAAAATACTCGAAAAAAGTAGCAAACGTAACCATAACAATGATTGAAGTACTGGCAGAAATAACAAGAAGTTTTGGGAACGGACCAAAAGACATGGAGCTTGACCACCGTCTTTAACAAAAGGAGGGCTCACCACAAAGTGAAGGCTATCAGCTTGATCCACTGGCAATTGTTCAAGGTCGACGAGTGCATTTACAACTAGTGTACCGTTTGGAAGGATACTCAAAGGAGTGGAAGGGGTGATCGAGTATTCTACAGTAGTCGATTTTGGAAACACCTTAAAGAGACAAGGTTGATTGACATAGCATTCAGTGACGATGATTCAGCTACTTTCCAGGCTTTTTGTTTAGTCTCATGTTTATTTACTCCTACTCCATAACCTGCTGACCTGTTTTTCGCCAAATTCCGTTACGCATGCTTAGATGCTACAGAAAAACGTTAAGCTTCAATCACGATTAGGCTCACTAAACTAACGCTCGCACTGCGGTGGTTCCCTCTGAGGTCAGTTTAAGCAGCATCGGTCGAGATCTAGGGAATCTAGGAAATAGTGCCAGAGAAGGAAAAGGTGCAAGGAACAAGTTGCGGCTCGCAATAGTGGAGATCTAGCCAAAAAATAATTGTGGTCAATGAAGACATGGCTCTGATAATAGGAAGGGCCTCAGTGTTCAAATTGTTTCGAATAGTCCCAAATTCCGAGATTCAATCCTATCTGAGCCACCCATGTTCCGAGAACACGAGAACCACAACCGCCTGGTAGGAATAAACTTTGTCGTTGAGGTGTACACACAGTGGAATGCTTCCAATATTGGAAGGGAAAAAGTTGGAAGTGCTAGCCTTCTCCAATTCTGAGTTCATCACTTTGCACGCCGCTATGTAAACTATTCGATATGAAAAAACTTGAGAAGCCGTTAGTTAATAAGTCCAGATCGCCATGAAGTCATACCTCGATCGGAGGGAAGATCGTCGTTCCAATAGGCACATTCTCGTTGATTTGTAGTCGATAGATAGATTGAGGGAAATGAAGCGATCGACTTGAGACCAGGCTAATTGCCACCTGAACAGAGAGAGTTTTTGAGAGAATCGAGATAGACACGTTGAAAATGGTACTGTACCCCAACATCCGAGTAGAATTCAGGATAATCGACATTCACGGCTCGAACTACAACGAATTGAGTTTCATGGTTGGCTGGTGTCTGGGCATACGAAGCGGTCGCACTTAGTTCTCCCTAGAAAGTCAGGTGTTCCTCAAAATCTATTGGGATCATATGACAAACAATCAATTTTATGTAAGAAAATGAACGAGCTGAGATTCTCAGCCTGGCTTTAGCGGACTACAATTTCTTCATCAGTTCAATTACTTTTTGAGAAAAATGGTTTGGAACAAAACATGGCGCTAAAGTAACAATTGACGATCCCAATACCGCTAGGTCCCAAGAATTTCTCGAAGAAGGGATGATTTATCTCTCGATGACAGGGGTTGTTGTTAATAAGAGAACGATTCTGAACGATTTTCAACTACTCCTTCAGCAATATTCTCCTTCAACGAGTTTGAAATCCAAAAAACAGCGGGCTCGTAATCAGAAGCCCTCTGAGAATTGTTGAAGACGTGGTCACAGTTTGATGAATGTTCCAAAACTCACCGTTCTTGAATCAATGTACAGTCCTTCAGGAGCCGTACCATCTGGGAAGAAGCGGTAGCGAAGCGTTCCGTTGAGCAGACGGGCGTCAAATCGATGCACAACCACTGGGAATTGAGAATCGATTGGAATCTGCAATCGATAATAATTATGTTGATTAGAAATAACAGCCAGGTATCTTGCCCAGAAATGTCTATCCGATATCAGGCGAAGTTGCCGTATTTTAGCTCAACTTTTACCAGCATCAAGGAAAATTGGCTCTTCATGGCCCTAAAGCCTTCGTTTGTTCATTTGGGTGGATAGACTACGATTCTATGAGGATCACATATCCGATAAAGCATTCCTGTCCGAAAGCCATTGTCCCTTCCGTGCATTCGAAGTCTCCCACATAGGTACCCATGGCCAAGTTTCCACTCAGATGTCCGAGAGTTTCAGTTCCAACCACTAAAAAGGAAGGGAACAGCTTAGAAAGAAGGAGAGAAGCCGGAACCGAGCTACTCCTATCATTTTCTGATAAAGCATTCACAATGAACTACATAACGGCTTTCTAGAAAACCCTAGCAGATACATGACTTAGCAAACAAAGGCTTGCTCAAATTCGAAGTGAAAAGGGGTGCGTGGCACATCCCGGTAGTCCTGGCCTATCGTTTCCACCCCATTCTCCACTCTTTATCATCATTTCAATCTGCATTGTATACGTTTTGTTAGAGAAATAAACTGACATCAATGTCATAAGTGAGTTGAGGGAATACGGGATACTTGTCCCGATCGAACATCACCACCACTCGGAGCTGATGATCCGAAAAAGCATTATCTGACTCTGCTCGAATAGTCAGGTGAGTCTCACCGGACGACAGATGATTTGCTACCTGGAATTAACACTTTTTTGAAGACGATGCGGGTGGGTGCAAGGCTTCCTGGAACTGACCCGAAGCAGATCACCGTCCATGACAAATTGGGATTCGTTTTCCAAAATCCGGAAATGAACAGGCAAAGAGGAGCTGGTGAACGCGGACGCTCTGAAGCAGGGCATTAGAGAAGACAGGTGAAGTACTCAAGTAATTATCACCTCACCTCAATACTACGCTTCCGACTGCCTTCTCTGTAGAGATATAGATGGTAGACGGTAGTGGAAGGAAACGTAAGGAAGTGTCACCAACTATCTCGATGTGCAATACCGCTGACGCCTGAATAAAGGCTCTCTTACGTCAAGCTCACCCCAGAGAAAGCCCTCAGTCTCCTAACTTACCTTCCTCTTGAAGACCGGACTCTGATCCTCGGCTATAACCACTAGGTCAAACGGCCCATCTTGGGGTGTCAAAGGTGTCAATGCCGAAACCACTCCAGTCTGAAAATGGGCATCTGACCCTCTCTCGTATATTACGGTCCAATGAACCTCACCTGTTCGTTTATCGAAAATTTACGATCCTGCTTCAGCTGGTCCTCGGATTGGTCAAATCGATAGGTAATTTGCCCTTCCATACCTGGATCTGGATCTTTTGCATGAAGTTCAGCCACTACAGCTCCAGCACGTATAGGTGATTCCAGTGTGACGTCATAGCGCTTCTGAAGACGCAATAACTTGTCTGGGGAAAATAGAAGAGGAAAATTCTGGTGGAAAATTATAAAAATAAACAAAATTATCAAAAGTACCTGGTCAAATACCGGGGCAGAAGGATTCGTCCCATGAACGGCTATCCTGAGCCGGGCGATGGCAATCTGTTTCGGATCTCCATGATCAAATGCTTCAATATTGAGGTCGTAATGCGATTCGGTCAGTGGTGCGGTTGTTTGCACAACGCCCGTATGATAGTCGATCCCGAACACGGCTGAAATAATATTTATCCCAAACTGAGCGTTTTTTTTAGTGTGTGGGAAGAGACTGACCGCTAGGCGGATTAATAGCGTAATTGACATCGCCATTAAGCCCTGAATCAGCATCTGTGGCCTGTAATGTGATGACATCGGAGCCGACAGGAAGATCGCTCGGAAGCGACAGGTGGAATTGTGAAGCCGAGAATCGGGGTGCATTATCGTTTTCATCTTTGACGATTACCACGACAGAAGTATAGCCACACGTACCCGGATTTACCGAAAGGCAAGCACGTATCTGTAGAAAAAACATTTTAAATCTGAGAAATCAACTCAAAAAGCTGCCGGGGTCTTACCTTGAACTCGTAATTTTTGTTGGTTTCATAGTCGAGCACCGATTCACTAGTGATTTCTCCCGAGATTGGATGAACTCGGAATGGGAGCGAATCACCAAATGAGCCAGGAAGAATTTCATACTGTAGCAATATGTCACTAGACGACAATGCAACGTGGTAGGCCTGTAGAAAAGCATTTTCGGGAGGGTTGTGATCAGAAAAGGATGGAAACCATTGAAGGGGTAGTGGGGCTTGCACTTACCCGTACCACCCCGACGACAGATGGCGGTTTATTTTCTGGAATAGTAAATACATAGCGATTCCTCTCGAAACGTGGTACTCCATCAGTTCTACTCCTTTTGGAGTCTAAACGCACTGTGACGACGGTGTTGACCTGAACGAGAATTTTTTTGAGGGAAAGCTCATAATAGAAACCTAAAAAAGGTCAAAATGAACGAGGGTTACCGTAAGAAAGGGGTGGACGAGTTTTTGTTCAAAATATAATTCATATGTCACCACTCTCCTCCGTATGGAACCATTATTTGAATATCGTTCACCTGGGTAATATGCTCGCTCGAGTAAGCTGGTACCAACCCATTTCTCATGAATTTTAATGCCATCTGGTGATCCAGACAGCATCTCCAGCCCTCCACGTCTTCTACAGGAGAAGAAGGTAGAGGTAGTAAATCCATTCACAGGACAGTTACTACAACCCGTCCTCACAAGACGGGTGTGAACAACTTTTATCAGTTGTCAAGCCGCCGATTTCCGATGTTTTCTGTCATCGTCCTGACCCTGATTCAGGCAAAGTATGTTCTGACCCTGATTCAGGCAAAGTATGTAAGTCAGAATAATTATATGGTTGCTATGGATATATCTGAATACCCTTCTTGTTATTGAAGCAAACTCGAAATAACTTAGCCAAAACAACAAATTAAAATGGGCACAGACACAGGGTACACTGGAAAGGAGTCAGTCTATATCCATAAATAGCGGACCACTGAAATGCATGTATAGGACCCTATTCAACATTGAAATGAAGGTTGGGTAAGTTCAATGTTCTGGCGTGCAGAGGGATTCAGTCAGTACAGTCATTCTTCCGATGAAGATGGATCCGACAGAAAATAAAGTAATATGATTCATAAGACTAAATGAAATAATGGAATTAATAACATTAAATTAGAAGTATTTAAGATAAAATTTCATCATAAGTACTAATGAAGAAATGGTAAGCAAATAAATACAAATAAATAGACAATAATAGGTGAAATAATCATGCTTACAAGAAACTTTAAAAAAACAAGACTGAATTTGTGGGCAACCAAGCACCAAATGGCTAAATATAAATAAATCAATGAATAAATTAATAATGAACAAAATGAACATAATAATAATAACTATGAAATTGAAAGTAACAAAGTGGACTAGTAAAGTGAATAATTCGAGTAAATATGAATTAATATGTTAATAATTTCAAAAAAAAAAGTAAAAATAAGAAGCAAATAAAGAAAACGATCACATTAGGTGAGTAAAAAGGAAAAAAATTGAATAAATAAGTAATAACAGACACACTTATGTGATCTCTTCCTACTCTGCCCTTTCACTATGCTTCAAAAAAGGGCAAGAGATGGAGGGGTAGAGCTGCACATCGTATAGCAGGCCAGAGGTGAGTCTAGGCGGAGGGGACCATAGGGTCAAGTACTCTGAGGGAAGTCCCTACGATTCACTTAATAGTATTCCGCAAACTTTCCGAAAAAATATGTCTTTCACGCTTGGAGACTCATTGGTTATCCTTTTCAGCCATTTTGAAACCTTTTCCACGAAAATTTGGTTTTGTTTTTGTCTTGGGCGCAGGTTTTGGTTTTGCCTTTTGTCAATTTGTTCCCACTGGTCACGAACTTGACAAAAATAAAATTCTCCCCATTCTCCCTGAGATTAAACCCGCACTAATTCTAACCCGAATCAAGCAAGTTTTTCATATCCCTCCGATTTGCAGAATAAAAGCTTTGACTTATAGGTCGCCTGGACCCGTAGTTCATTGAATGGGTCGAGTATAAACGTAGTATTCAAACGGCACCATAATTTTGAATGGATTTTGAATGCGTGGGCCCTGGCATTGTCTGGCGAAAGAATAGGGAGGAAAGCGAAATGTTCATTCCCACTCATTTGTTCTATCCAATTTGAAAATATAGTAATGATAGTTTCAAATGATAGGAATAGTTTGATTGTCAACGATCGTTTTTATACTATTTGTATTCTACGGCGACAGATTGGTACTACCCATTAGCCCCATTTTTAAGAACGTTGTACACAAGAAATCGGTTCAGAGCAGTGCAAACGGGGTTGCGTTGAACTGAAACTGCATACAAATTATACATTGCCTCTGCTTCTTAGTACTAGCGCAAATTGAAGATTACTACGGACGAGGTTTTGTAGCAACACCTTAGGCCATTGCATTTCACAGCCTCAAACACTAGGCCAACACGATTTTATTAGCTGCTTGTGAATATTTCGGAGGCGATCCGTGAGAAGACTGGTCCTTTGCCACGCATTACCGGATTACGGTGGCGCTCTTAACCGAGAACTCGCCACAGTTCTTCTGTATCGGCCCTTAGCCTATTACAGCGAAGACAGGTTGGGGCCCAAAAAACTGCAGGTAGTCACTGATGATTACATTTGGGAAATCCCATGGGACCACTTATACTAAGCTGCTATATCACCCAAACTACTCTTTGATCGTTTAATCAAAAAGAGCTGCTGAGTTTGAATTTTTGAAACAAACTAAATGATGATAGACTAGGTCTCCCTCAAATAATTAGAGTCGCTCCAGCCAGCGCTTGAAAAAAGTTATTATTTAGTTCCGAAGTGGAACATCTATAACAAGGGTGCTTTCCATCGCTAGGTCATACTCAACCCAGATACGGTATAATGTCTTAACGTTAAACTTGTTTTTTAGAAGATTACATGATTATGCTGAAATTTTTGTTTTTTTTGTAAAGAACAAATATATTTAAGGGAAGGAGAGTGAACACATAAACGGCAGAAGCATCTGACACTGTAGAGGAGGATATTTGAAGAAAGAAGAGGTAGGGATCCTTCTTCGGAACAAGCTGAATAACTAAAATCTGACTGAACTGACTTGAACTCTTTATGAAATCACCCACTAAGGTAAATGGAAGGACCGCTTCGGGAGCAAAAGTTATGTAGGATGATACGGTAATCTGTTGGAGCGGTTATTGGTGAAGACGAACCGTCTGAGTAAGCATTACTACCGAGATATTCAGAATTTTCCTTTCACAAGGAAAACTCATTTTTGAGCTTTTTCAAAAATGATTTTTTTCGAGGAAATCAAAAAAAAGGAAAAGGTCCTGACCCGAAACGATGAAATCCTGCCAAATTAAAATTAGAGTTTTTCTCTATTTTATCCTCTTGTTGTAAATATTTTACAGCATAATAATAGCAGGTAAATTGCTGCACAGAGGTGCTTATTTTAATTTTTTCTGATGTAATTACGTCAAGCGTAAGTCTGCTGACGCCGTTCCTTCCTTTTTTTTTTTGGAAAACTTGCATATTATCGACAGAAAAAGGTGATTTCCATTATAAACTGCCCAGCATCAACTTATTCATAATTTCAGAATTCCATCTCCTCAGTGATTTTGATGGTTGAGTTGTAGGCTTAGTAAAAGTAACAACCTCATAAAATACTAAATAGAGTTAGTCAAAATATGATTTCCAAAAAAAATTGAAATAAAATCTCACCAAAAGAAGCAATTCGCATAAGTGAATCATGGACGCTTAACTCATCAGATTACCGAATATGATTCAAGACATGAACGGCGTCAGTGCCACCTGTTGCTGGTCGTCGCAGTTGTGAGGGTCCGCAAACGTTGTCGTGCTTAGGTTGTGGGTACGCCCCCTTTGTGGGGTTTCGCCGGCCCAAATCGAGGAGCTAATCGACGAAATACGGGTGGTTGTGGGAGATCTGAAATCCGCCGAGGCAAGACGGTGAGATGACAGTGAGAGTTAGGTCAGACGACGGGGATTACGTGAGTTGAAATGGGGCACTGGCCCGATGACACATTCCCTCAGGAGAGTGAATTTAAATGTGGGGTACTAATGTTTTGCCGTCAATGAGGTGCCATTTCATTACTTTTTACATCCGTCAAGTGTACGATTGTTTGTAGAATTATTGTTCTTCGAAGAGCTTAAGAAATGTGTCAAATCACTAGCGGATGGTAATCGAGGATTGGATTGACCTCATGGAAGCATAATGTCCGCAGAATCGTAGTGGGGGCAGGTGATTTTTATGAAACGACGGGCCAACGGCAGCAACGAGTGGGCAATTACTCAGCAGCAATCGTCGGCGTTAGCGTTGCCAAGGTACCAGCAGACCGACAACGCTTACTGCTCGAGTCTCGAGACACTCAATTGAGACGAGCACGTAAATGTGTTCGCAATTAAGGAGGATATTCAAGATCATTGATAGAAAAGACGCCGAAAGCTCCAGCTTTACCTACCGTACGTGTTCCATTCGTGGCAGATACCTCAAACGTATGATTACCGTCACCAAGTCGATCCATATGCGGCCCCACCGAAATCTCTCCCAAGTCCGGTTCAATTTTGAAGATACCGCTCATCTGAAGAAAATTTCACTTCATATTGGAGCAGTCATATCAAAGATACTCCTAGAAAGTCCCTAAAGACTGTTTGTGCATTGAAACTCTTAACCAGGACTTTGTCCAAGGAAAAAGAACCAGCGGGCTGACCCTTTGACGACGAAATCTCTCGATGCCATCATTTTGTCCATCAAAAACTGACCTGTTCCAGATCAAAATCTAGGCCTAGTCGTACAAGGGAGCAAGTCTAATCCCGTCTAATCCGCTTATTTCCTAAGGATTCCAGCAATTTTGGAACGTCATTTGAAACACTTGTAACACTCTCTGATCGCTGGTTTTCAAGTGAAGGCATTTGGTCCCTCAAAACCAATAGGGTTCACCAGTACCGTCTGACTAAGGGACACACCACCTCACTTACTTCACTCTGACTTTCCCATTTCAATATAGTCCAACTTCTTAATCCCCCATTCTGAGAAGAATCAGGGATACACCCGGGATCTATCCTTAATGAACGGAGAACTCGTACTTTCAAGTTTCAAGTCAACATTGATCACTTCCCGAACACCTTCCCGAACACCTTCAGGTCGGAAGGAAGGCTCGTTAAGTCTAAAGGGCTTGCAACCTTCATGAACTTCGTCTACAAATCGGTATTCTGCTTGTAACACATACAAATCTCTATGAAACTCGGACTCCAAGTCAGATACACGGTGCACCGCTTCACCAAAATGAACTAGCGGATAGCCTTCTAACGTACCTTTCGATCAATGCCGTAGAACTGATTATTGGGAGCTGCCTCCACTCTGCCCAAAATGTCACCCTTTTGAGGTGGTCCGAATACTTCGTAGTAGTATGACGGCTGCACAAAACCAAACGGGAGTGCTTCCTGGAAACTCCCTTCAAAATCAGATTTCGCACGGAAATTCGTCGCTACGGTACGTACCTCGACTTTTCTGATTGTTACTGCTGGTTTTCTGGTTGTAACCGCTGGTTTTTTGGTTGTAATAGTTGTTGACTCTTCTTCGGTGACCGTGACCATCGTTGATCGTTCTGCTGCAGCCGTAACAGCTGTTGACCCTTCTTCTTCTTCTTCGTCTTCTGTAGAGTCATCCGTGTACTCTTCTTCAATTTCATTAGATCCCGACGTGGTGCTCGTCTTTTCTCTTTCCGTATCGAGCTCCTCTGCGGTAATAAGTGTAGGATGCAGTAGTTTCGTAGTTGTTGTGAGACGTCTTGTTGGTGTTACCCTACTGGATGTGGTGGTAGACTGCGGTCGGAACGGCGTCGACGGTTCTGTGGAGGTGGTCAGAGGAAATGCGGAGGTGATTCTTTCACCTAGAGTTGTTCCTTGCAACAGCAAAGGCGGTTCGCCGGTAGCTGAGACCACTCCATTGATTCTGCTTGGGTTCATCGTATCATCTTCCGACGACTTCAACATAGACTTCGGGATCAGGATGTCGACCGGGATTTCAGAGGACCTGCAAGGTACATAATTCAGCTATGAAAATTCTCTCAAATACATAAAAAAATGAAAAAGTGCGCCTTAGAGATTGGGGTCGATCCCTAATGCTCAATACATTAGTTGCTTGGGAGATGAGGAAACGAGGAAGATCGCATTGAGACCCATTTACAAATCCGAATAAAGGCAAAACGTGGGGCGCATTCGAAAGAAGTTGATCAGGCACGGTAGGCTGACCCTCTTATACCCAAATCATGACTAAGGTTACGAAAGTAACATTCCCATAACCTGTAATTGCATCAAATGACCTCGACTACTGCTCCCACATGTATGATTTCCCTTTACAGAACGGAAAACGGGGATTGGTCAAAATGGGATAATTGCTTCCACGAGAATTACTAGAAAAACCTACAGAAATGGTGGTGCATTGTCGCGAGCCACAATTATCAGACGGAATTCCTGTTGGGTAGCATTGAAATCCGATGTTGCCACCAATTCAGCGTCTTTGCCCTTTGGACGGATTTCAAAGGGTACCGATGTGTTCAAGAGGCTATACGAGACATGACCGGCTTCACCCTGATACAAAAAAAGCAATTAACGAAAAGAAAATCCGGTTGAGCTCACAATTCTTACGATAATCAAACATACTTCATCGATATCTCTGGCGCGAACTACACCGATTACTCCCTCTGGAGGAAACTCGTCCGACAGCAGAAATACGTACCTAAACCAGACTCTCACTGTTTTTTTAACACTGAGAATGATTATGGCACGGTCAATTAATAAAGGCAATGATTGGCAGCTTGAGAAAGCTCCACTAAACCAGCCTGAACTAACAAGCTGAGTTACAATGGAACAAATTGAAATTTTAGTGAAAAATCTATCTCTGAATTTATCAGTGGGAATACCCTTTCCGAGAAGGCTTCAGTACCTCAATTTATCGGATGAGTGGGAAGTAAATGTGACCGCGTAGCCAAGGAGCTAATCGAATGGTGCAGCAAAAAAGGCGGGGCATAAAAAGTGGTCGCTAAAAAAGACTCAAAAAACTAAATATCCGCTGAGAAAAATTTACGATTTCAGCATTACTACTAAAAGAAGGAGCCATACTTGGCAGTCTCCGTTGCCAGAAAATCAAGGGCACACTTCTTTCACTTCATTCAGGACCAACATCACTGATGGAAGTCAATTCATGATCCCATCTCAAAAATGAACTCAAAACTTGATTACTCTTTACCACAGTCATGTCCAGAGACATCAAAGACACATCTCCCTATGAGCTGATTGGAAAATTACTTTTCTAAGCAAAGTAATGCAATGGGCAACTGCAAAGGTTGCTCCCAATCCGCTTTCCAGAGCTCGGAAACAAAAAAGCTAACAGCTCATTCCGATGAGGCATGTCCTCCCATCAGAATGTCCCCACCCCTCAACCAGCACTCCCCACCTAGCAGAGGGAGTCGGCTATAGATTTCGACAAGTTAATTGGAACACCATCAGTGAAAGTAGCGCTGACAGGAGGAAACAGGTAATACCGCCAAGCAACAACTCGTCCAGAAACCTGTTCTCTTTCCACTACTGTATTGAAAATAGGTTACAAATCGTAAAGTTTTGTTTTACGAGCTCTAAAACCAGCTCTTTTTCACTGTTGGAAGACAAATCGAGCACTATACTTTCACTATCGGTGGCAGTATAGTCTAGGATTTCCTCGAGTGATTAACGTCAAGTAGGTATTTAGGAATATAACAAAGAGAGGCGGAAGGGGTGATGTGGGCAAGTAGCGCACCATGGGTGTAGTGCGTTAGGAACGAAATGGTCGCGTCGCGGTGAGAGGGGCGTCGCGCGCGAAGTAATGTAGCAGGATGCAGCGGTTGGTAAGAAATACAAGAACAAAAGTACTAATAGTAGAATTATGCATAAAATAATGATCGCATATCGATTGAGCTGTATGAAGAACGCTAGAGCATTAATAACGGCGAATGAGTGGTCCGCGACAGCCGCGTGCGGCAAATCGATTACCCAAAATCGTTCCTAACGCCCGTCTCCCAGCGCACCATAGCACATAGTTGGGGATCGATTCGGGATCGATACTCGCCCAGCTCAGCTGGAGTCATCTACATACTTCTTTAGGGCTGGTTAAGGGGTATCAGATTTGTCTGGGAAGGTAATAACCCAGCTTTTTGTATTGGCTAGCCACTGTAATTCATTGTCCATTGCATATATACGCATTCAAACGCCTCTGGGATCCCGATTGGGAGTCGAGTGTGGGGGCGCATTCCGGCGAACGATGGGGACCATGAACTTTTTCCTCATCTTTAACCGAAGAGGAGGATTAGTCAAGGGAGGAGATTTTCCAAAGTATCAGTCTTCAAGGGATAAAGGATAAAGTCTCTGGGCATTAATCAATCCCATCTGAGGGATGCGCCCCGCATTTGACTTCCATTCAGAATCGGGAAATTCTCAGACGGGATTGATCAACGCCCAAAGACTATCCCATCAGCTTTAAAAAAAATGCTAATACTTATAAACCACCTACTTTTCTTTTTCAAACGTGGGACGATTGTCGTTTTGATCAAGGAGCTCCACATTGACACGAGTTCGGGCGCACTTTGTTAGATGAGATGAGCCCTTGAATCATTAATGATAAGGTCCGCAGTAGGGCACTGGCCTCATCAGAACTTACATGAATTTCGGCCACAAGTTCTAGATTCGTGAACAGTTCACGATCCATAATCCGATTATCGCGAACGAACACTTCACCAGTTTTTTGACGAATTTCAAAGGTCCCATCAGGATTTACCATATCAATCATTGTCCACTAAACGAACTGACTTCTATGTGTGATTTTTTTAGACAAAAAAAGGGGAACTTACTTTTTTCCTATTCAGCACATTCAGAATCGTAACCAACGTCCCAGCTTCACTATTTTCGGGCATTGATACACTTATTTCACATTTCTCAAAACGTGTTACGGTACCGTTGTTGTGAATATCCACGGTGGTGGTGTTCGTTGGGAGCTTCGTACGAGATTTCGTGAAGGTCTCGGAAATGTGAGCTTCTGGTAAAAGGCCGATATCTTCAGATAGCTCAGATAAGGACTGCTTCGATGATTCAAAAGCCTCGACTTGTTCGTGGGAGGACTGTTGTGTTGGTTCATTAGTGTCAGTTTCCGTTTCAATAGGAAGCGGCAGAGGCAACGGCAGTGACTTCTGAAAAACTCGATTACAACAGAAGTTAGGACTGAGCCATGGAAGTGTTTGCTAACGATGAAACTTGAACTTTGAATCAAAAACGTAACTATTTAGTTTGTGGGGTTATACACTGGAAGGAGCATTTGAAAATTGCTGAATATAATCGCAATCGCTCAAACTCAATCTGCCCAGTTCCCATGATATCGCCCCCTCACCCACACTGAGATACCACGGGAGACGGGCGTTAGGAACGATTTTGGGTAATCGATTTGCCGCACGCGACTGTCGCGGACCACTCTTTCGCCGTTATTACAGCTCTAGCGTTCTTCACACAGCTCAATCGATATGAGATCATTATTTTATGCATAATTCTACTATTAGTACTTTTGTTCTTGTATTTCTTACCTACTGCTGCATCCTGCTACATCCTTTCGCGCGCGACGCCCCTCTCACCGCGACGCGACCATTTCGTTCCTAACGCACCACACCCAGATACCACTCGACGTTGCGAAGTCATTTCCAACTAAGTATGCGTACCCGACGTACACAGCGCATCCCCTGATATAGACAGCCCACTCTACCGCTTGACGGATTCTTGAAATTCGACAAGATCATTCGTCATTTCAATTCATTTGGGCAGAGGTGGTGTAGGGGTATAGTGTAGGGCGAATGTCAATGTCGCACTGTCAACCACGCATAGTCGAAGGATTGAAATAGAACTGATTCTGCTTCAAGACAACCGAGACTTCAATCCCTCCAGAGATGGTTGTTTGGTACCAAAATGGCTTGGGAGGTTTGAGGCACTCTCTTGTACATCGGTTTGCCACCGTAAGCCAGTGTATAGGCCAAACATGCACTCGAAACACCAACGCGATTCTCAGGTTAGATCGATTGCGGTGCGCATCTCAAAAAACGTGGTCAAACAAAGTCTGATTTTTGTTCTTTTTCAGCATCACTTACTCTTTCAAAACTTCTGAGTGAAGATATATTTGAAATTCTCACCATTGCCTTGTATGTAATTATTAGGGTGTCTCAAAAGTTTTGAGAAAATTTTGGTCATGAATTTCGCAACCATGTTGCGCAAGAAAGCGCCGAAGCAGAGCCACGGATAAAAGGTCAGTAAAAGGTCACGCTTGGTAGATCATCATAACAAGAGAACTGTATTGCACTTCATCTTTGGAAGTGAGTTATCATCATTTGATTTATGTCCGACCGACACGACTACGGGAGCCTTATGCTTCACCATTACGAAACTGATCACTTCGACACTCAGGCTTGGAAGTAGGTATGGTGACTGAATGGCAGCAGTGACCTTGTGTTGTCACCTACCATAAATGGCACGATCGCTTCCTTTCAGAAGAGATTTGCTTTGACGAAGTTTGTCTAAGCGAACGTCCACTGCCCTCAAATACCGACACTGTTCTGGCCTCCCGTCAGAGCGATCCTCCTCAAAGTCACAGGATATGGAAAAAACGGTGCCTACTCCCTATTCTAACATACATGACGTTCGACGCAAAAGTCGCCTCTAAGGCAGACTCTTTACAAGTATCGCCCATTCCTTGGCTGAGCAGCAGCATGAGTGCGAGTCAGTGTGCGCCAGAAGCTCCTCGACTGTAAGCAAACGAGGACATCAACCGACTCAATTATTGCTCAGAATAAAAATTGGGTACCATATGAAAATCCATACAGGAAATCTCAATGGCTACCAGTGGACGTAGGGCCACAGCTCGCTACAAAGTGAGGAGACATGTCAAGAAAGGCATGAGCTCATTCTTCCTCTGCTCAACCGGATGTTTTACTACGAGATCCTACCAGAGTGTACTGCAGCCTCTCTTCAAATTAGAGGAATGGCGTCAATGCTCTGTTCAGTTGATGGAGAGACATTGTGGCTAAGAAGGGCCACTATCCTGATCACTCATCTAAGTTTGCTGCTGTTGTTATTTCGTGTTGAAAAAAACGGCCGAATTTTCACAAAACTTTTGAGACACCCTAATGCTTTTTTTCTGGTGTTAACAGTCCGTTCAACCTTCACCACATTCATTTAATTCAATTTTAAAATTATGTCCCTATAGATACATGGACAGAAAGATTGTCACAGTACTGCTCTGCTATAGGTGGCTCTGTTCCCTGAAGCTGGCAGACTTATGCCTACTGAATACAGTCCACTTCTTTAGGCGGAGCAAAGAGTACGTTACACCCGCTAGGTCATATTTCTTAGTGGAAGAGATGTTATTCCTTATGAACTCGGAATAAAGTGGAAAGCTAGGTATCTAAAGCGACTTGCGTGAGCCATCATTCCACTGTATCTGCAGTCTGTAGCAATGTCACCATATAAAGTAATCTCCAGAACCTCCATTTGCAGGTCACGACTAACCAGTCCAACGGTAGTAAACTACGTACACGTTTGGAAGGTCACCACATTGTGAAAATTCACGATAATTAGTTCATCTCAGAGCGATCCGTGAAATCCTTTAAACTGTAGATGGTGATAGAGTTGATCTGTCAATCAGACCATCATCAAGCACTCGACACAATCACTGCGATCAATCATTAACGCCGGTCATCACTAGTTAACCTACAAATTTCAAAATTGCTTTGTTATGTTGATTGTTATTTACCCCCGCAGTTTGGGCCGCGAAGGTTGTAAAGATCCCAGAATAGCCTTCTTTCCCTCTCCACTCATAATGGATATGGGGTACCAGCTGCTTACAGTGGCAGTTCACAAGGAATCATCCTATCGTAATCAAAAAAAATGAGGGATGAAGTTCTTTGTCCCTGATCAATCTCATCTGGAAAATACCTACTGAAAAGGTTTCCATTTTATGTGGGCGTTGCTTTCGGAAGTGTTCTTCCGTCCCACTGATCGGTAGTAACCAGCCTACACACAATTTTTTTTATTTTCTCCTAGCAATCCGGCTTAATTTAACTAACATTACAGTAATGGACTTCTTAGTTGGAGTTGGCAGGACCTGCACCTTTGCTCAACAGTTCGTAGTGAGTAACAAGCCTTGATAATCTGATCAAATATAGTTAGTATTGGTGAGAAATAATTGGCATAAGCCCGAAATTTGCTCGGTTTTCCGTTTTTGCACTCCCCTGCCGCTCATTCTATTATCAGGAAGAGTCAACTCGCCTACTAATTCTGCATATTTGAATTGCAGTGCGATATGACTTGACAGATTTAAGAAAATCAAAGTTAGGTTTTAGAGTGGAGATTGTGAAATGACAAGAGTAGCACTATATACACATGGTCGAGGGATCAAGTCCCGTATCAATACTGCCCCAAGCCTTCTACCCTCGGAGTCGGCTAGGAGAACGGCGCTCCGACTTGTACATCGATTAGTCACCATAATTCAATGTATATCCAAGTACACCTTCAAATCACCCCTACGATTCTTAATGGAGGTCAAATGAATTGGCGCTTCCCGGAAAAGAGTCAACCAACGCTCAAAGGGCTTCAAAACTTCTATAGCTACTTCACCTTCTTTCTACTCTTCCGACGACTTACCTGAATCATCGATGCATGGGCCCTCGCAGGTTTTTTCTCTTCAGGTGGCTTCCCATGAAGGTGGATCAATGTCTCGGAAGCATGCTCTTGGGAATTCTGAAACATTAACACTCATATTCAAAAATTTGGAAAATCTGAACTCTGCAATCAACGTGGGGCTAGTGGACGTGTCATAGGAGGATGAATATTTCCCTTTTTTCTCCCTTTCCTTTTCTTGTGCCTTCTGCCCCAACCTTTATCCCTTACTGCAAAAAAAACTTGCCGTTGCTGTTCAATTTTTGTTATTGAGCGGGTTCTATTTTGGGAATACACATAAGTTCATGAAGAACAAGGTCAAAAGAAGCGAAATGAATCTGTGAGGGAATCCAAAACCACTAAAAACTTACCTCAGCAACAAGTTTCAGTGTTATTGGAAGATGCGTAATTGGTTTGACGAGTTTCAAAAGGACAGCCGTAGGTTCACGAGAAGTCGTCTGGTTTATGATGTCACTCAACAGGGAATTCTGACGTTCTTCCGTGACCACTTTGAATGGAGAATCAGAATCCTGTAAATGGGTACTATTCAAAGACTGTCAGCACTTGGTGGATAGACCAGAACTGACCTCAAGGTAAAGTTTCGGTGGTGAGTCATCAGATTCCCAATTAACGACCACTACTGGAGTCTCCAACATGTCGCCAACGCTCAAACTCTAAAAAATCGATTCTCATGGGAGGTTTGCGGGATCTTTACTGGCCCAAATCACATTACCTCATTAACTTCGACATGGTAGGGCTCATTATAGAATTTTGGAGCCTCATCGGACTTATTTCCTTTCATGCGGACGGTGAACAACGGGAATGCTTCATCGTTGCATACCACCGTCACGAACAACTTCAGCGCGCCTCTTCCTGCAGGCAGTGACAAAGGCGACGTTGTTCGGAGTGAAAAATTTCCAGTCCCATCGGACTTTAACTCGAAATTTTTCGTGAAGTTAATCTGAAACAACTGATCATTTATATGAGATCCGATTTGAAAGGTCCCATAGGACCCTGACTTCATTATGAGTTAGGTCTGACTATTACAGGACGACCTGGAATGAAGAACAAGCATGGGAGACCCAACTATCTCCTTTTTATACCTGGGTAAGTAAGCTCAGGAACCTTCGATACAACTGGATGCGTGACTAACTGATGGCTTCTTTCATCCACCCCCCCCCCCCCTCTATAATGATCTAAGGTGCCAGTGAGTGCAATCAAGCCTTTGCTGCCTACCCCAGGCCCTCCCAGTTTGAGAACTGCCCTCAGAAGATCCTAGTGTGGATCAATTGCTGTCCACCACAGTAGCCTATAGACATCCTAGCTTACAAAGCTCGGTAGTGGACCTCCAAGGAGGCGACAATGAGCAAATACTCACCCCTAAAGGTACTTGGGACCTCACTGACGACAGAAGTATAACAGCATCGTTGGGTTCGACGAACGTTTCATTGATCGTTGTCCCAGCAGGGATCTCAGCAGGGACATCGAAAAAGAAAGGTCGAACAGCCGATTCGGGAAAGATGCACGCTGAAATCAAGGCAAGTAGTAACATAAAGGTGGACAAAAGGTCCGAAAGAGATCATTTAAATTCAGACAGCCATTCACCTTGGTTTTATCTAGTACGCAAGAAATTTTGGAAGGTAATTCTGGTAAGGTGACCGTATGCGAGCCAGCTAGCAATGATACTATTCTTCTACCGACTCACAGCCAATTCCTGCATTGCCTTGTCACTTGACCTTCAGGTTCTGAGAGTTGGATAGTGGGGAAGAGGGAATCAATTCCATTGTCCCTTCATTCTGATTAAAATCAAACGAAAAAAGCAAAACCAATGGATCTACTGCAATAACCAGGTTTGTGAGCTAAAAATCGACCTTAGACGTTCTATAATATAATGAAGACACGTAAGCTAGTCTGTAGCTGAGATTTGAGCGGAGATGCGCAGGGGTGACGAGCCGTAGCCCCAAAAGGTACGACCCTACGACAATTGATTTGACATGGTCGGCGGCTAGCATCTAGCTAACAATCTGAACGGTCGATTAAATGTAAATAGCCAAAAATGCGCTGGTGGGGTCCCCTCTGCAGATTATAACTATGTAGTCAATAAATGGTGGTCCCTGGAAGAAATAGGCCTGTATGCAGTACATCTAGTTGATGCCGATCCACTTTTGCTATAACCTTAAATCGCATTGAGACCAATGTAAACAAATTTCTAAGACCTTTACATAGAGCGCCATCTATATTTCGAAGAAACCCTCCAGCTAATCTGAGTGTGACACCAACTTCATAAAAATATGACAACATACATATTGTCAGGTAAAGGATGAAGGATCAAGTCTTTGGCGTTGGCCAGTTACGTTTATAGGGAGCGCTCGGCCTTCGCCTCCCAGTCAGAAACGTGATGGCTTTTTAAATGTTTAGTTGGCCTACACACTGAATTGTAAAGGATAGCCGACGTACGATCCAGTGCTTCTATCCTTCCGGCGAGTTTGGCACCAGTTAACCGATCCCGGAGGGGGAAAGTTCGGCTAATCTAGGCGAGAATCACGCAGGGAATCGAACAGCCAAAAATGCATAAGTGATACTGATACTATTTCCCACTATTTCGATGGCGCTAAGCTTGTCGGATATGGCTAAATGTTGACTTTACGGCGCACTCTGAAGGACTCTTTAATAGAAAGCATATTCAGGGAACCTTTTTGATTTATTCCCTCACATTTGCCTTGTAAAGTTCACTAGGTATTAGGCTTAACACTAATCTGCGAACTGTACACCAGCATCGCTCTATGTATTGGAAGGTTGCTGGATCAATCGACTAACGCTCTCTTGTTGGCCTAGGGTCTCGAAAAACTCTTCGAATCGCATTACCATTTCGGTCAACTTGCCCCGTTTACGTTCTTAATCCTCTACTTCTGCGGAGCATTTCTTCGCTACGAATCTAATACGATCAATTCATGACTGGGCCTTAATTAGGATCGTGTGTAACCGATGATTTCAATTCGCAGTTGTTTCCTCCATTTCACAAAAACTCCCTTCGCAAACGCGAGTGGTCTTTGGAGAAACTCTTTTTCCCCCAAAGGGTAATTCATGGATGCGATGCCTGTGTTTATCTGATTTACCTTCTCGGCATGCCCTTTCCCCCCAACCACATCTAAGAGCCACATTCGAGAACAGCACATTACAAACCCGAAAAAAGGGGTCATAAAAGGCTGATTAAATGGTGGAAGCACTTCATTCAAATTCCTTTGTGAATTTATCCCCACATCAGAACACTTGCATCGCTATCTCTAAAGTCTTATGGTGACTTGCATTTCTTGCATTTCTCAAACGCCATAAGCGAATTAGTGTCGGAATCGGGTAAAAAACTCGCTAGAACGGTCAAAGAAAGGGAGAAAAACGCGACTGTATGCATAAAGATAGATACGGTGACTCACACTGGGATGGTGTATCGGCTGACAATGGATGGAGGTGATGGAGGAGCAGAAGAAGTAGTGGCAGTCGTCGCAATCGTACAACCACCGTCATCGCATCGAACCTGCAACAAACAGGTAGCAGTTGTAGTTGGAGTAGTTAGCGATGAAAACGATCATGTCTGTAGAGATGTCGAAAAAGAACCGCAACGACGTTTCTGTAGTCTATTAGTGTCCGCCAGGTAAAAACGAAAAGCAAATGGCCACAACAGTAAACAGGTTATGCGCAGAAGGATCGCTTACAGAGCAAGCTGTTCAGCTTTCGGGTCCTCATCCAGGGATTATGGGGCCAAAACACAAATTGCATGAGTTGTACGAAAAAATCTTTTGAAAAATTCGAGAGAAAGGTTGCTTGACTTGTGACAGGCAGATTCAAGGGCTGGGACAAAAACGGAATTGGGTGTGCTACTTCATTTGATTCCTTTGAGCCGTTTCATTCATTCGCTCCTCAATTAGTACGGTAAGAACTATGTGGGGTAAGTAGGTTCGTGGCCAAAGCATTAGAAGTTAACATTGCTGACCCCAATCAAACCTTAGACCGTTTTGATTTGCTCAAGTGACTAGTTCCAAAGAGAGGAAAATGGTCCAGTCTGAGTGTTGGGTGTTCGGAATGCCGTTCCAAAAAAATGCTTCATAAATCACTCAGGAAAGGGAAAAAGCAATAGGGTGACAAGTCAGAGTGAGAGAACCAGGAAATATCTAACAGCTCGACAAGAGCGTTGCCTCTACTGTTGTTAGCAACCGGCTCGCGAAAGCTGCTGGAGAAACCTCTGCCTGAAATTCTCCAGTTGCGAGGGGTCAAGTGTAATTCTCAAGAAGCCCGTACTCTTACTACTGTGAAATCTAGCATTCTCGGGAGGGTTCATAGAGTGGTGACATAGGAGTAGTCTTAGATTAGTAGTTCAAAAAGGTATTGAATTGGAATTTGAATAGGATCGATCAACAATTTTCCCGAACGAACAGTTGCTTGAGGAGAAAGTAAACATTGGCTCCAATCTCATCCCTATAGAACTCACTCACTCTGAAGTACTAGGGAGTCTAGAGAAGTCTGCCAAAGAGTTTACAAAAGTCTCCAAAGGTCTCCAAAGAGTTTAAAAATCAACCTTTCTCCTTAGATATCATGGACGTTCACTTGGACATGCTTTACAAGGGCACGGAGGGCTTTTATGCACGTAACACCCAAAAATTCATGCAATCCATTTGGTTGACCAGGTCGGGGCTTATACTTCGGCAATAGAGATTCGGATATGTTGTGGCATGCAAGTTGAAAGTGTCTTTGTACGAAAATTTTATGGAAGGCCCCAGAAGATTACAGAAAGAACCTGGATCATTGAGAAGTTTTAAGCCGATAGCTCTCGAGCTACCTTATAATTACGGTAGAATTTCGTACCCAGAACATCAAACAACCCAGAGAAGTGGCGAAAGTCAAGAGGATACGGCTTTCGCTGGCTGAAAGACACTGAATAGCTAGCGCCAACGTCGAGACTCGATACTCGGCTAGAAGTAAAGCTAGTGAACTGAAATCGTATTGAATATTAGCGTTAGATATCGGCGGCATAATCTGTTAGGATCTAAGATTGCGTCCGCTTTGAGTTATTTTCTCCTGTAAGTATTTCCACTACCGATCCGGTCCTATAGAAAGAACGAGATAGTACAAGAACCATGTCAACGATGTTATTAATGAGAGCATTGCAGGAATATGAGACAGATGACTCCGAAGTGAGTCTGTATAGTGTTGGTACACATTAGACCATGAGGAGGGGTCGTAAAAAGGCCAGAAGGCTCGTTTTCTCGAGGAAAACCATATATCAAAGGATAGCTGATAAGAAGAAGTCAGGAAGAAACAGCTACATCAAAAACGCACTATGATCTCGACGAATTCATAGGCTACGGAATCGTCAACGTTCCTGTCTCGACCACGAACTCGTCAGCGCACGGATAGGAGCGCAAACGGAACTATTTAGTTCACCAAAATCCGCACCCACACATTCCTAAAGGGTCAGGTGAGAATCGCTAAGCCTAGGCTTGTGGATAGGATGAAGAAAGTAAGGCGTAAAGCTTAGGTTAAAAAAGGTAGAGTTCTTGTCAATTATCAAACTTGCTTCAGTATAGACCCAAGCATTCAAATCGTCAGTTTCGGGGCGTCGACCAGTCCCGTCTGAGGGATGTGCCAACTCATTCGACTTCCATTCAGAATCCTAGTGGCAAACTGAATGCGTATGTGGCCCATACAGTGATTTGCGGTGGCCAGCCGATGTACAAGTCAGTGCTTTTATCCTCCCAGATGAGTCTGTTACCAATGCACCCACCCCAGAGAGATGGAAGGCTTGGTCGGCCTAGGCGGATATCGATTTAAGATTCGAATCCATGACCATGCGTGTGATACCACTTTCAGAATTAGTTGATAGAGGGTTGTGTCCAGAGTTTTGGAGAGCATCTCAGCTTGAGCGGTGTCATCTCGGTCGGTGTTCCGTCCATTCTGGGATTTCCTTTACGAACTCAGGCCCAGATTTTTTCACAGTCAGGTCAACCGGCAATTCACTTGATACTTGACGAAAATGAAAGGCTCATTAATTGAAAGCATACGCGAACCGGTAAATGACCAGCTGTGAGATAAATCGGGATCGAACGAGTTTTGGGGCATTGTCTCATCCCTGAGAAACAATAGTAGGATGTTTTTGGAAGTGTAGACTATCGTTCTGGATTTGCCGAATTCCGTCAAAATCTGCAGTCAGTACCAGACTTGTACTTAGGTTGAAAGAATTGGTTTGATTCCTAGAATTCAGTCCGCATCAGTTGCATAGGCCTAACCAGATGTGGCAAGATGAGTTTTGGCTGATTACCGCATCGATTCAAAATTTTGGATAATAAAGAAAACCCTAAGTACACCGCTGCAAAGGACAATTGAAGATAGAATCTACAAATACCGTTGCGTTGCAAATGAAATTAAATTCCATGCACGATTTCATCAAGGTCTTCGACTTTAGGAGGTTCGGAACAATTTTGATGTCTGGGCGCATTGGAAAGAGGATTGAATAACCTGAAGTAGAATTATCCTTTTCCGTTTTAGAAGGACAAGGGATGAAGTCTTCGGCGTTAATCAATCCCGTTTTTGGGATGCGCCCCAGAAATCGACTTCCATTCGGAATCGTAGTGGTGTATTGAATGCGTATGTGGCCTGTACAACGAATTACGGTGGCCAGCCGATGTACAAGTCAGTGCTTTTATCCTCACAGACGAGAATGGTGCCAATCAAGCGACCCTGAGCGATGGGAGGCTTGCTTGGTCAGTCACCACGAGGGCTAGTGCAATCAAAACAAAATTTGAGATAATTCAACCCTTCTCCTCCTCCCCCTCCCCTCGATTCCCCGTTGGATAACCTTCCAAATGTTGTCCTACTACACCTGTTCCTGTCCAGTAACCACCACAACTGCGGAAAGCATGCATTAGGAGCGACTAACTCATTCGCGAACTAAATACGTCAGTTCTGCAAATGATGTATGAGCTTGATCTGAACGTTGTGCTTCGAAAAGCAAGATTTCGACATCAAAACGACTCCAAGAAAGCCAAATTCCAGTGGAAGATAACCCACTACTAAATAATAGCAACGGCTCAGTTCACCTAATCCCTCTACGACATACTGTGGCCCTCTAGTGACTGATTGGCTCAATACATTGAGTTCTATATTTCCTCAACTTTGAGGATAGTCAACGATCCGAGCTTCCAATTAGAGCGCACTTGCTGTAGGGTGAAAAATGACCTAGATGGGCGCATTAGGGGCTCAAAGACGGCAGCATCGATGACCCCACTTCAAGGCGTCCGCCTAGCAGCTAATCGTCCGGAGTATAGCGGAAAACAACTGGTAAACGATTTGTAGCTGCGAGGGTATTGTAAAGAACACCTTTTCTTACGCACATAACCAAAATCTCGTCCAGACTCCCCTTTCATCACTATAATCTCGTACAACCCTCTCCTTCCGAATTTCACCTTCTTAATAGTTCTTATATTTCGCAAATCATTCCCACTCTATTGGCTACCGACGCGCTAGACTATACCATACCAATACTTTCGTTTTTTCCTTCATAAGGATACCCCAAAACTAATGTGAACTGCGCTTCCACACAAGGCGGGTCAAAAAAAGCTCTCTGGAGAGGAAGAGTAACGCAAATGCATCATACTTGGACACCGGAAGCCAGCAATCAGACTCCGAAGCCTCATGTTGGAACTTCTTTGAAAGGGCAATGGAGGGAAGGGTAATCATGAGGGAATGTAACGTGATTAAGAAACGTGATTAAGATTGTCGTTGCAACCGGTGGGTCACGCTGATGTCACCATCTATCAACTTCTCGAAAATCTTGGTTTCCTAGCTCTGAAAGAGATGCGACAAATTCAAACAGCGCCATGAAGGCATGAACGGCTTCGCCGGATTCATCCTGAGCGCTTTTCAACCGTTAAGAACAATGGAACTTAGGCAGATAAAAAGACGACAGAAAAGTGATTTCTACAATTCTCTTCAGACCTTTCCGTACATCAAACGCTCTTTATATGTCATTTCTCACCGGAAGAAAGTAGACTGCGCGCAGCACTCCAGGAAGTGGTTGACAAATGGTAAGTGGCTTATCTTTCAGCAAAGTTTCCCATCTCAATAGTTCCAATTCCCAAGTTCAATAAGAAACTTCCGGGATTTCAACAGAAATGAATGAGAGTTTCCGGAAAAAGGGATCTATAGGCGGTACAAAACAGGAAGCACTCCAATCCCTCAGGCCAATCTGAACGTCTCACCTTGAAATTTTGAAAAGCCCCCGATTCAACATAAAGCACTAACATTCCGCAGTCATCGGGCTATAACGATGTAACCCATCGGAATGTAGCCATGAAAAACGATTGTCCAATAAATTGGGGTCATCGATAGCGATGAGTGAAATCGGGCAAGACTAGATTTTCTCTCGACATCACTAAATTCTCAACGCAGTGTTTTCCCTTTTTCTATTTTAAAATTAAAATTCCATCAAATAATAGAAATTCTTCTCTGAAAAGAGAGAAATTACGTTGGTAACCTTGAATTCCTCCACATGTACCAGAAGAACAGATGTGATATACATACTGGCAAGTGGGAAACAGTTACACAAGGACCGCCCATAGATCGAATCCTGGCTTCATACCCACCCAGGCCAACAGAGTCTTCAGTCCCTTCAAGGTCTTTCAAGTGGTAACACACTCGTTGAGGGCGATAAAAGACGTGACTTGTACATCGGCTGGTCACCATAGGTCAATGTAGATGCTACACACGCATTCAAAACAGCACTGGGGTTTTGGATGGAAGTCGAATGCAAGGCGCATCCAGAATAGCAAATGATTCTAGCATAGAGCTTTGTCCTTGATCTCCCATGGTAATGAGGAAGAGTAAAAAGTTATATAGTGCACTGAAGCGGTACCAGAAATGTGTACCATCATAAGGACGCAAATAAGTCAAGGACGGAAAGTTCAAAACCGAACATATATGGACACCGACGCCTGCTATTTCTTGATTTTACTTTGAAATTTATGCGAAATCGACGCAAAATACGTGAAAAGAAGCAAAGAACTTCCTTATATTATCATTCATATTACTGTCCTTATCGGGATTTGAACCTGTGACTATGTGACTGTCCTTGGCGCGGAGGTAGTGCAGTGGTAAATGGCGCACAATCACACGCATAGTCACAGGTTCGAATCCCGACTGGGTATCCTCCTAGACCAATCAAGCCTTCCGTCCTTCTGGGGTTGGTTGATAGGTACTAAACTTGTCTGGGAGAATAAAAGCACTGGCTTGTACATCGGCTGGCAATTGGCCAAGTCATTGTATAGGCCACAAATGCATTCATTAAGCCGCCACAATTCTGAATAAAAGTCGAAAGTGGGGCGCATCCCTCAGATGGGGTTGATCAAAGCCAAAGGACTTTATTCTTCATCTTTATCTTTTAAATTATTCTTATATTATTATAAGTTAAGCGTTGCGAAGCTACCCAGGTAGGCCTAGCATCTGAGTAATCAGGACTACGACAGGATTGTGAACCCCAGGCCTGCAATTGCAGGGGCAGGAAGAGATCCAGGTTTATCGAAAGAGAGGAAAAGTTTTGAAAGCAACCGTAATCGAAACCAACATGAGGTGACGATTCCAGTGAAAATTAGGATTTCGCACCAAAAAATAGGAGCGCCTGTAGAGATCTGAGAGAAGATACTAGGGCAACAGGCCTAATTCAATGTTTGGTGAACATTTGTCAAACAGTTTCAGGTCATCAATCTTCAATCTGCGATGACTGAATTTTGAGAAAACTCCCATTCAATTCCTCCCAATAATTTTCCACTTTCGTTTCACGAAGGAGAAAAGAATTTGAGTGACCAAAGCGGTCAGATAGAATGCCCAGAATACTCCATTACCCTTTCACTGGAAGACCTACGAATTCTTGCAGCTGTTAAGTTTGAGAGAAACTTGGCGAATTCATTTGATTACCTGTGATGACCAGAGCTCTAACACCACCATACTGAAATTACTTACACCCTCACGGTTGATATGTTAGCCGGCTCAAGGTAAAGGTGCTCTCATTCAAGACTTCACGACAGAGGTAACCAGATGAGTCAAAAGAGAGCACAAAGTTTGCTATGGAACGATTTATCATTAAATATCCAAATAGCTGTAGCCTAGTCAGGTTAAATGTTAAAAACCGAGATCGAACCCTAACCAGCAGCCCATTGATAACTTCCACCTCCCATTGACAAGCCTAATCCCTCAAGAAAAGTAAAACGCTGATTTCGTCCACCCGCAGGGTAAAAATCGAAAGTTACCGTTTAAGCGGAATGCAAAAGGGAATCAGCGGGCAAACAAGCCAGAAGTTCGAACGCATGGCGTGATCGAAATTGTCAGTTTGTCTTCAATAAAGTCGAAATGCACATGTAAAATTGGTGGTTAGAATAAACTGCAACTAAGGTGGTCGGCAGCGGAGGCTGGTAGGGAGGAAAACATTCAACAGGGGAGAGGAACAGTTCGAGGGGATGAACGGGGAACTCAAATCAGTCCCACAAATCGGAAGGCGAGAAGTACACATTTATCGTCGGGTAATCAAGTGGAGTTCGATGATTGGGGAAGCCGTAAAAAGACGTCCAATTAGGTCAACGAAAACGATCAAGTGAAACGAACAAATAACCACCATCTATCACCACCTAAAACGATTGTCGTCGACGGTCGTTTGTCGTCGTTGACTTTATAAACGCCGTTACCAGTGGGGACATTATCTCTGAATGGACGCGATAACAAATGGGTAAAATGGATGATCAATCTTTACTCAGACCGCACATAGTGATGAGCCTTCTCTGATGTTTTACTTTCTGTCATCAATGGGTAAAAGCTCCCTGTTTGGATCGAGTGGGCAAAAGAGAAAACTTCTTGTAGAAGGAGCGTATCCGATAAGATGACCGCTAGAGCGAAACGAACGAAAATCTAACCCAAGGGAAGAGGAATTCAGTCCGGTAGTCGGGGTTCGAGCGCGTGCTTGGGGGGTGGGTTATATCAGAAGTACGGAAAAAGAAGTATGATATCGCAAGAGAACGACGATAGGACGATAGCAAATGGTGACGATTTCGTTAGAATTAGGTGACAGCAAGGTCATTACGCTGTCAACGAGCGAAATCGAAGGATTAATGAGGCACTGTGATCGGTGCTTGATGGCCTGAGACAGCCTTCGTCCTCATGACTGTGGACAACACCCTGTTTGAGGTCCGTTGTTGGGAGAATCAGCTATATAAATCTTCAATTCAATGCAATAATGCAACCCAGCGCTTTAATAGGATCATTTGGGTTTGGAAGTCGGTAATCGTTCTGCAATTCACAGGATCGATTTCCAACACGATCAATTTAGCTTTAAATTTTTTGAGGCCCAATAACGGACAAGGAGAAGCCTTGAACAATGAGAAACTGTGGTCCCCACTGACTGGCTTCCCAAGGCTCTTATCTACCCGGTCCATTCAAGTGTATTGATGTACCCTAAAAATAATATCTCGTTAAGACCAAATGCGATCAATCAGTAATAAGTAAAGGAGTTAGTCTAATCTGGAGCTACAGTCGCTCTCTAAGTTGTAAGCCCTGACGAGACGTCTAATCTATTATACTTTAGTTGGGATAGACGCCATCATTAGAAGCTACAAAGGGAGGGTTATTGTTAGTTGGAGCGGTCAATGTCGACTATATAACATTGTTTAGTAAATCTTTAAGTGATTACAAAAGTACGGAAATGAAGTAAAAATCGCAGGGAAAAGCTGACTAGAATGTCTATGTAAACAAATAAACACACAAAAGAAGTGGTGTAGAAAGAAACAGAAAAGACAAGACAAAGACATAAATACAGTTAAAAGACAAAAGGTAAAAACAGGACGTGATCAATATCGTCTTGGAATATATCATGCACCAAGCCACCACTCACCAGGAAGGATTCTGGATCACCTTGTGTTTCGAATGGAAAACTAAGTCAGTGAAAAAAATTGCAAAATCCTGGCCACATTGATGAAAATCAACAGTGCTATCTGGATATTCCGAACGAGTTTCCATTTATAGAGTTTTCAGGGGACGGTGGTTTTTTTCACACTCAAACTTGTAGATTTTGCTTCATTATTGCAATAAAATTTCCAGTTGATGGCATTCTATTGCGTAAGAACTCACAGCTGTCACTCACGCTTGTAGCGATTAATCGAAGACGGGAAGTTTTTGTCTGAGGATCGTCAGGCTCTGGGTCAACATCAAACTTTAGATTTAGATTTAGAAGGCTGAATATTGGCTGGTAAAAATTGGTTTGGTCGATTACGAACGCGATTTTGGCCCTCATATTTCTAACCAGCAATTTAGACCCGATCATTAAACCCATACATCAAATCAGAAAACCGAGAAAGTTGGGGCTTATCTCCGATTAGATTCGCCCTATCTACACTTACGTATTAGAACGATGTATTAGAACTCACTGTTGGCACTTGACCCCGGCACCATGGGGATGGGGGAGGCTCTGCACGTCTGACCTGTCTCCTCAGCCAGCTGGCATTAAAACCACCTTTACCGAGCTTGAAATAACGAATGCATACTGTCAAAAAGAACCCAAGCGTAACAAAAATAACAAAGAAAATATGAAGTAAAATAAACGATTATATATCGATTCTCTCTAGGGATGCGCCACGTGCTTGAAATCGATGCATGATTGCAGGGACCATCGTAGCCACCGAGACTTATAGCGGCTACCAATGAAACCCTATTTTTTGCTTTTCTAAGCAAGATAGGTGTGATATAATAGAATGGAAGCCTAGTATAGCTGGAGTGAAGTCACTCTCAAAGGGTATACGAGAGAAATGCAACTTACTTTCACCGCGCCTGTACCCACCAATTAGCTACAGAAGCAAGGACCATTGTCCTTTGTCTTGAAATTTTGCTTTAAACGTGCTAATAAAAGTAAAACTCCAGTTTGAAGCACAGTCCGGACACAAAATAAGCAAAAATAAAAAAGGAAATATATCGAGTTTGAAGAGAGGAATCGTAAGAAACCATTAATCCTTTCCAGTAGGGCAGTGCTTTCGAACCCCTTTGGGGTCTAACTGTTGTAAACACTCGATCACAAAAAGACCTTCGCTACTTGGTACATGTAATCAACGAGAGCCAGCCTTTGATCAGCTCGTCCTGTGCTCATTTTCAAAAAATCTTGCTAATGCCGATAGATAAGGAGGATTTAAAGGTACATGAACTGGCTCAGACAAACCCGGATTCCCGAAATACCAAGGGTCTCTACTTCAAAAAATAAAGTTAGATGTTCATGACAGACGGAGTGTTCGTATAAGGGAACGCATGGGAAAAGAGATCAACTGGAAAAATGAAATGTAAACGAATAGTAATGAACGTTGAATAACAAATAGAAAGGGTTCAGGGGACGAAAATCCAAGATTGGATCTGCCAAGACCGCTTTTTCTGCGATATCACTGCTGAAACCACTCAGAAGCGATCAGGAAACGAATGACACTCGGCTTACAATTAGAATGGAAGACATCCCAACTATGTAGAAACCGTCCTCCTCTCCAAATACAGAAGTTTGAAGTTTGTTGTCAGAAATCAAACGATAGATTTAATTTAATCCCGCAGTGAAAGGGTCGAAATTCCAAATGCGAGTCAATGTGATGAATTCGTTTTCTATCCGCGTAAATGCGCAGTTTTTCATGGCCTGAATCACATATGTAGAGTCGATGACGGAAGGTAAGAAAAGACGGCGGAAACCGCACCCACGATACCTACGATATGTGAGGGAAGGATGTCTGACAATTAGTGAACGGGCAGCAGCCTGTCGACCACAGCGATCATCATGCAACCACTTGAAGTGACTTGAAAAGCCGGTAACTTGTTTCAGAACGCGGTAGCTAGGGCGGCCAAAAAGGGCTTTGAGGTAGTCGGACTCGTCGTGGTAACCTGGGTGGAACAATCACAGTGGATAAGCCATAGCGCAGGTGACCTCAGATTGAGTTAATTAAATGCTTGAATGGTGTGCTCTTGTTAGTTCTCTCAATTACCTGCTGATCGTCATACCCACATCTCAGATAGCATAGAGAGAAAGATAAGTCTAATTGTTTGATAGAAAAAGGCTAACGGATCTTTGAACTTATGATCGAACAATCCTATGAAGAGTGACCTGAAAAAGGCCGAGAGGTGATGAAGCGGAAGGATTCACACCATTCAACGGGTTTCTCGCCACCATATGGAAAAGAGTCCGCTAAGCAAACTCTCCCTCCATCTCGAAACTCGCTTTTTCGAGGAACAAAGTATTCGAATCCACCTTGTCACTTTGGGAATATGAACCTGAGCACTAAGAGATTTATGGAGGATCTAATACCCGAATGTAACCAATAAGATTGCGCAATGAACTAACCTTCACAAAATTCATCTTGAACGTTACTGAGAGCGTTTTTATGGAATAGCCCTCATCAAGTTACCAGGAACATTGACATAGGCTACGAGTAGCGCAGCGCAGAAGGGCACACTATTGTGGGTCCGATACACCCCTAGAACGTATCTCTTTTAAAAGCATATGTAGAAGTGAATAAGTTATCGTTCTGAGCATCGTCATGGAGTCCATTTATACACAGTAGCGCTCAAAAGTATTCAACCAAATGCTTCTTCATTCGTACTTTTTGGTCATAACTCCTTTCCCACTGGATCCAATCAAGCGAAATTTCAATATGTTTAGCATTGGTGTAGTGTGAATATTTACCACTATTAACCTGCATTTTGATCATGTTCCAAATATCCCAAAGGGCTTGAAATCAAAACCAATTTAAAATCGAGACATTGATGCTTCTAGGACTTCTTTCCTTTTTGTTATGCCCAAAGTGTACGAGCGCTATTGCGGAACACAGAAGAGAAGAAAAACGCAAACAAGGTGCGAATAACTGCAGACGCCACAAACTTACTTCCAGCATAGTCTACAAACGCCTTCCCTCAGTTATGTAGACGTTTCTGCTTTGCAGTCAAATAGTGTTGGATAGCGTGAAATACGCTCCAACTGAACTTATCAAAAGTTCATGCGATTTGCTCCACTGGGAAAAAAGTTGCAGCAAATTAAAATTGGCCGAATACTTTTGAGTGCTACTGTATGTATATAACGGTGCCTTTTCCGTGACATAAAGCTAGGTTCACTTAAATGAAGACGCGCGAAAGAAATGCTCGGACGGCATGGGGACAATAGATTCGAACCAGTTGGTCGACATGCGACTCGTACATATTTCAATCGTCGCTCCACATTGAGCCTTTTCGCTTGGTCCCAAACAACTCGGAAGTAGATTTAGAATTTAGGTGAATCCTAGTAACAAGGGAACTGCAAAGGCTCAATAGCAGCACCACTCTTTTCCTAAATTCAGGTTTAAAAAAAACCAAGCAGGAAATTTGTAACTTATTATGTCAGTGAATAATCCATGACAACATCAGGCATAAAAAATCACAAACAATCAACCCAGTCGCATGAAGTCTTTCTTCCAAAGGCCTCAGAGGCTTGGAGAGAATCAGAATCAGAACTGAACCGTTCTTCTACATTCGCGACATCATCTGACACTGATTTGGACCTCTTTGACAACCACTCAGGATGGTGTGTGTACTCACTACCTAAGCTTTTATTCGTTAAAGAAGCCTCTGTTCCCGCGGGGATACATTATGACAAGATTTCTCCCTGCAAAAACTCTTCCAGAACCCGGGAAATGCTCATGAATCCACTAGGTCCTGAGTGGTATAATTGCGGAGTTATCATACCTCACATTGCGTCGGAAAGAGAAGACTGTCAACGACACAATCATATAGATCTCTTCTCATCTTCGGCGCTTCAGCAGCTTTCTTCACCATTTATCATTCGAAATTGAGTAGAATTGAATGCCGGGTGACCTTCTAGGGAACCTGAAAAGCAGGTAAACTTCTATTCCAGCCCTTGAGATCCACTCTCCTTTGTGAGTGCGGTTTTCAATTGCTAGGTCATGTTGTAGCTGTCTTGATGTTCTTCGATCCATAGCTAAATCAACACAGGTTCCATTGGTAATCCTTACCAGTTTTTATCCATATCCACTTCTAGCCCCTACGGCATGGAGATGTGATATTCGGTGCATCGCCGTGACATACACGGACATCTATCTGAAAAGTAGTGTTGAAGGGAGACATCGAAAGGAATTGAATTATCATAATTCCACCATTAACTCAATTGACAAATCAACGACAGTCGAATAAATTGAATTACAGACAAAATAAATTGACAAAATAAATTAAATAACAGGAGAATACTTCCGCTTCAATATTTTTCTATGGAATACCAGGAGAAAAGTGACAAGTAGACGTAATTTCTGCAGCCATCGTCGTTCATCACAAGTATCGAAAAGCGAAAGGAACTCGCTGGCTTTTTGTTACGTACATACATCTCGTCAAACGACAACTGACTGCCCAATTTTTCGCTTTTGTATGAGGAGCGTGAAAACTGCATTCATTCGCTATACGGATCCCGAAAAACCATCATAGGCTCATGCTAGTCTCCGTCTTATCACGCATTGCACATAATTTGGGTGGATATCACAAATTTCCCCATGTGGGATCACCCAACCTCTTACATCGGATCTATCAGGTTGATGCATAATTATTGCGGATTTTTTCGCGGCTCTTTTTCTCTTGAAAGAATTTGACTTTCGAGTTCGGGTTTTTTCTAGAAATGATCTACTTGATTTCCTCTACAGGAATATACTCGCAAAACCGTCCGTATATCCGCGAAATTAGGCTTTACTACTTCGGGAAAGATTGGAAGGTGGCGCAGTCATTCCGCGATCTCAGTAACTTTTCAGCGATCGTCCATTAGGTGATCTTGTGAAAGTACACATGATGTCCTGATTGGCAGACACGGTCACACACGGTCAAACATAGTGATATTTTCCATTTCCCTGCATTTTACCTGCCTCTATATATTAGGTTGATGAATAATTGTTGCGGATTTTTCCAGCAAATTTTACTTAAAGAAATTACAGAAATACTGAGCAGAGACATATTCAAATGATTACTCCGGAACTTATTCACCATCTACGTCAAGCACTGCTTCCCACTGATTAGTTAGTCGGATCCCAAAAGCGAAGAAGTTCTGATCCTTACGAGCGATCCACGCCTTGACATCGGCCATCAAGTCATCCAAATCGACGTAGCCTCTATTCTCTAGCCATTTTTTCGATGAACGGTTGACGAGATAGTCTATAGAAGTTTCTGCTGGTGAATGTGGCAGATTTAGGGGCAGATCCCATTTCTTGGTTGGTTGTGGCTGATTGTTCGATCGCCGAAAAGTTACTGAGATCGCGGAATGACTGTGCCACCTTCCAATCTTTCTCGGAGTAGTTAAGCCTAATTTCGCGAATATGCGGATGGATTTTTCAGTATATTCTTGTAGAGGAAATCAAATAGATCATTTCTAGAAAAAGCCCGAACTCAATAGTCAAACACTCTCGGGAGAAAAAGCCACGAAAAAATCCGCAATAATTATGCATCAACCTAATATGAGATCCTGAGACATCCTGAGTCATACCATGGAACTCTCCAAACGTCCCATACATACAACCCATTGTACGTACCAGCCGCGTAATATGTTGACGATTATGACAGGAGAATCTGAAGAATTGATCATTCATGAAAGGACAAAGGATTCAAGTCACAGTTCACGATAATAGTGGCTTTTGACTTCTCCCCTTAGGAATACCTAGTGGCCCTCAAAGGTAACAGGAAGGACGCTGTGAAGTCCCAAAACTCAACAGCTCGGGGAAGGGAGCTCGTACTTCCCGCCCTTCGATCGATGTCACGTCAGACGAGTGTCGAGGCGATACAGATTGCAATATTCATTCTAGGACCCACACACAATCAGCTGATCGCCGAGTAATAAGGCGGTGTTTTTCTTCCATTCTTTTTTCCCTGTTATTCTTTTTGCTGCTGCGATCCTTATTCTAATTTTTCTAGCTCAGGAGGCTGAAGTGGGCTATTTGCGGGCTTTTACCAAGTACTCACTACTACGCTAAAAAAAAGCTCTGGAATCAAAAAATGCGGAGCCGAGATCTCAAATCTGTTCAAAAAACTTCTTGGTTGGAAGCTCTCCACACCAGTAGACCATATATGAGCTCAGTGAACCCAGTTCAAAAAGCGGGGAACATGCAACGCATTGGGCCGTGAGATATGGTAAACTTAATTTAAAGCATGAAAGCAAAATTTTTCTTCATTCCCACCCAAAAAGGACCGAACTTACGAAATTGCCTTTTTTCAATCTTCATATCCTGTGAAAGCGTGTTTCGGATAGATTGCCCTGTTCGTCTTCAATAAAGGTTGTAAGCAATTTCATCGAAACCGAATTTTCAGTAAAAAACAGAGCCATCTAGCAATAGGCAGGCGTTTAGGCATCTTTAACTCTTCGCCTTTGAAAAAGTGAGAGCGTCGATACTACTCTACTTCTGTCAAATTTTCTGATATCGAAAATTCTATAATATAATTCTAACTTTTGCCGAATATCTTAAGCTTCCTTAGAAGGGCATAGATCATAGAGCTTGCAAAGAACTTCTCGCGTTCATTGACTGTGAAAACAGCTGCAATTTTGGGAACAATAGCATTGTTCTCAATTTTCAGATAGTACAGTATAAATAGGCTCAGTTGCCATCAATCTGCATTCAGTTCAGCAGCATTCGACATGTTCTTCTACATCGTCTGCGCTCTTTTCCTGCTCAACGCCTTTACAACTGAGGCAGCAGTCACCACCAAAGCTGTAGGTTACTGTAGTAGGACATACTATTTTTCTGTGTACGCCACTTCCCACTAAACCACCCCGCCCTATGAAGCTTGGAAGTGAATGCATGCCATACAACTTGAGATGGATAGCAGCCGTTGTTAAACGTTATTCTTATGAATGGCTACATCTTTTTCAGCCGTGCGTAGACAGAGGAGGTGAAGCATACTGCTCGGTTCACAGCGGCAGCCCCGATTACATATGCACCAATGTAATGAAATACTACCTTGCATCACAGCTCTGTGCCAAAACATGTGGTGTCTGTTTGTGATTGTTTGACAAGGTTAATCAGCAATAAACCTCCTTCGCAAAATCGCTGTTCTTTTTTTAGTTACGGGTTGAGTAAAATCTCCGTCATCGAGAGAGTGCATCGTTACTCAGAATTGTGTTGTAGTGTGAAATCTTGGATATCTAGTTTGAGGGTCGAATGAAAAGTACGTCATCTAGGAGATGCATCTTTTTTCAAAATCGTGTATGTAGTACGAAATTTCGGAAAACTTTCTTGAGAATGGAAATTCAAAGTGTATGCAGAAGCTTGTGAAAACTCTTTAACTACCTTGATTTTGCTTGCGTGACCTTTCCTAACAGAAGGCTACGATAAATTCATCGGAGGGCGTGGTACTCACATTACTTAATCAGTAACTGCTTTTCACAAATGGAATTGTCGCACCTTCGTGCTTGTATATCGGTTCGGCATCGCTGTTGTTTTGTGAATTCAATGCTAGCGTTGGGGCCAAGTCGAAGTAGTTCGTATCCGGAAAGCGACTCAACTGAAAACTCGATCAACTGTGTGGTACCAGTATAACACACTATCAACTCTTTCTCAAGGCAACGGAAAGGTGTTATTCCCGCTCCTTTTCGTTGCCAAGGGAAATATATGATAGAATCATATAATAAGCCCACGTATATAACATTTGCTCACTTCACTTATTTTTATTCTTGGACGATCTGACAGCTAGCGGTCCTGCCAGGTCGAATCACAGCTCTCCGTTACCGCCGATCTTTCGCAACGTGCATTCAGTGCAGGCTGCCTCCCCTGAAATAAACACTTGACAAACGAATCGGCCGAGTTAATATCCATCCTTTCGTTCTTGTTTTGTTTCTCGGAACTCACTCTGTCACTCGGAGACTCCACCTGTCGTCCTTTTAGCGTAGTACAAGATTGGCCCAGCGGTGCTTAGAATGCGCCAAATATTGAATATTTTAGGCAGATGCATGAGTTCTCCCCCCCCCCCCTCCCCCACCCCCGACTTTTTTGCAAATATCTTAATAGCGAATAAGCCTGAAGATTAGATTAGAGGGACTCACCACCACCATCCACTGCTCGACGCCGACACCGAAGCAGCTTGTCGATCCCATCCTATCGAAAAGACGGGCCTGAGTCGTAAAGAAGTCATCGAAAGCCTTTCTGACCTCTTCCACTGTGACGAACTTGTATAATTGTGCGGCAACGTGAGATTCAAATGCAGGGTAGGCGAGTAATAGCTAGAGCGATGAAAGAGCATCATGCACACTTCACGTACAGGTGATGGCGAAACCAACATCCATGCAAGGAAGGATCAAACACGGTGAAAAAAATACATGCATCCACCCAATAAGACGACCGCAAAAGACTAAGATGGTCTTCAAACGCGATCTCGCCATCAGAACTGAGCTTCGCAAGCCTTGGCCACTTATGACAATGGCAGATCTTTAGAAGGCATTTTGCTAATGGGTGATTAGCAGTTCTTATGCTTTTATCGGTTGTCTTGTTGCCAGGTCACTTTCACTCGTATAATATACATCGTTGGCAGTACAAAGGAGTTGATTATTGTCGTTCTGAGGATGGGATGGCTGAACTGTTCTCTCAGTTTAAGGATCGAACAAGGAGCTGTCCAAGCAGCACGTCGTCTTCGACTTAGTTCAGGAGCAATAACTTTCGTCATATTCAGCTCCCTTCCCCAATACATATAGGATCCAACCCTTTCAGGAGCTTTTCCTTCTGAGTCTGCTGTTCCCGTATCGCACCACCTGCTCAAAATCAACTGCATTTTCGACGTATTCAGCTCACCCAGGTCTACCGCCTTGAGCTCATTGATCCTCTGTTCCATTTCGACAGTACTGTTAAATAGCAAGTTGACAACCTCAGCGTAGCGGAGGTTACAGAATCTTTTGCCATGCTCGACTCTCGATGAATTTCGGCATAGTTCCAATACAAAACCATTTTACTCCATACTGAATACAATACCCTCCAGAATGAGATCGCCGTCGTCTTTCCTTTCAGAAATGTCCTCAGCACTTCTGCTGATTTCTCCTTTCAAAAATTCGACCTACATATAGGTTAGAGTTAGGATGTATTTTCAAACAACCATAATGCTATTTGGCTCAGAGCCAGAAACAAAGAGAGGCAACTTTGCGAGGAATGTTTATTGCTGATTAACCTTGTCAAACAATCACAAACAGACACCACATGTTTTGGCACAGAGCTGTGATGCAAGGTAGTATTTCATTACATTAGTGCATATGTAATCGGGGCTGCCGCTGTGAACCGAGCAGTATGCTTCACCTCCTCTGTCTACGCACGGCTGAAAAAGATGTAGCCATTCATAAGAATAACGTTTAACAACGGCTGCTATCCATCTCAAGTTGTATGGCATGCATTCACTTCCAAGCTTCATAGGGCGGGGTGGTTTAGTGGGAAGTGGCCTACACAAAAAATAGTATATCCTACTATAGTAACCTACAGCTTTGGTGGTGACTGCTGCCTCAGTTGTAGAGGCGTTGAGCAGGAAAAGAGCACAGACGATGTAGAAGAACATGTTGAATGCGGCTGAACTGAATGCAGATTGATGGCTACTGAGCCTATTTATACTGCACTATCTGAAAATTGAGAACAATGCTATTGTTTCCGAAAATGCAGATGGACCGCAGTCAAAGACCGAAGAAAGTTTTTCGCAAGCTCTGTAATTTATGTTCTTTCACAAATTGACGGAAGAAGTTTCGAAAGTTCAAAACCATTCGAAAAATGCTAGAATTGTAGGCGATATCTGAAATTTTGATAGAAATAGATCAGTATCGATGGTTCCACTTTTTCTCTCTTTTTTCTGTGATCTTTAAAAAATTGCGGTCGTCAACGCTTCTTAATTTCTATTTATCGCCAAATTTTTTTCAAATGAAGAAAGAGTTTTCTGAGCGATTTGTGCGAAGTTGTAGAAAAAAAACGTATTAGGTTGAGTCATAAGTCCTCGGACAATGTGATAGTGATGGCTTCTAGCGATCATAACTCGGGAAAGAGGTGACGAAAATAAACGTGCGAGGCATTGTTAGATAGAGTATGGAAAGCTCTTTCAAACGCATACTGGAAAAGGCACCTAACTGTTTCCTTTCCAGCAACTGTGCCTCATGATTTCAAGCCGTCGCAACTCCACATCCGCAACACCATCATATTTATTTTTTTATCTGGCCATGAACCTGCGGCAATCGATAGAGGTATGAAGGACGTTTACAAGCAGGAGGTGTACGATTTACAAGTGGCACTAGAAGTTCGCATCGGGCGACTATTCCGTCGAAAATGAAGACCGTCCGGGACGCTCAATGAAGTTGGATTTGAAGGTGCTGCGGAGCCAGGTGGCAGCCGATCCGTATCAAACTACTCGTGAACTGGCAGTCACCCTTGGGGAGTCAGTCCACAGTTCTTCGTGAATTGAAGTCAATCGACAAGGTGCGAAAGCTCGGTCCATAGATGCTTCATGCTTTGAAGCAGTATGACATAGACGGCCGCGACGACGTGGCACTTTCTCTCCTCACGCTCAAGGGCACTACACGTGGCTCGAGTACCTAGTCACCAGCGGTGCGAAGTCGAACCCCTACTCTAACGTTCACCGGCGTGCTCAATGGATTGTCAGAGGTGCGCATGCAGAAGACTCCCCCAAACCCAACGTACACGCCAAGGAGGTTGTGCTCTGATTCTGGTGGAGCGCTCTCCGTGTCGAATAATGGGAGCTGCTAGACGAAGGATGCACGGTGACCGCACACGTCTACATTACGCAACTGAGGAATTTGAAGGCGAATCCCGAAGCTACACGTCCACAGCAGCACAAAGTTTACTTTCAGCACGACAACGCTCGCCCTCACATTGCAAGAACGACCAAAACTGAACTGACGATTCTCGGCAGGACAACTTTACCACGCCAACCATGTTCCTCAGATCTGGATCCCTCGTATTACCACTTTTTTCCCCCATCTTCAACGTCATCTGGATGGTCAGGACTTTCAAACCCGCGACGACATCAAAATGGCACTGGTGCACTTCTCCAAGGGCCAGCTCTCAGCGTTATGAAGCAAGGACATCTACGATCTGCCCAAGCATTGGCAGAAGACCATCGATGCCAATGGGGCATATTTCAAATGATTCGCTATTGTCGTTTAAAAATTGTAAGATAAATATCATCGTTGCCAATTTGTCCGAGGACTTATGACTCAACCTAATAAAAGAAGTGTAAATCAGAAAGCTTGCGAAGAATTTTTTCCAGTCCCTCACTGTGGAAATAGCTGCGATTTCGAAAACAATGGCTTTGTTCTCGATTTAGGTAATAGAGTATAAATAGGCTCAGTTGCCATCAATCTGCATTCAGTTAAGCAGTATTCGATATGTTCTTCTACATCGTCTGTGCTCTTTTCCTGCTCAACGCCTTTACAACTGAGGCAGCAGTCACCACCAAAGCTGTAGGTTACTGTAGTAGGACATACTATTTTTTTGTGTACGCCACTTCCCACTAAACCACCCCGCCCTATGAAGCTTGGAAGTGAATGCATGCCATACAACTTGAGATGGATAGCAGCCGTTGTTAAACGTTATTCTTATGAATGGCTACATCTTTTTCAGCCGTGCGTAGACAGAGGAGGTGAAGCATACTGCTCGGTTCACAGCGGCAGCCCCGATTACATATGCACCAATGTAATGAAATACTACCTTGCATCACAGCTCTGTGCCAAAACATGTGGTGTCTGTTTGTGATTGTTTGACAAGGTTAATCAGCAATAAACCTCCTTCGCAAAATCGCTGTTCTTTTTTTAGTTACGGGTTGAGTAAAATCTCCGTCATCGAGAGAGTGCATCGTTACTCAGAATTGTGTTGTAGTGTGAAATCTTGGATATCTAGTTTGAGGGTCGAATGAAAAGTACGTCATCTAGGAGATGCATCTTTATTCAAAATCGTGTATGTAGTACGAAATTTCGGAAAACTTTCTTGAGAATGGAAATTCAAAGTGTATGCAGAAGCTTGTGAAAACTCTTTAACTACCTTGATTTTGCTTGCGTGACCTTTCCTAACAGAAGGCTACGATAAATTCATCGGAGGGCGTGGTACTCACATTACTTAATCAGTAACTGCTTTTCACAAATGGAATTGTCGCACCTTCGTGCTTGTATATCGGTTCGGCATCGCTGTTGTTTTGTGAATTCAATGCTAGCGTTGGGGCCAAGTCGAAGTAGTTCGTATCCGGAAAGCGACTCAACTGAAAACTCGATCAACTGTGTGGTACCAGTATAACACACTATCAACTCTTTCTCAAGGCAACGGAAAGGTGTTATTCCCGCTCCTTTTCGTTGCCAAGGGAAATATATGATAGAATCATATAATAAGCCCACGTATATAACATTTGCTCACTTCACTTATTTTTATTCTTGGACGATCTGACAGCTAGCGGTCCTGCCAGGTCGAATCACAGCTCTCCGTTACCGCCGATCTTTCGCCGATTCGACCCTCAAACTAGATATCCAAGATTTCACACTACAACACAATTCTGAGTAACGATACACTCTCTCGATGACGGAGATTTTACTCAACCCGTAACTAAAAAAAGAACAGCGATTTTGCGAAGGAGGTTTATTGCTGATTAACCTTGTCAAACAATCACAAACAGACACCACATGTTTTGGCACAGAGCTGTGATGCAAGGTAGTATTTCATTACATTGGTGCATATGTAATCGGGGCTGCCGCTGTGAACCGAGCAGTATGCTTCACCTCCTCTGTCTACGCACGGCTGAAAAAGATGTAGCCATTCATAAGAATAACGTTTAACAACGGCTGCTATCCATCTCAAGTTGTATGGCATGCATTCACTTCCAAGCTTCATAGGGCGGGGTGGTTTAGTGGGAAGTGGCGTACACAAAAAAATAGTATGTCCTACTACAGTAACCTACAGCTTTGGTGGTGACTGCTGCCTCAGTTGTAAAGGCGTTGAGCAGGAAAAGAGCACAGACGATGTAGAAGAACATATCGAATACTGCTTAACTGAATGCAGATTGATGGCAACTGAGCCTATTTATACTCTATTACCTAAATCGAGAACAAAGCCATTGTTTTCGAAATCGCAGCTATTTCCACAGTGAGGGACTGGAAAAAATTCTTCGCAAGCTTTCTGATTTACACTTCTTTTATTAGGTTGAGTCATAAGTCCTCGGACAAATTGGCAACGATGATATTTATCTTACAATTTTTAAACGACAATAGCGAATCATTTGAAATATGCCCCATTGGCATCGATGGTCTTCTGCCAATGCTTGGGCAGATCGTAGATGTCCTTGCTTCATAACGCTGAGAGCTGGCCCTTGGAGAAGTGCACCAGTGCCATTTTGATGTCGTCGCGGGTTTGAAAGTCCTGACCATCCAGATGACGTTGAAGATGGGGGAAAAAAGTGGTAATACGAGGGATCCAGATCTGAGGAACATGGTTGGCGTGGTAAAGTTGTCCTGCCGAGAATCGTCAGTTCAGTTTTGGTCGTTCTTGCAATGTGAGGGCGAGCGTTGTCGTGCTGAAAGTAAACTTTGTGCTGCTGTGGACGTGTAGCTTCGGGATTCGCCTTCAAATTCCTCAGTTGCGTAATGTAGACGTGTGCGGTCACCGTGCATCCTTCGTCTAGCAGCTCCCATTATTCGACACGGAGAGCGCTCCACCAGAATCAGAGCACAACCTCCTTGGCGTGTACGTTGGGTTTGGGGGAGTCTTCTGCATGCGCACCTCTGACAATCCATTGAGCACGCCGGTGAACGTTAGAGTAGGGGTTCGACTTCGCACCGCTGGTGACTAGGTACTCGAGCCACGTGTAGTGCCCTTGAGCGTGAGGAGAGAAAGTGCCACGTCGTCGCGGCCGTCTATGTCATACTGCTTCAAAGCATGAAGCATCTATGGACCGAGCTTTCGCACCTTGTCGATTGACTTCAATTCACGAAGAACTGTGGACTGACTCCCCAAGGGTGACTGCCAGCTCACGAGTAGTTTGATACGGATCGGCTGCCACCTGGCTCCGCAGCACCTTCAAATCCAACTTCATTGAGCGTCCCGGACGGTCTTCATTTTCGACGGAATAGTCGCCCGATGCGAACTTCTAGTGCCACTTGTAAATCGTACACCTCCTGCTTGTAAACGTCCTTCATACCTCTATCGATTGCCGCAGGTTCATGGCCAGATAAAAAAATAAATATGATGGTGTTGCGGATGTGGAGTTGCGACGGCTTGAAATCATGAGGCACAGTTGCTGGAAAGGAAACAGTTAGGTGCCTTTTCCAGTATGCGTTTGAAAGAGCTTCCCATACTCTATCTAACAATGCCTCGCACGTTTATTTTCGTCACCTCTTTCCCGAGTTATGATCGCTAGAAGCCATCACTATCACATTGTCCGAGGACTTATGACTCAACCTAATACGTTTTTTTTCTACAACTTCGCACAAATCGCTCAGAAAACTCTTTCTTCATTTGAAAAAAATTTGGCGATAAATAGAAATTAAGAAGCGTTGACGACCGCAATTTTTTAAAGATCACAGAAAAAAGAGAGAAAAAGTGGAACCATCGATACTGATCTATTTCTATCAAAATTTCAGATATCGCCTACAATTCTAGCATTTTTCGAATGGTTTTGAACTTTCGAAACTTCTTCCGTCAATTTGTGAAAGAACATAAATTACAGAGCTTGCGAAAAACTTTCTTCGGTCTTTGACTGCGGTCCATCTGCATTTTCGGAAACAATAGCATTGTTCTCAATTTTCAGATAGTGCAGTATAAATAGGCTCAGTAGCCATCAATCTGCATTCAGTTCAGCCGCATTCAACATGTTCTTCTACATCGTCTGTGCTCTTTTCCTGCTCAACGCCTCTACAACTGAGGCAGCAGTCACCACCAAAGCTGTAGGTTACTATAGTAGGATATACTATTTTTTGTGTAGGCCACTTCCCACTAAACCACCCCGCCCTATGAAGCTTGGAAGTGAATGCATGCCATACAACTTGAGATGGATAGCAGCCGTTGTTAAACGTTATTCTTATGAATGGCTACATCTTTTTCAGCCGTGCGTAGACAGAGGAGGTGAAGCATACTGCTCGGTTCACAGCGGCAGCCCCGATTACATATGCACTAATGTAATGAAATACTACCTTGCATCACAGCTCTGTGCCAAAACATGTGGTGTCTGTTTGTGATTGTTTGACAAGGTTAATCAGCAATAAACATTCCTCGCAAAGTTGCCTCTCTTTGTTTCTGGCTCTGAGCCAAATAGCATTATGGTTGTTTGAAAATACATCCTAACTCTAACCTATATGTAGGTCGAATTTTTGAAAGGAGAAATCAGCAGAAGTGCTGAGGACATTTCTGAAAGGAAAGACGACGGCGATCTCATTCTGGAGGGTATTGTATTCAGTATGGAGTAAAATGGTTTTGTATTGGAACTATGCCGAAATTCATCGAGAGTCGAGCATGGCAAAAGATTCTGTAACCTCCGCTACGCTGAGGTTGTCAACTTGCTATTTAACAGTACTGTCGAAATGGAACAGAGGATCAATGAGCTCAAGGCGGTAGACCTGGGTGAGCTGAATACGTCGAAAATGCAGTTGATTTTGAGCAGGTGGTGCGATACGGGAACAGCAGACTCAGAAGGAAAAGCTCCTGAAAGGGTTGGATCCTATATGTATTGGGGAAGGGAGCTGAATATGACGAAAGTTATTGCTCCTGAACTAAGTCGAAGACGACGTGCTGCTTGGACAGCTCCTTGTTCGATCCTTAAACTGAGAGAACAGTTCAGCCATCCCATCCTCAGAACGACAATAATCAACTCCTTTGTACTGCCAACGATGTATATTATACGAGTGAAAGTGACCTGGCAACAAGACAACCGATAAAAGCATAAGAACTGCTAATCACCCATTAGCAAAATGCCTTCTAAAGATCTGCCATTGTCATAAGTGGCCAAGGCTTGCGAAGCTCAGTTCTGATGGCGAGATCGCGTTTGAAGACCATCTTAGTCTTTTGCGGTCGTCTTATTGGGTGGATGCATGTATTTTTTTCACCGTGTTTGATCCTTCCTTGCATGGATGTTGGTTTCGCCATCACCTGTACGTGAAGTGTGCATGATGCTCTTTCATCGCTCTAGCTATTACTCGCCTACCCTGCATTTGAATCTCACGATGCCGCACAATTTATACAAGTTCGTCACAGTGGAAGAGGTCAGAAAGGCTTTCGATGACTTCTTTACGACTCAGGCCCGTCTTTTCGAGAGGATGGGATCGACAAGCTGCTTGGGTGTCGGCGTCGAGCAGTGGATGGTGGTGGTGAGTCCCCCTAATCTAATCTTCAGGCTTATTCGCTATTAAGATATTTGCAAAAAAGTCGGGGGTGGGGGAGGGGGGGGGAGAACTCATGCATCTGCCTAAAATATTCAATATTTGGCGCATTCTAAGCACCGCTGGGCCAATCTTGCACTACGCTAAAAGGACGACAGGTGGAGTCTCCGAGTGACAGAGTGAGTTCCGAGAAACAAAACAAGAACGAAAGGATGGATATTAACTCGGCCGATTCGTTTGTCAAGTGTTTATTTCAGGGGAGGCAGCCTACACTGAATGCACGTTGCGAAAGATCGGCGGTAACGGAGAGCTGTGATTCGACCTGGCAGGACCGCTAGCTGTCAGATCGTCCAAGAATAAAAATAAGTGAAGTGAGCAAATGTTATATACGTGGGCTTATTATATGATTCTATCATATATTTTCCTTGGCAACGAAAAGGAGCGGGAATAACACCTTTCCGTTGCCTTGAGAAAGAGTTGATAGTGTGTTATACTGGTACCACACAGTTGATCGAGTTTTCAGTTGAGTCGCTTTCCGGATACGAACTACTTCGACTTGGCCCCAACGCTAGCATTGAATTCACAAAACAACAGCGATGCCGAACCGATATACAAGCACGAAGGTGCGACAATTCCATTTGTGAAAAGCAGTTACTGATTAAGTAATGTGAGTACCACGCCCTCCGATGAATTTATCGTAGCCTTCTGTTAGGAAAGGTCACGCAAGCAAAATCAAGGTAGTTAAAGAGTTTTCACAAGCTTCTGCATACACTTTGAATTTCCATTCTCAAGAAAGTTTTCCGAAATTTCGTACTACATACACGATTTTGAATAAAGATGCATCTCCTAGATGACGTACTTTTCATTCGACCCTCAAATTAGATATCCAAGATTTCACACTACAACACAATTCTGAGTAACGATGCACTCTCTCGATGACGGAGATTTTACTCAACCCGTAACTAAAAAAAGAACAGCGATTTTGCGAAGGAGGTTTATTGCTGATCAACCTTGTCAAACAATCACAAACAGACACCACATGTTTTGGCACAGAGCTGTGATGCAAGGTAGTATTTCATTACATTGGTGCATATGTAATCGGGGCTGCCGCTGTGAACCGAGCAGTATGCTTCACCTCCTCTGTCTACGCACGGCTGAAAAAGATGTAGCCATTCATAAGAATAACGTTTAACAACGGCTGCTATCCATCTCAAGTTGTATGGCATGCATTCACTTCCAAGCTTCATAGGGCGGGGTGGTTTAGTGGGAAGTGGCGTACACAAAAAAATAGTATGTCCTACTACAGTAACCTACAGCTTTGGTGGTGACTGCTGCCTCAGTTGTAAAGGCGTTGAGCAGGAAAAGAGCACAGACGATGTAGAAGAACATATCGAATACTGCTTAACTGAATGCAGATTGATGGCAACTGAGCCTATTTATACTCTATTACCTAAATCGAGAACAAAGCCATTGTTTTCGAAATCGCAGCTATTTCCACAGTGAGGGACTGGAAAAAATTCTTCGCAAGCTTTCTGATTTACACTTTTTTTACGTTTTTTTTTCTACAACTTCGCACAAATCGCTCAGAAAACTCTTTCTTCATTTGAAAAAAAATTGGCGATAAATAGAAATTAAGAAGCGTTGACGACCGCAATTTTTTAAAGATCACAGAAAAAAGAGAGAAAAAGTGGAACCATCGATACTGATCTATTTCTATCAAAATTTCAGATATCGCCTACAATTCTAGCATTTTTCGAATGGTTTTGAACTTTCGAAACTTCTTCCGTCAATTTGTGAAAGAACATAAATTACAGAGCTTGCGAAAAACTTTCTTCGGTCTTTGACTGCGGTCCATCTGCATTTTCGGAAACAATAGCATTGTTCTCAATTTTCAGATAGTGCAGTATAAATAGGCTCAGTAGCCATCAATCTGCATTCAGTTCAGCCGCATTCAACATGTTCTTCTACATCGTCTGTGCTCTTTTCCTGCTCAACGCCTCTACAACTGAGGCAGCAGTCACCACCAAAGCTGTAGGTTACTATAGTAGGATATACTATTTTTTGTGTAGGCCACTTCCCACTAAACCACCCCGCCCTATGAAGCTTGGAAGTGAATGCATGCCATACAACTTGAGATGGATAGCAGCCGTTGTTAAACGTTATTCTTATGAATGGCTACATCTTTTTCAGCCGTGCGTAGACAGAGGAGGTGAAGCATACTGCTCGGTTCACAGCGGCAGCCCCGATTACATATGCACTAATGTAATGAAATACTACCTTGCATCACAGCTCTGTGCCAAAACATGTGGTGTCTGTTTGTGATTGTTTGACAAGGTTAATCAGCAATAAACATTCCTCGCAAAGTTGCCTCTCTTTGTTTCTGGCTCTGAGCCAAATAGCATTATGGTTGTTTGAAAATACATCCTAACTCTAACCTAAGTAGCGGTCAAAAGTATCCGCCGAAACGCTTTTTTGTGAATTCCTTTTCCATTGCTTGACCGATTTGCTTCAAATTTGGGTATGTTTTGTCGTTCAATGTTACGAAAAAATTGCGCGAAATATAATCCCGCGCACTGCCTAACACGTGATCTCGGTCGACATTTTTTGAATTCACTATTTTCCACCCCCGTGCCACTACCGCAGTGTACGCTCTTTTTGCGATATTCGAACATCTTTCTGACGTAAGCGACTCATCCCAATGGTTAAGAAGGCCGAAACTTCGGAAGTCACCCGTAAAACTATAGTGGACATGAAGGAAGCGGGCATGAGAGGTGCAACGATTGCGAGAATTCTGAAAATTCCAGCACGCACCGTGTCATCAACAATTCTTGCTCGTTTCCGCGGAAGGAACACGGTGTCTAACGCCCCGAGAACGGGCAGGCCGCGTTCAACATCTGCTCGTCAGGATAAGCGCATCGTTCGACTCTCAAAGGCCGATCCCACGCTTACCAGCGTCGACATCGCGGCTGAGATCAACGCTAGTGATGGAACAAACATCAGCAGACGGACTGTGGCAATAAGGCTTAATGCTGCAGGGTTGATTGGAAGGCGCCCAGCTAAGAAACCGCTGATAAGCCCGAAGAATCGAAAGGCAAGAGTAGAGTTCGCCCGTCGCCACCAGCACTGGACATCGAACGAGTGGAGCAAGGTTCTATTTACCGATGAAAGCAAGTTCAACCTCTTCGGATCTGATGGTATCAAGTATGTGAGACGTCCTAGTGGTGAAAGATACAATCCTAGATACACCAAACCCACTGTCAAGCACGGTGGAGGATCGGTAATGGTGTATGGCGCGTTCTCTCCCCACAGAATGGGCCCTATTCTAAGAATCGAAGGCACGATGACTGGCCAAAGCTACGCGAACATGGTCATTGAGAAAATACTTCCATGGGCGGAAGATAACATGCCAGCCGGATGGGTTTTGCAACAAGACAATGACCCGAAACACACTTCACGTGCCGCGAAAGACGCCTTCCAGCAGGAAGATGTGAGACTTTTGGACTGGCCAAGCCAATCTCCGGACCTCAATCCGATCGAACACATATGGGAGGAACTAGAGAGACGGTGTACCAAGCAGCGATGCAGCAACAAAGACCAGAAGTTCGCTTTACTTGCGAAGGAATGGAGCGCCATGCCAACGACAGTTTTCCAGAGGCTCATCGGATCAATGCCAGCTCGCTGCGCGGCAGTGATCAAGAGTCGTGGCTTTCCGACAAAATATTAATTGTTTACGTAGCTTTTGGTTTTAATTTTGACGAATTATCACAATTTTGTTGATGAAATATCTCGTTACTTAGACCCGGATTTTGCAAGCTGTTTTGAAAGTTTGTGCATCTGGCCTCCTTTACTAGCAATAATTCGATGGAATGAAATGCCGGTAATGTATTTTGTTCGTAACAATGCCACACATGACATATAAAATTTTCAAGCAATTCGGTCGAACAGGAAAAGAAATATTCACAAAAAACCATTTCGGCGAATACTTTTGACCGCTACTGTATATGTAGGTCGAATTTTTGAAAGGAGAAATCAGCAGAAGTGCTGAGGACATTTCTGAAAGGAAAGACGACGGCGATCTCATTCTGGAGGGTATTGTATTCAGTATGGAGTAAAATGGTTTTGTATTGGAACTATGCCGAAATTCATCGAGAGTCGAGCATGGCAAAAGATTCTGTAACCTCCGCTACGCTGAGGTTGTCAACTTGCTATTTAACAGTACTGTCGAAATGGAACAGATGATCAATGAGCTCAAGGCGGTAGACCTGGGTGAGCTGAATACGTCGAAAATGCAGTTGATTTTGAGCAGGTGGTGCGATACGGGAACAGCAGACTCAGAAGGAAAAGCTCCTGAAAGGGTTGGATCCTATGTGTATTGGGGAAGGGAGCTGAATATGACGAAAGTTATTGCTCCTGAACTAAGTCGAAGACGACGTGCTGCTTGGACAGCTCCTTGTTCGATCCTTAAACTGAGAGAACAGTTCAGCCATCCCATCCTCAGAACGACAATAATCAACTCCTTTGTACTGCCAACGATGTATATTATACGAGTGAAAGTGACCTGGCAACAAGACAACCGATAAAAGCATAAGAACTGCTAATCACCCATTAGCAAAATGCCTTCTAAAGATCTGCCATTGTCATAAGTGGCCAAGGCTTGCGAAGCTCAGTTCTGATGGCGAGATCGCGTTTGAAGACCATCTTAGTCTTTTGCGGTCGTCTTATTGGGTGGATGCATGTATTTTTTTCACCGTGTTTGATCCTTCCTTGCATGGATGTTGGTTTCGCCATCACCTGTACGTGAAGTGTGCATGATGCTCTTTCATCGCTCTAGCTATTACTCGCCTACCCTGCATTTGAATCTCACGATGCCGCACAATTTATACAAGTTCGTCACAGTGGAAGAGGTCAGAAAGGCTTTCGATGACTTCTTTACGACTCAGGCCCGTCTTTTCGAGAGGATGGGATCGACAAGCTGCTTGGGTGTCGGCGTCGAGCAGTGGATGGTGGTGGTGAGTCCCCCTAATCTAATCTTCAGGCTTATTCGCTATTAAGATATTTGCAAAAAAGTCGGGGGTGGGGGAGGGGGGGGGAGAACTCATGCATCTGCCTAAAATATTCAATATTTGGCGCATTCTAAGCACCGCTGGGCCAATCTTGCACTACGCTAAAAGGACGACAGGTGGAGTCTCCGAGTGACAGAGTGAGTTCCGAGAAACAAAACAAGAACGAAAGGATGGATATTAACTCGGCCGATTCGTTTGTCAAGTGTTTATTTCAGGGGAGGCAGCCTACACTGAATGCACGTTGCGAAAGATCGGCGGTAACGGAGAGCTGTGATTCGACCTGGCAGGACCGCTAGCTGTCAGATCGTCCAAGAATAAAAATAAGTGAAGTGAGCAAATGTTATATACGTGGGCTTATTATATGATTCTATCATATATTTCCCTTGGCAACGAAAAGGAGCGGGAATAACACCTTTCCGTTGCCTTGAGAAAGAGTTGATAGTGTGTTATACTGGTACCACACAGATGATCGAGTTTTCAGTTGAGTCGCTTTCCGGATACGAACTACTTCGACTTGGCCCCAACGCTAGCATTGAATTCACAAAACAACAGCGATGCCGAACCGATATACAAGCACGAAGGTGCGACAATTCCATTTGTGAAAAGCAGTTACTGATTAAGTAATGTGAGTACCACGCCCTCCGATGAATTTATCGTAGCCTTCTGTTAGGAAAGGTCACGCAAGCAAAATCAAGGTAGTTAAAGAGTTTCCACAAGCTTCTGCATACACTTTGAATTTCCATTCTCAAGAAAGTTTTCCGAAATTTCGTACTACATACACGATTTTGAATAAAGATGCATCTCCTAGATGACGTACTTTTCATTCGACCCTCAAATTAGATACCCAAGATTTCACACTACAACACAATTCTGAGTAACGATGCACTCTCTCGATGACGGAGATTTTACTCAACCCGTAACTAAAAAAAGAACAGCGATTTTGCGAAGGAGGTTTATTGCTGATTAACCTTGTCAAACAATCACAAACAGACACCACATGTTTTGGCACAGAGCTGTGATGCAAGGTAGTATTTCATTACATTGGTGCATATGTAATCGGGGCTGCCGCTGTGAACCGAGCAGTATGCTTCACCTCCTCTGTCTACGCACGGCTGAAAAAGATGTAGCCATTCATAAGAATAACGTTTAACAACGGCTGCTATCCATCTCAAGTTGTATGGCATGCATTCACTTCCAAGCTTCATAGGGCGGGGTGGTTTAGTGGGAAGTGGCGTACACAAAAAAATAGTATGTCCTACTACAGTAACCTACAGCTTTGGTGGTGACTGCTGCCTCAGTTGTAAAGGCGTTGAGCAGGAAAAGAGCACAGACGATGTAGAAGAACATATCGAATACTGCTTAACTGAATGCAGATTGATGGCAACTGAGCCTATTTATACTCTATTACCTAAATCGAGAACAAAGCCATTGTTTTCGAAATCGCAGCTATTTCCACAGTGAGGGACTGGAAAAAATTCTTCGCAAGCTTTCTGATTTACACTTTTTTTACGTTTTTTTCTACAACTTCGCTCGGAAAACTTTTTCTTTATTTGAGAAATTTGGCGATCAATAGAAGTTTAGAAGCGTTAACGGCCACAATTTGTTAAAGATCACAGGTAAGAGAGAAAAAGTGGAACCATCGATACTAATCTATTTCTATAAAATTTCGGATATCGCCTACAATTCTAGCATTTTCCAAATACTTTTGAACTTTCGAAATTTCTTCTGTCGTTTTGTAAAAGAATATAGATTACAGAGCTTGCGAAAAACTTTTTTCGGTCTTTGACTGCGGTCCATCTGCATTTTCGGAAACAATAGCATTGTTCTCAATTTTCAGATAGTGCAGTATAAATAGGCTCAGTAGCCATCAATCTGCATTCAGTTCAGCAGCATTCGACATGTTCTTCTACATCGTCTGTGCTCTTTTTCTGCTCAACGCCTCTACAACTGAGTCAGCAGTCACCACCAAAGCTGTAGGTTACTATAGTAGGATATACTACTTTTTGTGTACGCCACTTCCCACTAAACCACCCCGCCCTATGAAGCTTGGAAGTGAATGCATGCCATACAACTTGAGATGGATAGCAACCGTTGTTAAACGTTATTCTTATGAATGGCTACATCTTTTTCAGCCGTGCGTAGACAGAGGAGGTGAAGCATACTGCTCGGTTCACAGCGGCAGCCCCGATTACATATGCACTAATGTAATGAAATACTACCTTGCATCACAGCTCTGTGCCAAAACATGTGGTGTTTGTGTGTGATTGTTTGACAATCTTAAACAGCAATAAAGTTCTTCGAAAAGTTGCTGATCTTTTCTTGGTTGCGAGCCGAATAGGAATTAGTTTATATAGAAAATGCATTTACTCAAATGGTGCACAGTGTGCGAAATTTCACTTTGCAAATGGGAATTCATATCTACTCTCAAGAATTTTTTCGAGAAGCACTCCAAAAAAAAAAAACAGATTTCGAGAGAACGAGAGAAATGGGCTAAGGTTATAATAGTTCAACAAATCTTGCAAAATTTCACAACCCGTCATAGCTTGTGGTAAGATTAAGATTTTTTATCGATGGGGCTCCGATTCGAGGATTTATGGTTTCGAATTGTTTCATATGCTCTTTGTTGTGACGTACGCGCTACTGTGCGGAACCCAACTGGTTGGAACGTAGGGAGTCTTCGGTGATTTTTGAAACAAGAAAAAAGGACAAGCTCATCAATAATAACTGAAGCAATTTTTACTACCTTGAGCAAGAACATTTTTTGGATGGCATATTCCAGAAATAAGCATGGAAAATATAAATGGAACAATTTTATTTCAGATCACCCCGTGGGCAAATCACGTACGAGCCAGCATAATCAGCTGAAAACGTATAGATAAAGCAATACAGCTGCGAAAACAATCCATAATATAGGAAACCGGTGAATCCGAGAAGAGACCAAGGATATAGAACGTTTCAGTTCCACAAAATATAGTACATGATAGAAATCCCCGGAAAGACAGCTCTGGCTCAAACCGAAAAAGCCTTCCCAGACAAAGCTCAAGTCTCCATGGCATTAGGATTATTACTGTTGAGATATATGTCCATGAATGCGACAACGAACGCTTCCAGATGAATGATAGCTTTCTGTCCTCTTGTGAGCCGATGTTCATAAAGAGCTGCCATCTCAATCACTTCTCGTCTCGCTGAAGGTGGAGTGCGTTTCAGCAATTCGCGAAGTAAATACTGAATAGTAAGAGGATCAACTGGACCAGATTCATTGAAAAAACCGAGATAATTCTACAGAAAATTCAATATATGCAATGCATAGGGACAATAACATACCAAAAATATTAAATCTGGTTGTATACAGCGAGAAATTAGCTCGTATAGACGTTCTCGTACCTTAAATATTGAGTTGAGGGAGTAAGTTCGCTATTGGATCACTAGGAGGTGAAAGTAATGGATCCTGTATAAGACTAACTGCTAATATATTTTCATTGTTTTGTTTTTTAATCATCAGTTCGGCAGTTTCGCGAAGGTAGATTTCCCATTCTGGCTCGGGAACCTGAAATACCTTCATGGTACGCAAACATTCACAGCCAGTCATATAATATTCAGCATCGGCAATGAACCTCGGGGTTGGCAAAAAACAAAGTGGTTTGTCTGGATGTAAGAGGCGAAACAAACCACCAATTTAGTTTTTTATTTTTTTAATGTGTTTCAGTGTTATTGACCTTTTTAAATTATGTACCTGTTCAGTGTCTTTAATAGGTACTCCCTTCCTTTTCACCGCTTCCATAGAAAGTAGAGCACGACGCAGGTTGCCTCTGGCTTTGGTCACTATCTGAAGTTTACATTTCAACTACGATGAACTACAGCCATCCAAATTACGATCCCGCTCCTACCTGATCCATGACGGGAGCTGGCACGGTGAGTCTTACTCCTTCGGCAACAGACGTGCATACATCTCTAATCTGGAATATACAGTCTCTACTCGGTGATCGACCTTTTTACAGCCAACTTAGTCTGAGAATCTTGAAACAATGAAGTATAGGCGATACGTGCAATTGAATAACATCTCATAGAAACTGAGAAATCTTCTCGCGCCATCTGGAAATCGTGTTAGAATCTTCACCTCGAACCCTAATCTCGGAATCACGCTAGGAGGGCAGCAACTTGGTTTCGACGAGATGACCTCAACAGTGGCACCTACCGCCTTGCATTCAGATAACTGTAAAGCAGCGATCAAAATAGATGCTTTGAAATCGCTAAGTAGAAAATCGTGTCCAAGCTCAAGGCAGCTAGCGAGATGCATGAGCTTTTAGATTCGAAGGAGTATTTCGAGGTGATCGAACCAAAGGCTCTAAAAAAGTTTAGTCCGCAAGAAAAATCACCTCTTCGTCAGTTGGTGAGCCCACTCTCACAATCATGCATCTTGACTTCAACGGTCCAATAATTCGACTTAGAGATTCACAGCACAGAATAAGACGACAAGTCATAGAATATTTCTCCATCGTCCGGCGTAGGGCGTGCTGAGCATCTCGGGTAAGCTGATCTGCCTCCATGAGCACGACTACTAGAATGATCTCATGACATTGTTGTATACTATTTCAGATTTCCTACTTTTTTGTCAGCAAGTTTTGAGGCAAGTAGGCACATAACTTTGAATTCAATACTCTAATTAATAACGACATCGACCAAAGAATATGGGACAGAGAGTCTCGGAACAGGTTCGACCGAGATCTAATGAGGAGTACTGACAGCAAATTTGCAAGTCAGGAATAAGTCGTATAAATAGCAAGGAGGCGTAGAATAGGTTCCTTCATTACCAATCCTACCCTTACGTGCAATCAGAATAACACCACCATATGTCATCAAATAATTAAAAGCAGCAATGAGAAACTTGAAAATTCAAGGAGCACACCTTTGAAGCTTTTCTGCGTAGCACTCACAATTTGGGCAGTTTGTGCCATTTGTTTGACAACTTCTTGTACAACAACGCGATCATAGATGCCAACTTCTCTTCAAAAAGATGAGTAAAACTATAAGGTCACTCAAAATTATCTATAACTTCACCAAGAACTAGTTACGAAACCGCAACTGATCGAAACCAGCTGAAATTTGTTGAACACGAGAGACCGCTACCAAATATAATGAAAGACAAACTATAGAGAATATAAGAAAGCTAAAAATGCTCGAACAGCTGAGAGCTCCTCTATAAAAATAAAGAGAGCAGCGACAGCAAAAGAGCTCAAAATTTCATTTCGGAGAAAGTTGAGGAACTATGTTGATTGTGCTATTCAAAGATGGATGGACTGCAGGCCACCTACCCAGGATTGATTTCTATATGATAATTGCTGCTAACGGTATCAATTTCAATTTTCCTGTTGGATGGCGTAACAAGTGACTTTTTATCGAGGTGCAGTCGTTCCACTCCTGCTCCATAAAGTTCCCTGAAAATTCGAGACGATACAGTAATCTACGTTAATCAAGGCACAACTGACGAAAATATCCTCATATATTGCATAAATACACAACAGGACTCACCTTAAGATGCAATGAATCCGAGTTCTTTTCCCTGCACCTGAGGGACCATGGACGAGAAGATGAGGGAAGTCATCGGATTTTACAAGCTCAGCCAAATCACACGCCTGAAAAATAAGGCCTAAGAAGATAGAGCATAAAAACGGACTCGAGGCTAACCTGTTCCAGGTGGTAAGACAGCTCGCTTAACTTTTTTGGCCGATACCTGTCTACCCACAGAGACATTGCTGCAAATTGCCGTTAACCCAAGCAGAAACTAAGTAATTGTGATATAAGGTATCCTGGATGGATACACCATGCATATTGAGAACGGAGACAAGAATTAGGTCGAGTAATTCTTATTACCAACAAGTTAAACAACCGCACTCTATAATGAGCGCACATATGAGATCGACCATCGTTTCCCACACATAAAGTGAAATTAACTGAGTCAATGGGGCAAGGGAACTATAACGATGAACAAAGAAATTAAGTTAAAAGAAAGTAGGTAGAAATGAAGAGCACGCCTAAAATCACAATATGCTTGTGCAATAAAAGGAAATGAAATACTATAATGCTCCAGCTTTGTCAAAAACTTCATGATGTCTATCCTTCTTTAACAATGTGATCCTCATAATCGGAGTCTCCACTCCTGTTCTGTCCTTTCTGATTTCATGCTCGACTCGTACATTATATGTGTTGGCCATCATTAGACAGGCAAGGAAGTATCGACTGATTTCGTATTTCTTCCTACCGACCAACAACTGAAATCGAATAGCATGTGACTGATACAACAAAGGGAATCAGTAGTACGTTGATGGCACTAACCTCATCGAGCGTCTTCACCTCCCCAACCTCTCTGAACATGCTTAGTAATTCGTCACCATATTCATGAATATCAAACTCTTTTCTCGTTTCCTCTTCTTCCAGTATAGGCATCATAGTCTCTTCCCATTCTTGTACGCGGGCAACCAAGTCGGATGTGACTTCTTCAGTAGTAGACCAATATCTGAAGAAATACGGTAAGAATATGCCGGAGATAAATGCACTCAACATAAAGTCGCTTCTTTTTTGCTTTGAGAACGTATTCTGGCAAATTAACACTGAGCTTCCTAAGAAACCTCAGAACAAGTGAGACTAGACTCACAAAACTTCTGAAACTTCCTCAGGTAGATAAGAGGGAAGGGGATATATAAAGCGTCAAAAAATACTCCCCGATAGAACCTACTTCAGCATGTGCGCGTGCAGAAGCTCCAGAAGGCTGAACTTCTTCTTTCCTTTGTCTCCAATGGGCTGACTATCTCCTTGCGAAAGCCCTTGGGAGAGCCCCTGAGAGGGTCCTTGTGAGGGACCGCATCCTGAAATAGTTTAGAAAAGAATGCAAGCCACCATTCGCCAATTTGGATTTTATTGTTAACCAAAAACAGAATGACCACTCTTCTAACTTTCCTTGACATAAATATGCAAGCCGCATTCCCTTTCTCCATTCCCTCTTTTTCCATTTCTTCTCCCTCCCTATGTACATACCCTTTGGAGATACTATACATCGAACACTTTGCATTCACAAGCTCCAACACAGACAGACTTTCGAATCTGCGGAAGAAATAAAGGCCAAATTTTCTTCGAGACGCTACAAACAATCACTGCAAGTGAAGGTTTTTCGAGTTTGAATAAACCTGGCTCTGAATAAGAAAAGGGCAAAATTGGCGCTAAATGATGAACAAACGGGATAAAATTGAAAGCAGCAAAAAAGGAGCTAGCAAAAAAACTAACCTCCGTATAAAGAATCAATACTTATTGAGCTGTCAAGATCCTCATCGTCCATATCACCAAACATCAAGTCGATCACAGATTTACGCACCTATACACACATATGGAAAAATAAAATAAATTATGGGGAAGAAAAAAAATTAATAACAAATAAATAATATTAAAATATAATGAAAAGTTAAAATTTCAAAATCAATTGAAAACATGTATAGAAAAAATACATATGGAAATCTCACTGAAACAGCTTTGTTATCGAGCAAGTAAATCAGATAAAAGAATAGTCGATTACTACAACAATAATCTGCAAAACGAAGATGCAAAAGAAGAAAGGAGTAAAAGCGAAGGCAAAATAACGAGCGCAAGATTTTTGCTAAAGTAAAAGATGACAACGATCGATTTCATTGACTAGGGCTCGCCACTAAGCCAAAGCAATACCTCAGGAGCGTTGGGAACGGTTTCTAGATTCTTTTTGGGATCATCATTTCCTTGAGTTCCTTGATTTCCCGCGGTATCTGTTTTTGGAGGGATGTTCTCATTGTTTTCAGGCTCATCGTTCACGTCATCGTAATCTTCACCATCGTCATTATAGTCATCTTCATCGTCATTGTAGACAGCTGAAAAGCAGGAATAGACCAGGTAATAGACGTCTCTCCAGACACCCCTCAAAAAATGCCTGAAGATTCAAGCCAGAGGGAATAAACAAATCCGTGATGAGTAAATAAATAAGTATAAAAAAAGTTAATCCATATATCTATTTCTGAAGTAAACGAGATCCTTCACTGAGGGTCAGCTTTCCGAAATAGATAGGGGCTATAAAAGCTGCGAAAAACCTCATTTCTGTGCAACGCGGCCAAGCACCATTTAATGAAATCCAAGTCAGAGAACAGTTTCAGGAGTCCATCATGTTGTAACTCAGCCATGAAGGTTACGCCCCAGTTCTATTTCACTTTCATAAGAATCACAAAGAGCCGATCCTGTTGATTCTTTTGTACGTTACTCCGCAAATCGTGCAGATTAAATCGGAAGATGCCCCCCCCCCCCCCGGGTTCCCTCTCTTTTGAACGTGATTCTACTCTCACATTCCTGCAAGTCATGAGGACAGCTCACCATTGAGATACACGTGTCTCACACATATTGCACACGTCATCCTCCAATCCGATGTATAAATGGAAATGCCTAATCTTGTACCCCGCTTTGGAAAGATTTTATCAGATTCTATCATGCATTTCGATTCAGCGAGGAACAATCAAAAAGTTTCAACTCAAACAGAAAAAAATTATGACTGCATCACGGCTAAACTGAAAACTGAAACGACCCAGGAGATCAAAAGAAATTCATCGGCAAGTAAACAAAGAGAGTGGAAAACAACTCTTCCACGTAATGCTCGAACCAACCTTCAGCCATTGGATTTGCCTTTGCTTTCCGCTTCTCGCGCTTTGCTTCAGCTCGTTTTTTCATGACGGCAACGATAAAGCGATAGAGTGCTTCAGCTTGCTGTAATAGGAAATCGGCAAGTATGAAATTTCCGATACGAAGCGACCTTGCAACTCTTACCCAATCATCCTCTTTACACTTTTTGACCTTTTTCCGCATGAAGAAGTGTTCTTTGACATACTCGTTGGTCCTCATTGTGCGCTTTTGGAAGGACATGTTCTTTTCCTTCTATATAGAAACAGTTGTACCAAGGATAACGGCTGAAGGTAAAGAGAAAGGTAATCAACGAACCTTTTCCATTCTGGCAGCAATCGTGGACCCTTTAACAAATCGCTCGATTTTCTCTATTGGCTTTGTTTTCCACTTAACCGTATCGAATGGATCCAACAGAAGCTTTTGTGTACAATCCTCTTCGGCATCGTTCTCGTTGATCTCCCACTAAATAGTCGCCATGAGCGGACAAACTTAGATTGAACTGCAACATACCGGCATGACACAAGGTTGCTGCGAACGAGATGCACGCTTCTCACATGGCACAGATGGCACAGGTAATGTGAAGTCTCCACAATCCATTCCACCACCGAAACTATCAAAATCTTCGCCACCCTCCGGAATCTGGTTCACTTTTTGTGACTCTATTTCCGGTGCCTCTAGCAATCGCGTACTTGGTCTAAAAGTTGTTCTGCTTGATAAAAAACAAAACTGGCAAAAGCGGATTGTTTCTTTACGAAAAAACATTGTGAACATCCAAGCATTCCCAGTAATCCATCCCGGCAAATCCATTCACGTCCGGTACAAAAAACAAGTCATTATGTTGTACAACAACTTCAAAATAAGACATTTTCACAGCTTTTCAGAAAGCCTTCATCAAAACTAATGACTTGTTATTACAGCAGATGAATGTTTGATAGAGAGATTCAAAGTGTCAAACATGAGCCTCGAAGTGACGGAAAAATGGGAACGACCGTTCAAAATCCAAAGAAATAAACAAGACCGTGTTTAAGGAAAGAATATAAATACCTAGCAGATTGTAAATCGTTGAAAGTGCCAGTTGTTCCACGACGAGCAACCTCCATGGCACTAGATGCCCTCCCAATCTCCATAGCACTAGGTATCCGCCCATGATCTGATCCAGGATCGCCTGAGTATTAATGTGGAACTTGAAGAAACGAATGGCAGAGTAGTCAAGCAAACCTGTAAGAGTCCCTCTTCCTGAACTAGGAGCATGAGACTGTGTGAGACGTTTTTTCAAACATTCCATTACAGCACGATAATGAGCACCGCACGGTTTTGCTACGAAGGTTCCGTCAGGATTGAAGAGATATGGATGCCACATTCGAAGAAATGCTTCACTAGCAAACTCATCAACAATCTTATTATCAGCCAATTGCAGCAATAGAACACCCTAAAATTAAAAATAGGAACTTATCCAAAAAGCAGGAGTTCGAAGACAAGCAGAAGCAAAGGGCACCGAACCTACCCTACTGTTCAGGAAACCAGCGTTCATTTTGAAGTCGTCCATTTTGCCCACAATTTCCATACGGTAACCGGTGGAATAGATCAGTACTCCATTTTTCTCGTTGTCCGCTAATGGCATTAATGACATTGGCATCACTTTGATTTTAGGCGGATGTCCCTTATATTTACTTTCTTAAAAGAGGCAAATTAAGAGGGGAATTGTTTTTTGAAATTCCGTGAACCTTGAGCAGAATTCTTACTTTCGAAATTTCTGAGAAGAGAGTTTTCCTTACAAGCTTTCACTTTGCTGCAGTCTTGCAAATCACATGGGTCAATACTAGTGGCGTCACCGTCAACAAAGCCTTCATCTTCCTCCTCTTCTGAACGATAGCAGTTGCATTGATAAGATGGTTACATTAACGCATAAGAGACTACCTCCTTTCTTCTTTTTCTTCTTCTTAGTCTTCTGTGGTTGCAACGCTTCGAAGAAATGGATTGCCTGGGAGTGGACGTAGTCAACTTTTTTGCCGAAAACATACGCCGAGCCTTGAATGAGCATCGCTGCTTCAGCGAAGTTGAACCTGAAAAGGCAAATTTACGGAGTTCAGACAAACTTGAATTGCGGCTTGTGAGAAAGTAAAATCAAAACATTTTCGCACCTATGTTGGTTGTCAACGCCTTCATGTGCATCATCCGAAACACTACGAAGCCGTTCGCAATAGTCGTCGAGTTCCTTTGCAATGTTGGTTTCGAAATTTTTCCCTAAATCCTTCACTGGCCGGAGGAGGAAAGTGTACCGTTGGCCCGCATCCTCGAAATCCTCCGCCATTAACTCTAGCACGAAAAAGGAAAAAGAACTCTCCAACTTCTCGACGATTACGACAGAAATTTGGAACAACATAATGAGTTAAAATGGTAACAACACAACAAAAAAGAAAGCAGTGCAGAAAAAAAAGCAGAGAAATTCAACTCTTAGGCATACAAAGAAAAGCAGTATGTCGTAATATTTATTCTTTGGTAGAAATGGTTACTATCGACCTTACTGGACTATAATCCTATTCAGCGTCGTAACACTTTCTGTTCTACTTCTACTTCTTTTCCGGTAGAGCTAGGCCCACCAATCTTGCACTTTCTTCAACTGATCGTTCATTTCCACGGTACCGTTTTTCGAGTTCCTTCAAATTCCGAGTACTGTAAAGGATGATTATTACTTCAAAAAAAAAAAAACCACAACGGTACTGTTATTTAGCGAGTGATTTCCACAATAAAACTATGTTTATCATCTATTATTCAAGCCCATTGATTCAGTTCCTCACTCGCTATCTATGATGGAAAGTTTAATAGTACAAACATCTGTGGGTAAAAGTTGAAGTGATCTTGGACGGACAAAAAGCAAAGCTCAAAAATATGCTAGGGAAACTAATGCCCGTCATGGCAAAACAATATAAAAAATTACCTAGATAAATAAGTTGCATATAAATTAGCAACGTGTTCAGCTTCTTGGGGAGCCTTGGAGTACACACGTTGAGTTACAAGATGATCCTTCATTTGATCTACCAAGTGTTTATATTGTACGGAATCCCGGCCAAAACTCTGAATTGACAAAAACATCGAATAAGGAAAGGAAGAAATACGTCAATCAAATGGTTTAAACAAGGACCAAAAATAAACCTTATCAGACTTTCGGAGCTCGCTAACTATCCTTCTGAAAGCATTCAAAGCTGACTTTTCTACAGACGATGCCATTACCTAAAAATTGAACAAGGGCATATTTTTGAGGAGAAGAAGTAAAAGAGGAAAATAAAAAATAAGAAAGACGCAGGAGAAGTAGGAATATAAACAAACAAACCGATGACAAGCTAAAAGGATTTAATGGCTAAAAAACAGATAGAAACCATTGAATATACTTTTACAATGTGGATGCCTATGAAAAACCACAAATTATATAAAACTGACTTTACTACAGCACCAAAGGAGTAAGCTACCCAGGGCATTAGTTGAATACAGAGAAGCCGCGACCGCTCCCGCCAATAGCGTTTAAACCGCGGCTCCTTACGCAATTACAGACAGCGGTCGGCGACCGTAGTGGATAAATTGGCCCGCAGCGCTGTGAGTATGGGACATGACGGTCACTAAAACAGCACAGCACAGCAGATGAGTTTGACAGCTGGGCGAATCTCCTAGAAAATACTCAGATAGCTTTTAATGGCAGTTTCGGTTACTGTTGTGAGTCGGGTTCCTGAAGGAGAGGTTGTTGAACAATTCAGTTTGCAACCGCGTGAGCCACGAAATGGAGGAGGAAGAAAGAAGGGGGCTATTACAGGTTCTAGAGTTCAAAGTTGTAGTCGTACCGTGGTGGCCTGTTGAGTGGGACAGTACTAATGAGCTGAAAGGCTCCCGGAAAGCGTCTTAGACTGTAACTCAAAGGAGATCGTAGGAAAACTATAAATACCACCAGAGTTAGTGAATGGCTGAGGGTTTCATTCATACCAATCAGGCTTGTCCCATGTTTACATTGAACTTGGCTCATAACACAGAAGTGTCTGAAGGTAAAAACTGATCGTTGCCCTCAGAACGGTGTCCCATGACTCATTAGAGTTGAATAATCGGAGGAAACAGGGCCAACCTCTTTTCAAGAGTGCTGTAGCTGACACAAAGCTCTAAGAACTCCATTTCTGTGGTATACGTCTTCTGTGCATTCCCCAATGTCGATAGAATGTTTGAAAGAGATGGTGAAGTGACAAGTGGTGCACTATCATACACCCATGTTCTTGGAATCGAATCCCTGGTTGGCACTCTGCCCGGCCACCCTCCATTCCGTCCCTTCGATGTCTAATGACATCAGGCTTTTTGGGAGGATAAAAGTACTGGCTCGTACATCAGCTGACCACCTTAAGTCATTGTATAGCCCACATACACATTTAAAACGCCCTTGTGATTCTGAATGGAAGTCCATTGACCGGGGCATTCCAAAAATGGGCTTGAATAATGCCTAAGGCATTACCTTTCATGAAAGCAAACTCATGTTGAACAATAGAATGGAGCCTCTCATAGTCTGCCAATTTTGTGATTTGTGTTAAGGTCATGATTGTCATCATAACAATACGCTTTCGACTGAAACTTGTACCAAAACAATGAGACCAAATTTGACCACCCGTGATGGCTTGCTATATTTGTATCTGGCTTGTTTTGGTGATGAACAGTTCCGTTTGGGATAGGGGGAGTGTGGGTGAGTTGATATCAACCCCCGCGGTGAACCCACGTAAGACGAAATTATCCAATGTAGACCACGTTGTTGGGCGCATACACACTTCGGTCCTATTCATCGCCTTCCCCGCCCTTGTCCATTGGGGCCAACCAGCTGAGAGATAAGGGGGTCATGTGTAGTGGACGTCATTTCCGTGTCAAAAATTCGCTGGATAAAAGGGTCCCTATCTCGGTTCCAACAAACCTCTCAACATTTCCACTCACTCCGCTGGATCATCTTCCCCTCCAGATCGTAAAAATTAATAATGGATCTAATGGTTTAACAACTCTTCTAGCAGTGCCGGTAATGATAATAGATTTATTAATAATAATTGTAATAATAAGAACAGGGCGGAGGTGCAGTGGCCAGTGGCGTAGCGCACTATCACGCACGTATGGTCGGGGTTCGATTCCCAACTCGACACTCGCCTAGGCCAACGAAGCCTTCGATCTCTTCGCTTCGTTTAGTTGGCACCGGGAAGGGTAAAAGCTTTGACATGTACATCGACTGGCCACTACAAGTCATTGTTTAGGCCATACGCATTCAATACGCCACTACAACTCGTAATGGAAGTCAAATGCATGGCGTACCCCTCAGAAGAGATTAATCAACGGAAAGAAACTTGATACTTTCTCATTACAAGCTTTTGTTATGAACTTAGCTTTCGAAAACTGACTCTTATTGATGGAATCAGACAATTTTAGATACCACTCATTGGTAACTTTTAAGTAGGCAAGTAAATATTACCCACAACGAACTTGGTATCGTACTCGGGCGGTTTTGCTATGACGCATTATTCCGTGGTCACATGGTGATGTTTGATCATTCCTTTCCTGTTTAGGCATAGGTTTCGCCCACTCTTATCATCCCATCGACCAAAGCGGTCTTGTGAACCAATGAGATATCCCGTTTGGTTACTTGCTCTTACAGCCAGTTTGGTTGATGCCTATTCAAAATACGCGAAACCACTGAAACTTTCTCAACCGTATGCGGTACGTTCATCATGTCAATGTCTTCTACAGTAATCTGGTGGTTCCGATTTAGGAGGCTTCTTGGGTATATTTTGTTGGTCCAACTCTCTTTTTGGAAGGCATTTCGTGGTTGTAGAGCGAACGTATCAGAGACTTGAGTCCCTAACGCCCCATCTGAAGCATTTTTACTAACATAGAGGGTAGTCTCTATGAAGTCCTTTCAGAATGGCGTTTACGTCTTCGATATGGTTGTCGAGCGAAAGCTCACAATGAGCTCAAGAGATACCAGCCCATGGAAGCATAGCACCCCGTTGGACTACTCTCCGAAATCGGTATGCCCCTTACGGCATTTGCGGCTCTCGAACAACTCTTACCATTCCATTCCAGTCCTCATGGTCTCGTCGAGTGCCAGATCAACTGAAAGGCTGCTTTGACAACTATACATTGGACATGAGCTCCAATTCTGATGACAGAAAATACCTCAAGGATACGGTAGTGCTGGATGGAAAGCACAAGCGGGTGCTAACGATTAACGGCAAAACGTGAAATCCGTTTCTTTAAATTATTTCTTTTTTCCTTTTTTTTATTAGGTTTCCCTACTTCCTTCTTTGGCTAATCATATTTTTGGCTATTCAACTACTTGAATGGTTCTGTCTGAAAACATCACAAGGTTTCTTTTTTAAGACCTGGAGACCCGATTGTTGTGCCGTATCTTTCTGAAGTACTTTTACGAGTTCATAACAAAGTACTAATGGATGCTATTTCTATACATGTCCATGGTATTGACAAGCATGGTGAGGGTCCAGTTAGGAATTTTGTGATTACTTTTCCGATAAATTTGTTTTCCAGATCTTTGGTACATGGATGGAGTGGCGTTCATACAGCAGTGCCCTATCCATAGCACAAATTAGTAAGTTCACAATTCTAAATCATCAGGAAGGGACAACATAGTCGGTCAATCCATTTTGTCCAGACACCGAGATCCCTGAAGACCTCCCCACTAAGAGTTCATCAACCCTTCAGTTTGTTTAAGCTGCTGGATTCACGTTCCCTCTGAAAGCCTGAAGTCGTTTTTCCTACAAACCTAACCGGTAAGGGAGTCTTTCTGAACGGAACTCGGGGTGTGGGGACTAGGTAGATGTTGAGAGTGTGGATTTATAAGATTTGAATTGGCCACGGTTGACCCTACAGCCTGCAACTAAGATCGGGCAACAAAGTGACTTCCGAAAATACCATTTATTCAGTACTCCGGTCAATAAACTCCTATTCAAGTGGGAAATACCTCTTGTAACCCTACTGATTAGCTGCAAGCACATTTCACTGCCTCTAAATGCTCAAGAAGCCAACTTTGGAGTTTTCACCATTTGTCAGATTTTCTTACTCCACCTTCACCAAGCCTTCCTTCTTCATCGAAAATTGGGCTTTATTGAGTGCTGCCAATGCTATTCCATGGCGTGTTCCCAAATTCCTGTTATAAGAAGAATATGGTGTCCTTACCGATACCGAGGCACTAGACATTACGACATTGACACTGTTGTAAGGCACCACTGGCTATGAAACATATCTTTAAATAACTCCTCTTTGGGGTCAGAATGCTTTCGTGTAGCTTGTGTTAGTAGTAATTTTTCTGCCTCATTGGAGGAGATAGGTCCTGTGTTACCTCTGGGAACAGTCTGAGAACCGTTTCGCAACCACTGGTTTGGGTTTTACTGACAGACAAGTGATGTGTGATGTGGCCTCGGTGTGTGTTCTTAAAAGATTGCAATGTGGGAACATTGATAAGATAAACCAGTGATCAGTTCCCGTTCTATGACTAATGACTTCGTTACGGCTCGATTATGACGCCATCGCCCTTTCTTGCACTAGTCAGATCCTCCCCCAATCCCTGTTTTCCAGCTACGAATAGCCCTTACCTTGAGTACATGCGAAAGTGTAAAGATGTTTTTAGTTTTGAATATCGATTTATCGCCGATAACAAAGGGACTCATTGGTACCATGGGCATTTCCAAACGGATCGCGGAGAGGGATTACTTGGAGGTGATACTGTCGTCATATCAAACAAAACTGATTTTAGTGACAGTCTGTGATTTAAGGTTTTGTCGTTGTGGACGAAAACGATGGATCTGTGCCAACGAATGGCAAAGGAACAAGGAAAGTTCCCGATCGGGAGTATTTTGTGATGCTTCAGGTTACTTGCTTTCTGTCCTTCTCGCAGTTCAATCTCTTCCCTTCTCTTTACTGTAACAACATGATTTGGAAGTGAGTACCATTTAAATGTTCATAATGAACCCTGAATAGAGACTTGTTGTCGCAATCGGGCTTACTCTCAAGGATCGCAATACCTTCTGCCTTTATAGCCCAATCCTTACAGGCCAAGCTCAAAGTGCCTGAAAAGAATCGTTGCTTTCAAGCACAGCATTAATATAGTCGCATAATGAAAACGTTCTAGTGGAATCCGAAAAATGATAGCTATTTTTTCAGTTCTCAGTTACCACATTTCAGAGAAGGCAGAGAGCTGTATCAAATATACAGCAATGGTGCGAGAGAGGAGCAATTCAAAAGAATTTTTATCCTATTTTCACGGTATTTTTAGGATTGGGCTACGGAGACTGGTGATGAAGCATTTTTGCGGCTCAAAGAGAAAACAATGAAATGGATGTACGGATTCGATGATTTTGAAAAATGCTGGCAACCAACGAGGACTGTGGATGGTGGTAAGAAACGTTCGGACCGGTTTTCAATACTTGTTAATGGCTACCGTATCACAGAGCGCTAACCTCAAAGCCGACTTATAGTACATAGTTTTATGTTTTATGTTTTTATGTCACTCATTTTTATTTCATTTCATTGGTTCGATAGAGCGATTGTAGGAGTTGACAGCCATTTGTACGATCCGGGCACCACAACCTTTCAGGTTGGCTGAGGGTTCCCCCTAGTTAACCAGGTGGATAGCTATTATTAGGTTGTCGGAAAAGTATTTGCGCCTTTTGCAATTTTTTTTAAATTTATTTTTTTCCTTTACAAGAACAAACAATTAACAAATATATGCACCATCATTATCGGCAATGCATTGCCATTCACCAGGCAACTTGTGGTTCCTGCTTGTGTAGAAATCCTGAGGTTTCGAGGAGGAAAACTCGTCAGTGTATGTCTCGAGTTGATTCACATAATCGAACTTCTTATTTCTCGGATGGTCCGAGAGCGACAGGAGCAGATGATAATCCGTTGGAGTTAGGTCTGGTGAATACGGGGGTGGGCCATAACATGCCATCTCAGGCTTTGAAGTTTCTTCTGGGTCTCCTTCGAAAAATGTGGGCGAGCACTGTCGTGGAGAAAATGGACTTTCCCGAGTTCCTCTCTTAAAGCTGCAGTAATCCGGTCCACGGAGCACACTGGGCTTCAGTGATGACAGCGGAGTTTGGTGGTAGAAAGTCCCAGTGAACATTCCTGTTGAATGGCTAGAAACGCTTGGCATTGCCTTCTGAGGTAGGAATTCGGGATTGGAGGTCGGGATTCCATGCTCTACGCATCTAAGCCACTAGCGCTTCCTCGTGTGGTTTAAGTAGGGAACACACTCCTCGTCGCCAGCGATTAAGTCCTCCAGCCATGTGAAGTTGCGTCGGAAAGTCATCAAGATTAGGCATGAATCCCTCTTCAATTGAAGGTCGTGACCACCCAAATCAAAACGTATCCATATCTCCGAATCTCCATGGCTTTTCAAGGCGATGCAAATGGACAGCTGTTCTGGAGTGATGGCTATGAGCTCCTGTTTCAGCTGATGGGTACTAAACCTAGAATCTTCTTCAACCAGCTTCAGGAGATAGTCATCATTGAGCTCAGCTAGTCACCTAAATCATGGTTCTTCGGTCCAGTCAAAGTGGCCATTTTTGAACTTCTTGTACCAACTGCTTGATGTGCTATTAGAGACAATGAATGGTCCTATCGCATCGCATATTCCCCCCTGTCGCTCAATTTGGATCGACGTTTTTTTCTGAACTTATGAAGAAAAGATAGTCTGACTGGCTTTGAGTCGAGAGCGATTCTTGCAGCCATAACCGTTGCGAAATGCTACGGCAGATATGGTGTGGAGAGCGCATTGACCTGCACTTACACATAATTCGCAGTGAAGGCTCTAGAGCAATCCCCAAAGATTTCACAACATGGAAACCAAAATGCGCAAATACTTTTCCGACAACCTAATAGGTTGGCTCTAATAACATTTATTTAATCAAAGTGATCACCATTACAATTAACGCACTTTTGCCAACGAGAAACGAGCTTCTCAATACCAATATCATAGAAGTCTGGGGTTTTGGAAGCAATGAACTCATTGAAGGCATTGAAGGCAGTTTCTGCATCATCTTGGTTTCTGAAGCGTTTTTCCCGCGAGAAGTTGTCAAGGTGCTTGAAAAGGTGAAAGTCAGTAGGTGAATGGTCTGGCGAGTATGGTGGATGTTCCAGAGCTCCGTAGTTCGATTTTTTTTCGACGATTTTTCTGACTTTCTGTCAATTGATGCGGAACCCATTTGTCAAGCTTCTTAGTCTTCCCAATTTGCATCAAATGGCGAACAATTGTAGTGTGATGGACATTGAGTTCCTTCGCGATGTCTCGTGTCGTTTTGTGCGGATCAGCTTCGACGGAGGCCTTCAATTGATCGTTATCAAGTGTTGGTAGACGGCTGCCATGTGGTTCGTCTTCGAGGCTGGTGTTGCCGGCACGGAACTTTTGGAACCAACGTTGTACTGTGCATTCGTTGACGCTTCCATGGCCCCATACTTCGTTGATATTTCGAGCGGTTTGAGCGGCAGTCGACCCAGTTTGAACTCGTAGAAGTAAATTTGACGAAAATTACGATTAGACATCTGAAAATAAAAACCACATTTTTTTTAAATTGAGCGAATGAAATTTCACATACATATTCAAAAAACGCAAAGAATAAACTTTTCAACAATGTATAATACCCCTTGAAAAGGGCTTAGTTCTCTTTAAAAAAAATAGTGTTGAAACTAGTAAAACAAAAAACCTGCATTTCTTTTGCACCAACCCAATACTATTAATTGGGCCGATAATCCTAGTCGATAAATACTGCGGTATAAGGATAAGGTGACGCTTATGAAGATGAAGAGTCTGACATTTGATTGTCAAGCTCATGCCCTTTTCCAGCATCTGCTAACGCAGAAAGCTAAATTTACCTCAGTTTTTCTTGGGTTTACAATTACAGTATCATTATTATTAAAGGCAATGTCGGTGGAGCTGTCCCGATCTCTGCGTTGCTGATAAACGACAAAGGTTGGCATGTCAGGGATGATATATTGAAGAGACCATGGGCTTTACCACTGGAAAGGTTCCGGATTAAGAAAGGTAGATCACTGTTGAGTACGTTCTAAGGCAAGTAAAAATATCTGTCACTTTCAGATGAGCTGATATTATTCCGAATAACGAACGGTGGAGTGGCACAAGAGCTCATGCTGCACATCGAAGGCCATCAAATGATAGTTGTTGCTGGTGATGGAAATGAGATGGTCCCACAACCGGTTGGTCCTTTTCCCGAGGAAACTTTACGATGATCGCTCTACTGAAAATTTGACTTTTAAGATTGATCGACTTATCATATTCCCTGGAGAACGATATGACATTCTTATCCGGGGATTGAAAAACCCAACCAAAAAGAGCTATATGATGGTGGTGGAGACGGTACAGTACTATTTCTTTGATTGGACTCGAATCGATACAGACTACACTGTGGCGTTTATCGAATATCAAGGCGATGGTAACCTCACTGAAGATAGGACACCGCGTGAGTCACATTTTCTGGTTACGGTGGTATCTTTGAAATGGTTCATTTGAAGATTTCATGGTTTGCTACCGAAGGGATAGTCCAAAATAAAAATGATCCTCGAGATTCCCTGCGTGACGACTCCGATAGGCTCCCAAAACAGAACACTGGTCGAAAAACAGCCCGGATAAGGGCTCTGAGGATTCAAGAGCTGCCTTTTTCTCGCTACTACATGTACCCCGAAGTGGCCGTGTTTTAACGGTTCTGCAGAAGCTGTACTATTCGTAATGGAGCGCGTAATCTGGAAATCCAAACGGCTAATTGCTCCGATCTTTGACCCAAGGCGGGAGTGGAAATCGATTGATGGAACTGCTCACTGTAGCCAGCTTTTTATGCAACTCTAAACCACGGAAATCTCGCTCGAAATCACTTTCGTCTTCATATTCTCGTATGACCCGGTGTTTCTGCCCATATTCGATTGCTGAGAAAATCTAGTGCTCCAATTCACTTGTCGTGACATTTTTAACTAATTGCATTTACAATTTACACGGAAAATTCCTTGAACTGTTCAGCTTTTTGCAAAAGTATATATAGTCTTACTTTCCACGTTTTAGCCACTTTCACACATTCGCCTGATTGCACCGCCCAGAAAAGGTGTACTGTATTGAATTGTCCGTTCGAGTCATACCCATCCAATTTCAACTTCACATGTATGTGCTACGACAAACTTCGCCATCCTAAGCCTTCACAGATTGACAAAGAAATTCTGAAGGATACCGCGTTTACCGGAGGATTCGAGGTGTGTGAGTTATGATAGAGAAGTTTCTTTTCCCCTACTTTAAATAGAACCGCCGCTGCTTCCAGGAGCACTTTATCAACATGCACTACGATTCACACGTCGATGGCTTCAAATATGAACATCCTCTTGGAATGCCCTACTATCATCAAAATGACATGGCGCTAATTTCCAAGGTATATTCTTTTTATAGACTCTCATTCATTTCAGATACTGCGTTGTAGGCGCGTAGGAGCTGAAAGAGTCGTATTGTTATGTCGAGTTATAGTGACAGAGCTGTTCAGTAGCCAGACCTCTTGGTGAATGGGAAACATGGGAGTATTGTGAGAGGAGGATGAACTCTTTGGGTTCCATGCTAGCACTCATCCACGGGTCTGAATCTTATATTTCTGAGGTAGAATGCGTGATTAGCCTATGCAGGGCCAGCATGACGAGGATATATGCAATACTCCAATGGAACATTGTATCCAGGGACCTCTGATATTTGGATGACGTGGATAGTTTGAGGGTAATTGTATACGTGCGCTAGCAGCACAACAAACAAGGTATAATAAATAGTCTTGGAAGTCCTCCGAGAATTGCGGTTTTCAATGAACAAACGTACATGTAAGCACGCTCAAGACGATTCGGTGATAGCATAGGGTAAGTGTCAACGTCGCAAATTAGTCACCTTTTTTAGGATAATGTCGATAATTAGTTGACAGTTCTACTTGTCCCCATAGTCATTTTGGTACTTAATCCCTCATCCGCTATCCGCTAAATCTAACTGACACATATAGGAAGATAAAGAAATTACCAGCGTTCTGATGAGCTCTGGTAGCTATGGCAGCTCTTTTTGGTGGTGCCTTTGAAGAGTTTTACAGGCACTTTTCGGGAAGAATCTCTCTGTTGTTGTTTTCATTACCAAACGCATACAAAACAGGCGACACCGTCAAAATACAGAAGAAGCCCACTATGAGCTCTCGAAAAAAAAAACTTTGACTTTTGCGAGAGAATGATTGTCTCGAAGCATATCAGCAAAAAGATGGCTATGGGTGATTCACCTATTTTTTGGTAGTTTCAGGATTGCAACAAAGTGAACTGCTCAACAGCATCGAACAAATTCGATGACAACTGCAACTGTTTCTATCATAAAAAACACAAGCTAAACAATATCGTGCAGGTACACGATCTGATCTTATCTTCCCTAGAAAAAGTTGGCTACATGAGCGCCGGTCAACTTTCAAAAACTCAAACCTTGAGAGCTGAAAACCAGCGAAGGGCTTTCTATTGTAGATTACTTTATACAATATGGGAACTGGTGGAGCGTTCAGTACTGGTTACGCTCATCCATTCCACATTCATGGCACTCATTTCTACGTAATGAAGGTGAGTCTGAGCTGGATCTCGTAGGGACTGTCTACAGAAATGCGCTGTTTTCCAGGTTGGATGGCCATCGTACAATGCCAGTGGTATGATATCGACCATGAATCCAGATATAGAGTGTAACGGAACGGATGTGAGTAAACCAGGGTCAAAATGGAGTGGTTAAGGGCTCGAAGCATCAGGGATACCTCATTTCGTACCATACTACTTCATTCAGGCAGTATGTGACGGAGCAGTTTGGCGGAACCGGTCCTGGATGAATGGTGCAGTCCAGGGCATGAATACCGTAGACCCTTCGCTTAGGGATACGATCACGTTGCCAGTTGGTGGCTACATTGTCATACGGTAATGCAGCTACCGTAATGAGTTTTTTCTAAGTTATGGTGGGTAAAATTTCATTCATTTACAGATTTCGTGCAACAAATGCAGGATGGTGGTTTGCTCATTGTCACCTCGAGCTTCATGCTATGAGCGGGACGGCGTACGCATTCCAGGTTAGCAAAGGCAATGTTATTGAAAAGATTTTTTTTCATCATCGACTTCTACCATTTTATTGTTCAGGTTGGAGAACACAAGGATATCGCTCCACCGCCTGGGAACTTCCCACATGATTGCGGTGCATTTAAAATGCCACCATTGGGTCCACGTCACAGGTCTCGCCGTCGCCGTTAAGAACATCAAAATCTCCCTTGTCTCAAACCGATCAGAAAACTTCTATCAAATTATTGATTACGGGACTTAATCGAACAGGACAACTGTTGTGACTAATTGTAAGCTTGAAGCCGAAAGTCAATCTGCGTTCTCCTATTTGGGTGATGGGCCATGCACTAAACACTTGGGAAGAATCGCAGCCGCGTTTGAATGTCTATGCGGCCTAAACAATAGGTTTGCGGGACCGACTGATGCACAACTCAGTGTTTATATCCTCCAGGACGGGTCTAGCACTTATTAATTCGTCCTAAAAGGATAGAAAGCTCAGTTGATCTGGGTGGGTACCCGATCCAGGATGCAATCCCTTTACCATTCCTGTGTTAGCGTGCTATTTAGCACTACATCATTGTACCTTTATGAGTCACAACTGTAAAAAAAAATACTTTAATGCAGTTCGATATGGAGTGCACGATATCCTGTTGTTGGCATGACGTAAAACCCTGAAAATAACGGGAAACTAGTCAATTTCCATACATCTAGGAGGAGAATTACTCGTTGAAGAGATTGTCTCACTAATGAATTCACGGGTCTCACTTTTTTTGCTGATTTATTGTTGTGATAATTATTTTGCATTTTTTCGAGAACTCTGCTCTGTTCTGTCAAATTGATGATCCTTTTTTATCGTGGAAATTGTTGTGATGCACATATGTAAGATAAACTTTCAAGCCATATATTTTGGCAGTAATTCATAAATGTATGGAAGGCTGGTTCAAGCTGAAATGAGAAGAACTTTTTCGTTCCTTTCATTGTGCTGGGGCACAAGCGGCATTCGTTCGCAAAAAAATCGTGAGTAAGAGAAGCCGGACTCTCTTCAGACGTTAGAAGTGCAGGTTTATAAAGCGCTCATTCAAAACTGTGGAAAAGCTAAATTCTATGAAGCTCAGTAGCTATGGGCTTTTACGTACAATGAATTTTCGAGCAATTTTTTTTACTGGCCACCATGCCAGCAAGCGATCCCAATCCAGCGCCCAAAACACAATTTGGCGACTCCTTATAAGCAGTAAATAGTAGCAACATCAACTGTATTGAAATGGTGAAGAATACAGTCTCCGGGCATTGTCCAATCCCGCTTTGGGGATGCGCACCGCATTCAACTCCCTTTCAGAATCCTAGTGGCGCTTTGAAAGCGTAGGCGGCCCATATGAGGACTTGCGGTGGACAGTAGTGCTTTTACTTCCGTAGACGAGTCTGGTATCAATTGACCGATGGTGGAGGAGAAGAAGAACCTTGTTGGTCTGATAAAGCATTGAAATTTGATTCTTACGTACTATCTGCCACGAGCCGAGAGTTGAAAGGTCTCAAGCCGGACTTCCTCCCTCACTGGCTCCTTTGTTGGATATCGCTCTCGAACACTAACTATGCATATCCAATTTGAATCTACTCCCGTTCTCGTTTTTTCACAAATTCCTATCCATCCGATTCTATCGATCGTTTCCAGTGAGGCCACATCCTAATTTCGTGTTTCTGTAACTCCCACTGTTTATCGCAGGCAAAAACTTCTTTTAATAATTGTTTTGGCTTCTCTAATCACGCCATTCGGCAGGCATCGACCGGATGAACATCAGGGCAAAGATTTTAATATCAAATGTAAAATCCTAGTTTCGAGAATGAGATCGGTGCTAGAAAGATATTGGAAGCGTTGTATAATACATCCGCGCATTCATTCGCTTTTGAGGGCTCTGAAATCACCGCGTAACTACCTAACGACCATCAGTGGTGTCTCATTGGTCCCGTGCTGTTCACGGAATAGAGTTGGACAACGCTTGTGGGACCGCAGGAGGTTGGTTTTTGGCTGGGATAGTTTGGGTGTTCGAGTTCCTCGGAATTGTTGCAACTGGCCTCGCGCGTTTGGGTGCTTGGTCAGGTAATCTGCAGATCAGAAGGTCTGAAGTACTTTTAAGTGCTTGAAGGCGACGAGTTAGTCGAAACGGCTACATACTGAAACGGTTTGATCATAGCAAATCTATTTGGCAAAACAGGGAGAAAGGCATCCATGTCCAGATTACAGTGCGTTCAGGTTGGACTAGCAGATGCACTTTGTGCAACAAGAGAAAGACAATAAACCATGGAAAAAGTGAAAACATTTTATTAGTACATTGAAAATGAACGTTTTCGTTTTCTCTTTTTTCTACGAAATAAGGCTGGAGCGATACAGTAATATGATGACAACAAATATCAGCAGTAGGATCCAGCTTTTACTCTCTGACATGAATGCCTGCAATAGAATCTCTGCGATCCTGCACAGTGACACGTATAAAAAACCTTGAAAAGAAAAGGCCAAGAGCCAGTGGGTATGTGGCATCTTTAAGAGGCCGTGGCTACACAAAGAAGTATGGTGGCCAGTCTATGGGGAGGAGCTTTCACCCTCCCAGGCAAGTCTGTTACCAATCTCTCTACCTCCGCTCACTAGTTCCTATTGCACACGGGTATGGACATGATTACTTCGATGTTTTCGAACATACCTCTTCCTTATAGGTGACAGTTTTCAAACGAGACCTTGAAACTGTGAGACTTGGCCGCTGAAAACAGTCAACATAGCCTACATGAGGAACGGAGTAGTTACATATCTTTGGGGCCTTTTGATATTTTTCAATGATTCGAAGGCATCTGAATCCCTTCTTATCTGTTATTTTTTGACAACTCTAAGGCAGATTGTTGTCTGCTTTATTTTTGCAACTTCAAGTGATTTGGGGAAGAAGCTCCTGAGTTCGTAAAGAACCTGTGTTATTAGCAAAATATCTAGAGGGAGACTGACCGATGGTCTCTTTTTGCGTGGAGGCTCGCTGGGCTGTGTCGTTGTAGAAGACGATATAAGGCTTCCACTACTCGTTGTAGCTTGAAAAAGAGGTTCAGAAATCGCTCAGTAATCGGTCTGTTTTTATATTAGTACAAAATTTTTTCGCTCATGCGTGGCTCCACACATTTTTGGGTGGACATCAGAAAAATCCGGCTATCCAGAGACATTTTTTTTACTGACTCAGAGAATCCAAGTAATTGTCGAAAATTTCAAAACAACCCATATTTCTTCTGGAATGTTCAGATAGTTTCGATCTTGTAAGGGCAATACACAACAGGCTCCAACGGTCTCCCCATATTTGGCTCGCACTTCTTCAAGAGCACGATTCCTGGCCCTGCCCTATGAAGCCTTTTGACACCTATGTCAATTTTCCGACTCTTGAGCCCCTTCTGTGCAAAATGTGCGCGCCTGGTTAGATTCCGTTAGGCCGGGATCGAGAATCGTTTTCATCATTCGGGTATTTGGAGGAAGAGCTGCATAAATGTGGGTAGAGTCCTTACATCACGTTTCTATAGAAATTTCCAGAACATTTAAAAAAAGTCTGGGCTACTGCAAAGCTTTTCGGGACTACTTTCGACTACCTTAATAGCAAGATTTCTCGAGTAGGAATGCTCGGAGCTAAGAGGGCATTTTACATCAGCGTAAAAGGAGGAAGTATAGTCTAGCTCATTATTAATCTTCGATGATCACGACGGCCGGAATTGTGTTCTCTTTCCCTGTGAACCTCTTCAGGTCTTTGTGAAGGATCTCCACCCACTAAGGCTCAAGTCAGACTTTTTGAGTGAGGACATGGTCTGTACAATGATATGCGGTGTCCAGCCGATGTACGAACCACTCTACCTATCCTCCCAACGAGTCTGGTGATAATAACCCACATCAGCTTGATGTCAGACTTGGTTGGCTCGAATGAGCATTGATCCGGGACCCGATCCCCGAAGCATGCATGTGTGATAATGCACCACTTGCCATTGCACCAATAGCGCCGTTGTCATTTTGATGGATTTAAAGATTTTCGTTGAACCCACCGCTTTGTCCAGCCGCTGAAGAATCTGTACCAACGAATGAGACAGCCTTTCCTGTTGCTTTTGAATTTATCACCTTTGCTTTACTGGGAGTTTCTTTGGATTCCTTGGCGCTATTATCTCGACTACTACTTCCATCTGTTCCACCTTTTCTCATCAACGCTTTCCTCCTTGTCGAAGATACTGGCTTATCTATGTTGGCTAAGGCGATACTACTTTTTGTGCGCTTTGAGCTCTGCTTGATCTCTGGATACTTTTTCGGTGGGGGTGGTAGAGGCCTTGATGTGGCGCGAATTTCTTCTTTAGAAGAATCGGTACTCCTAGTGCCTGAGTGTTGCTGTGTGCTTTCCAGTTTTTCTTCGACTTTTGGACCATTTCGTTGTTCGACTGATCCTTGAACGTTCCTGGAATTGGTGCTATGAATAGGGTGATGCTCAGGCACGAAGGGAACGTTATATACTCCTAATCGGATGAGAAGCGATATCTGCCCAATCACTCCAACAAAAATGTCCAAACCAGTTTGACGTTGTTCAGTCTCGTTAGACGCATTTGCCCAATCTTTCTACTCCCTCCTCCCCCAGATTCGAGATGGCGTTTTGAAGGCGTATGGGTTCTATACATTGACTTTTAAGGGCCAGCTGATATCCACGTCAGTGTTTTTGTTCCTATCAGATGGGAGTGGTACTACTCAACTGACCCGGTGGATGAAAGGCTTGGTTGCCTACATGGGTGTCGCTGCGAAATTCTTTTCCATGATAATGATTGTGATAGTGCCTCGCTTGAAACTATACCACCTACCCTGCATCCCATATCTCTAAAAATCCGAAAAATTATAGCTATTCTGGAAAGGCATTCAGTCTCTGCCATTATCACCGATGGATATTTGATCAAAGGTCTACTGATACGAGCAAGATAAACGGTACTAATAACTGTTCGTGCACCTTCTCCACTTGTTTTCATTAGGAAACTGAAAAAATCGCTCAAATAACCAGTAACACGTAGCAGTGTTGCAGTTTTCTTTCCTGTTTGGAACTTGAGGTACCGTAATTTCTACAAGTGATCCCCAAATCACCTTGTTCAAGAGAATCTGGGAGATTTATATAGCGCTATTACCAGTTTTGTAAGCAGGATATATGGGAAGAATGGCAGTCGTATGCTCATGAACTGAAAGTGACGCTCCCCGTCAGTCTAACCTCTGTTTTATGCAGCCAGTTGTGAAGAACTCGCTCCATAACACAGAGTTTAGACTGGCATGGAGCATCAGTCCCCTCTTCCCCTCTTCTCTCCCCCGCCACCTCTTTCTCACCGACTAGGGTTCCTAGGCATGAGCTCAACCATTTCAAGCTACTGCGTTAGGGTGCGGTAGGTGATAGGATAGAACCTACCCATCTTCAGAAGTACTCACTCCAAATGAAGATGTTCACAAAAATCATTTCACACTAACCTGATTGCTATGCGTGCTTTGTCTTTCATTTCAAGATCTGGAGGCAGCTTAATCCGGTTTGATTCTGGTGGTGGGCTTGCCTTGTGAAGTAACTGAAATCCTCAGAGTACCGTAGAGAAGCGGTTTGATAAAGGCAAAGACCAAATCGTGGCCTTATGTTAGGAACAATGATACGGTACCGATCCAGTGATGTGACATTTGCATGTGCTAGGACATCGTGGCACAAGAGCTTGATCGTCATGCTGAATGCAAGGTCTAACCAAGCGTCCTGTAAATGTAGACTGCCAGCAAAGTCAACCTACAGTTTGACTATCACCCGTGTCTGAAGTGGATGAAGAAGAAGCACTCTGCTGATACTGGGAAGAAGGTAATGAACGCGACTCCGGGCTAGATAGCCTACGACTGCTGTATTCTGGAAGAATGTCATTACTGTTGACGATTCAGCCGTGATTTGCGTCGAAGGACACCTACTCATTTGAGAAGTGAATTGCATATTGGCTATGTTGTCGTAGTCGCTTGTGTCTGTTTTCCAACCGGAATCCTCCGATTTTGATCTGGGTAAAATCAAATTTTTTCACAGGGACTAACTTAAGTATGCGTTACCTCAAGCTTCGTGTACTAGAAGTGAAGAAATGAAGATAGAAACATCGAAAAAGGAGTTTCATCTCTTGGGTCCATAATATTACAACCTTTTTGAAACCTTACAATTGGTTTTGGCCTACTTGTCAGATACCTTTCTTTCTGAAGCTCTGAGAGTATGGCTTGCAAACGTACCCAATTTCTTTTACCGGAGTCGATTTTGCAGATCCTCTGGCTGGTCTCCAATGACCTCGAAGAGGACGAACGATGACACCTACACGAACCTCCGCATCCTCATCACAGTACACGCCGGTCATGAGAAAAACACTATTAACAGTGAGGTATACTCACACTGCCGATGGCTTTTATAGTGGAGTATATTCAGAATAGGCTCAATTCGCCATTATCACTTAATATCAAGAGCAATGATTTTGTGTCAACTATCAGCTATTAGTTGCAAAGACCTTCCGATACTGGGAAGGACAGGAAGCTGGAAGTCTTTGGAATCCCTTGACAGTGACCTGTAGTAAACGGTGTTGAGACATTTCACGCACTTGGCCTGAGAAGGTAAGAATGCAGACATCCGCCTGATTAGAGCAACCATCATCTAGGCATTTTGACTGACTTTCTCGTTCCTTTTCCACTTTCCGACCAATTTCGTTCTAGACCTTATCGTTGACGTTACATCTTCTAAGACTTTTTAACGCTCGAAAAACCTGGAGTGTAACTTCTTCATGGATGAGTTTGTGCTAACAACCACACACTAAAGCTCTAATCCTCCCCTTCGCCCAGAAATAAGGTTGACATAGAAGTGGAGAAATGTTATTAGTGATGATAAGGAAGTGTAAAAAAGGAGTTAGAGTGATAGCTCGGGCTGCTGCACCACTTACTCACGGGTTCAAACCTATCTTGTTTCTACTGCAGTGTTTATCCCATTCGAGAGCGGGGTCTGATTTTCTAGTATGTTGACGTCACTTTTTCCGATTGAATGATCGGTCGGAATAAAGGAAAGTTATTTTCATCTTCTCATGCAAAATATCGTGGAAGCACTCTTGAGTAGTACTTTAGAACTTTCTACGAGCACTTTAAAACTTAAGGCACTTTTAAACACGCGGCACACGCAACGTTGTCCTATAATACGAACGTATTTTATCTGCAACAGAGCCATTCTTTACTTTCCATTTCTGCGTGGCAACGATCTAGGCACCTATCGTCCTCGTCTTTCAATTTAAATATGATTGTCGTGAAATGTCAACAAAGAGGTTCTTGTCTCACGAAAAAACGAGCTATTTCCATTCCCAAGGTGCCACAAGACACAAAGAGTAGCTGCCGGAAAATATTATAGAAGCGGGAAAATGTGTGACAAAATGAACAGCTCGTCCGAATACCCCGTTCCATACAACTTTTATTGTCACTTCACGTCCAGCTCTAATTTTACAACTTTTTGGAGACTTTATATTTTCTGAATACGCAGATTTTCGCGTTTTTTGCTACTTCTGCACTACTTTGGATCATCTTATCCAATATTCGTCCAAAACTTGATACTTCAAAATTATTGATAGCTAAGCCTTTACGTCAGGTGATTATGATTATGATTATGATTTATTATCGGAAAGCAAAGAAAACAACAAAATGGCAAAAAGAACACAAACAAGTCACCGATAAGCAGTAATATAGACTAATAGGGAGCAACAGTGGGACCTGCGTGAAGAGGGGTTGGAATTCGGCTCGGAAGGGCAGTGGCCGCCAACACTGCAAGCTCATACAGGACGACATACGTATGTAGAACTCCGGATACCATCTTAGTAGGTCCGCCAACCTGCCGAAACCCAAACCAGCGTCGCAGACGTCAAGGGGATAGTGTTATGTAGAAAAAAACACTACTTATAAAAAAAAAAGTGAAAAGTAGGCATAAAGTAACAGTTCTATGAGTCATACAAAGTTATTAATATAATAGCAAGGTTAAGTCGAGTCGCTTCTCTGCCTGATATGTCAATGAGAGTTTATTCTTGCTCTTAAAACCAACCTCGAGACAATAAAATATCCTTTACTTTTTTCCTGAATGAGCTGGGAGAGCTAGAGTAAACCACGGAAGGCGGTAACTCATTCCATAAACTAACTATTCTTTGAGTGAAAGAATTCCGGTATTCCGCGGTGAAAGTTTTTTCCCTTAATAGTTTATAGCTATGACCTCTTGTACGCCCAATAGTTGATAATTTCCGGAATAAAGAATCAAAATCCAAATCCACTAGCCCAGTGGAAAGCTTGTAAACAAAATCGTAATCATACAACTTTCTTCTCATTTCTAAGGAATTTTCGTTCAGATGGCGCAATCTTTCTTTATAAGAGATGTGGAAAATACCTTTACGAGCGAAAATACGCTCCGTGAATTTGGCCTGAACACCCTCTACAAGATCTACCATGTTGCGTGTGGAGGGACTCCATACCATAGGGCAATACTCCAATATAGGGCGTGCATAAGTAGAAAAGAGCTTAAACAGAGTTTTGATATTTCTTGTAGCAAAAGCACGCAAAATAAAGTTCGCCCGGCATTGGGCTAAATTAACCACTCTATAAATATATTCATTGAAACCCAGTGAGCGGGAATAGGAAATGCCCAGGTCTCTGAGTATGGCGGGCTCGTTCAGTTCAACGCCGTCAATATAGAATTTGGCGGTTGATTCATATGAAGACCCTAATCGCAGGATAACAGTTTTGTCCAGGGAAATCGTGAGTCCCCACTTTTTAGCCCAACTTGATATAGCGTCGAGGGCAACTTGTAGCAATAGGGGCTGATCAATGCAGTAAACCTTTACATCGTCCGCATACATCGAGCAGTGTATACCGGGAGGGAAAGCATCCGGCAAATCATTAATGTACAGAACAAACATCAAGGGACCCAGGCACGAGCCTTGGGGAACACCGCTGTCTGTACGGTACACGTAGGAATATGAGCCATTGACGACGACCCTCTGACACCTATCAAAGAGGAACGATTCAAGAAACTTCAGGAGAGACCCCGTTATTCCAATCTGCTTTAGCTTAAGCATCAAGAGATGTAAAGGGATGGAATCAAATGCTTTGGAGAAATCGATGTATGCGGCGAAGACAGATTTCTTTTTGTCCATGGCGTACTGCCATGAAGGAAAAGTGGAAAGAAGTGCAGAGGCGGTGGACTTCCTTGGGAGGAATCCGTGCTGACAACGAGATAAAAGCTGGTTAGATATGAGAAAATCTCTTATCTTTTCACACACCAATCTTTCCATTATCTTACTGACTGAGGAGGTGAGACACACAGGCCTATAATTTCTAAAATCGCTTTTACTCCCTCTCTTATGTATTGGCCTCACCAAGCCCAAACGCCAGATCAGAGGTACTGTTCCTTTCAGAAGTATTCTGTTGAAAAGATGTGTGAGGGCGGGTGTAATACCTTCTGCAGCTTTATTGAGAAAAACGTAAGGTAGACCATCAAGTGACGTGGAACACCGAAGAGGAAGTTTCTTCAGGGTGCGAAAAACATTTTCATAGTTGAGATCCACCCAGTCTAGCGTTTTTTGAGGTTTAGCTACATCGCACGGAGTTAGAATAGCGAGCTTTTTGTAAAACGTTCGGAAATATTCGGCAAAAACATCAGCTTTCTCGTGGTCAAAAGAACACACCGATCCCGAGGAGTTTGTGATAGTCCCAATAGAAGAATATTCCTTCAGTCTGGCATTACAGTAACTCCAGAACCTTTTCACATTTTTGGAAGAAGCTATGTATTCTTCATATTTGAGACTGAGTTTAGCTAGTTTCTTTTTGAGCAGGCGTGAGAGATAAAGGTAACGTGGGTTGTGTAGATGATTCCCACCTCTGACTAACTTTTGAATTCGATCCTCCACCACTTGCAAGTAGCGAGGAAGGTGGAAGGCTCACTCCCTGAGACTGGGATAAATCTAGAAATAAGAGAGAGGCAAAAATCTGCGAAAACGAAGTAGCACTCATCAATGGTCTCAATAGAGTCAAAAACACGTTGCCAATCTACTGCAAGAAGGTGGAGACATATAGTCCTATAGTCCCCTTTAGCAAAATCTATTCTCGGTTTCCGAATGGCCTCGATTGTATTACCTGCTAATGAGAAGGTTACCATAGAATGATCGGAGGTAGAGAAAGGAGCTTGAACCGAGGGGCTAGTTATGAGGGAGGGATTGTTCGTAAGAACTAAGTCCAGAGTATTGCGGCCACGGGTAGGGTGCGAGACTGTTTGGCTGAAATTGTGACCCTGAACGAAGCGATAGAAGAGTAAACTCTGTCTACCAGGGCACCCGATTCCCAGGCCCCCAGACGAATGAGACCATGATATATCAACAAAGTTTAAATCACCAAGAATAATGAGAGGAGTCTGATTTTGACATAACTCTTCGAGATAAAGGATGAAATCTTCAAAACTATCGTTCTTACAGGGGCTTCTGAGGGGCTACGGTAACAGAGAACAACAATGCACTCGGCGTTATCAAAAGAGATTCTTACTGTAACGCACTGCAGGTAGACAGAGAAATTAAGTGAGGATATGAGAGATGAAGGTATGTTTTCTCGGATGAGAGCTACCACCCCGCCCCCTGGGATATCCTCACCTCTATCACAACGGTACACGACATAGGGATGACCAGCTGATAGAGTACCATTGTTTATCTTATCAGGCTTACACCATGTCTCCGTCACGAAGAGGGCCGATGGACTGCGCGACAGAAGGTAGTGAAGATCGGGGAGCTTGTTGTTCAAAGAGCGGGCATTAAATAGGAAACATTCACCGTGGGAAAAAACTATATGCTGATGAACTCGATCACGTTGGTCGGATTGAGGGGCCTGTCCCTATGGGGAGATGTTGGGAGACCTGGAAGTGCCGACGATGGATGCATCCATGGATCCAACCCCACTCCCTGATGAAACTTTCACTGACTCAGACAAGGAGGTGGGACTCCGCTGCGGCAGCTGTCTTGCATTCTTCAACTGGCATATTTGGAGGTCCCTGACCACGTACTGGAGCTTTCCAACCTTCGCATTGGCCAAACCTGCCTGCTTGCGCAAGCTTCGGTCCAATTCCAGTTCCTCCACTGTGTAGTCTCTGCGGGCGTACGAATGAACGAAATGCTTTGTTAGGCTCTGTCGTCCCGATTTCATGTGCCGTAGTAGCCTGTCCTTCAAAGCAGGTGAGGGGAGCTCAATTTTTATTATACGGTCGCGCCCACCTTGATTCCTCGGCTTAACGGGCGGGTGACGATGAGCCGTTATTGTTCCTTTTGAGAATTCCTCGATAAGCTCATCATCACCAGAGGAGAGAATCACCTCTCGCAGAGCTTCCTGGTCGAATTTTCTCGTTGCAACCTCGTCAGCTTGTTCCCCTATTCCGACCCAGGTTATGCGCCTCAGTTTATCTTCGATTTTCTCACTATCAGCCTTCACTTTGACCAGGGTGGAGTAGAGAAGGTTTTGGTCCACTGGGCTTGAACTCTGCAGGCTGGTCACACGCTCCTCCAATGCATCAAGGCGAGATATGATTTCGCTCTGACGTCGGGTAACCTCCTCAATGCCGTCAGTTAATTTAGCAAGGGACGATGTCAGGGCCTTTTCGATTCGTTCGGCAGAGGAGGCGAACTGTTCCAACAACATATATGCCCAGAGAGGGAGATCTTTGTCCTGGTCCCTATCCGCCGTCTTGCTCTGTGATCCACGAGCCATCAAGAATCGATACAGGCGAAAAGTCGTCACAGAACTTAGGAGAGAAAAAAGGTAACCCCAGGAAAGGCAAAAGATCAGAGGAAACGGGGGAGGTAAGTAACAACTATGAAAGAATATTCCTAAAAATAATGAGATACAGATATTGAAAATGAATACCAAAAAAAGAATAAACAGGGAATGGCAAAAATCACAATAGAGAGAAGAATGAGAACGCCGCCACACACGACGAGTGACCGATGAAGAAAATGACTCAATGACAGGTGGCTGATGTATTCTAACTAATCAGATGAATCGGAACGTCTCTGACAAGCGTTTTACGGTATTAAAAAATAACAGGAGAGACAGCATTCATTACTTAGCTAGGGCGCGGCTATCCTTACTATATATAAATCGCAAACGTCCGTTTGTCTGTTTTTCTGTCTGTTTGTCGTGTCTTATATGGTGCCGTTTGGAGATCAACTGAAACAGCTCAGACAGGTTGGAACAAGTGGGAAATGAGGTTGGAACAAGTGGAGAATGAGCCGGGTTCTTTGGGTACACGTCTCCGCCCACTGGGGGCGGGGCTTGCGCGAATAGTGTAGCTCACCGGAATTCTGTTACTCCTTTGCTGCTGAGCCTAGAGAATTCAAATTCGGAAAAGATGCAGGCGGCAAGATGCGAAAACTAATTGTGGGTGAGAGGTGTGGACTCCGCCCACTGGAGGCGGGCTTTCTCAAAAAATAGTCAATTCGGACCTAAGGAAGAACAGAAACTCAATCCACTTTTGATGAAACCGATTCTCACCACTGCACCACTAGGCATCTCACTCTAATTCCTATCCGAGTATTGCAGCTTTTGTTTACCTCCATAGCTCTATCCAAGTAGGTGTGTCTGATAAAAAAACATTAATTTCCTTCGGATATGAACTGAACCCGGGTATTGCATGTGCAGACGCCATTGGTCTCGACCGTCTTCCTTTATTCTATATGATGGAACCATTTTTATTTCAACCCAAGAATTTTAGGATTAGTTATGATCATTGCATTATGAAAGTTACAATCTTATTGTTTACACTGGTCATTTTGTTGTTTGTATTCACATGTCTGCCTAACTACAATTTGTCGCAGTGGGCTGGCTACGAAATCACGAACAACTGGACAGCTGCATTTGTATCGGATGTTCCACCGACGACGGTGTTTTTGCGGTGATTATCATGCCCGCCCACTGAAAACTTCCGTCTAATCACAGTATTGCGCCCTAGTGGGCATTGGGAGTTAGACAAGTTACACTGATCACCATGAAAAACTGTAACCATAATCCATGCAGTAGACGTTGCTGTTCGTCAAGTAACAACAATGGCTTGCTTAAAGTCCATTTCGCTCACATACATATATATGTAGAAAACAGTTCACATTCTCCACGTTCGGTTTTCTTGAAACGTGGGCATTTTCCCATAATGTTCTATACTAATTTGCCGTACAGGTTTGTTAGCTGAACCGTTTTATTGGTCAACGTTTAAGATTGAGTCGTCGTCTTTAGGACCTGAAAATAATTCGAAGCTCATGATCTGTGACTGACCCAACCAAGCGTCCAAACGCGGTAGGCTAGTTGCAACAATTCCCGGAAACTCGAATCTTGAAAAGTCCCCAGCAAAATAATCAACCTTCTGCGGTTCCACCAGCATTACTTCCCACTCTATATGAACAACAAGGGACCAATGATAGACCATCAATGATCGTTAGATAAGAATTATGCGGTGTTCCCAAAACCCACAGAAGCGAATGATTGGCAAGAGTTTACTTGTTATGGCCAAGCACGGTTGTTAAGCTTTTTTAGGTCATTTCGGTTTTTAAGCTTACGATTACAATACGCGGATACAATACGCTTCAGTATCTTTCTAGCACCGACCTCATTCTCGTAGGCTAGAATTTTGCATTTAATATCAAAATCTTTGCCTCTATGTCTTTCTAATCGATACCTCCATATTTGCGTGAATAGGCTCTCTTTCCTTTAACCTGCTAAATGTTCTTTGACGCGTGTGCCCAGCATCCTTCCCGTCTCACCAATATATACTTGGTCACGGGCTGAACACTGAAGTTGATAACGCTGTGTACAATATCCGTCTTTTTCAGAAGGACAAATAACGCAGTTATCCGTTACTCACGCACGGTCGTACAGCCTATTGCAAACTAGTTGACGCTTGATATTGTCTCCTGCTACAAGACAACATCATTTTCCAAATCTGCAAGTGCTATGCGTTGTCGGAATTCTGCGCTAATTTTGTCTGAAATATAAGGAAGTCGGAGATACACCATAGTCTCGGGATTTCTTGGGAACTGCCTTTGTGAGCCTGATCTCCCGTGTGTCCCATAACCATTCAACTTTGCAATCTCGGACGCCAGTTTTCGTGACTGCTCCCGTTCCACTTCGCCATTACAAGCTCACAAGTTCTGTACATATTAGGATTAAGTGCACATTTTACAGCAGCATCAGCTGATAAATTGAATGTACACTATGCAACTTTATGTGCCACTATGGTTTCAAGTTGAAGTCTAATGCAGAACAAACTTTTTCCTTTATACTTGCAAACATTATATTGTATTATACGGAACATTTGTAGCAAAAAATTGGCGCTATAATGACTTGTTTACGCATTGACTATGGCAGCAATGCGGAAAACTACGGTACTTTTTCCGGCTAGACGCGCAGAAGTGTTTTCGTAGACTGTTATTCCATCATAATCTCTAAAACCTTGGCTAATTAAATGAGTAATGCAACTGGAATGCGGAAGTTCAGCTAACATATTTTGTCTGGAGGATTTGAGTTGATAATATTCGTTTCGCACTCTGTACACGAATTCTTACGCTAACCATTAGCTGATATTTGACAAGCTGCAAAAGTGATGCCAAGACATTTGCAACGTTGATAATTGTTTCGATTAAATAATATTTCGCAGCCCTTCGCCGTACAGGTGTGTTAAAATGGAACCGCTCTATTACGTCGACGTTTCGACTAACTCGTCATCTTCTGGGATCTGAATGTAGTTCGGATTTACCCGTGGTCGGGTAAACCACAGATCTGGAGATCCGGGAGTTGTTGCAACTGGTCCAGCGCGTTTGGGCGCGCTGGACCAGTTGCAACAACTCCCAGAAACTCGGACCCCGAAACATCCCAGCCAAGAAACCAACCTTCTCCTCTTCCACCAGCGCTGTCGTCCCATTGTACTCCATGAACAACAGGGGAACAATGAGACACCATTGATGATCGTGAGATATGAGTTACGCGGTGATCTCAAAGCCCACAAAAGGGAATGAAAGGTAGAAGCTCACTCGTTATCGCATGCATTCATTTCGGTTGTTCAGCTTAGGATTCTTCTCGCGGATGATAACGCTTCCAATATCGTCCTGGCACCGATTTCACGATCTCATTCTCGTTGGCTAGGATTTTACACTTGATATCAGAGTCTTCGCCCTGATGTCATTCTAATCGATGCCTCCAAAGTTGGGGGAATAGGCTTCCTTGCTTTTAACCTGCTAGATGTTCTTTGACGCGAATGCCCAGCAGCCTTCCCGTCTCACCAATATAAATTTCGTCGCAGGCTGAAGTTGGTATACCTTCCCTCACTGTGTGCGATCTCTATTCCTTCCGAACGGACAAACAACGCAATTATTTGTTGTATATGCACGATCATAGAGTCTGTTGGGATCAGAAGACGTTTGATATTCTCCTTTGGTACGTTTATCAAAACAACATTATTAGCTAAATCACTCGCACAATGCATTCTCGTATTTCTGTGCGTTTTTTTTCTGATATAAACGGAAGTTGCAGATGCACTACATGTTTCGGCGTCCGAGTTTCTGGGAGTTGTTGCTATTCGCCCTGCGCGTTTGGGCGCTTGGTCGCGTAAGCCGCAGATCAAGAGCTCCAACTACTTTCAGGTCCCTGAAGACGACGAGTTAGTCGAAGCGTCAACCAAATGAACGGTTCCTTCTTAACAAACCTGTACGGCAAAAAACTGTGAAATATTATGGCCCAGGTTTCGAGAAGGCCGAACGTAAAAAGTTTTGATTGGAAATTTCTTCATGTCTTGTTTGCGATTGTCAGCGAGGGTGAGGGTGAGATTGAAAAGGGGGTGGGGGAAACTATTTTGTGATATTTATTCTAAAACAAGCTCTCCTAAAATGACTCGATGAATATGTTCAAAATCTTTTTCCTTTCTTGCCCGTTTTCTCCTTCTGACCCTCTGACACTTTTGAAAGCTTAGCTTTTTTCCCTCAGGAGCTTTCTAATCAGTGCCACTTTCCATACCATCCTATTAGGATCGTTTTGGAGGAGGATTTCCGGAACATAAGAACATTTCGTCTCAGCAATCAACCCTAAATTTTCTTCGTTTATTTTCATCACCTAACTTGACCAAGTTTCTTAGGTGGGGAAATAAGTTCGTAAGGTTTCTATATTTCTTCATTTTACGTTAATCTTTTTACTATTTGGAAGATGTATGCTTTTCATCCGATAAAGCTCTTTCTGATCTACAAATCGCTACTAGTAGTTCAATTTACGAGTACTACTTAGGCCATGAAATGGAATATCGAGGAGGAAAAAATCAACATTTTTTATACCTACTCCTCTTGGCTTCCTACCCAGGCTGGAAAACTGTAACAGCAGCTCGGGACATCTGCGACGCCTACGGATAAGATGTCTTAAGCGAGTCCGCAGCACGGAAATTGTTTCCAAAACCCAATTGCTGCGCTTTTAACGTCGAGCTCCGCAACAGGGTAAAAGTGAACGTACACTATGCGACTGAAAAGAGGTGTCGACAATGCAGCTCCACTCGTACTCCACTTGTATACAGGCTGCGAAATGTTAATCGAGAGTAAAAGTTGTCAGCAATCTCGGAGGCTAAGTTAATCCACAATGAATGTTACTTGGGCTATGCCGAGATTTACAGTCGGTAATGGAATGTCCCGAAAAGCCGTCATTGGTGAGGACAAAGCACGCTTTACGACAACTCTATTTCCCTGGTTGTGGCAGAGCCGCATTTTAGACGCCTGATTGAAAGGTCTCCTAGTATCCGCCGTATGTCATACCTGAAAACTACTGTCTTCTCCGTTCTCCCTGGGACCATGTGACAGGTTACCTTTGACGTCGAAGAGAACCACAGGAGCTTGCTCAACAATCTCTTGAATACTAGACTGAGCGATCGTCTAAAGGTGGGGCAAGGTTGTAGACAGCGGCGTCGATCAACTGATTGATATAATCAGTGATTTATTTCAAATAAAAGTAGTTTTAAAAGTCGTTTGTTTTCTACGAACCTATTCCTCAACCTAACACATGACTTCACTACTTACCTTTAAGTAGCTATTATTCCTTAAGAAAAAGTTCTTGCTTCGCCTCCTTCTTTTCAATCCTCGCGAAGTTGAGACCTCCGACCCTTCCTTTTGCATGTTGCAATTTTGAAAGCGGTCACAAAGACGCGTTGATGCATGCTCCACGGACCTATAATGCTAACTCCTTCCAAGTTCTCTAGCATAGGACTTTCCACTTCTTATAATTCTTTCGGTGATTTTCCGACTACTCCTAGCTCTCCTTTTTTTATGCTCGAGAGTTGATGAAACAATGTGATAAAGAATTGATATACTTCTCGGTCTGCTTCTGCTCTGCCACTTCTCGTCGTGCTAAGAACATCTTGCTTCTCGCAAAGTTTGCTCACCCTGGAGCTGTAAATGTGCAATTATTCGTAATATGTATAAAACAGCGACAGGAGTTTGTACAGGCGAAGTGGAACGGGGGGAGTCATGTAAACTAGCATCCCAGATTGCAAAGTTGAATGGTTGAGGCGACGATCGAGTCGATTCTTAACCAATAAAGCGGTTCAGCTAGCAAGCCTGTATGGCAAAACAGTATAGAACATTACAGTTCACATTTTTCAGAATGTATCCTGAAAGCAAGCCAGTTCCCTATCACGTGCTGCATATGCTGATGCCTATTATCGCTTTTTTAGGAAACGGAGCCATTGTTTATGTGACAATACGTTCGAAGTGAGAATTTCAAAGAAAAAAACTAAATTGCTTAAAGTTATTTTAAGCGCATTGATATATCGCCTTTGTTAACTGTTCTATTTAAGAGTATTGCGGAGTCCGTGCAACATGCTTATTGCTCTGGTATCTCTCAGCGACATGGTACTAGTCTGTTCTCAAGTTACTGCTACTGTCCTTCATAATATGTTGGTTTTGTGTGAAAATACATTTTGAAAAAGAGTACTTCAAAGTGCCGTTTTGGTCACAAGGAACCATTACATTTCCTTGTAACTGGGTGTGCTAAACCCCTGCGTTGTTCCCCATCATTGTCTCAATTACTGACCACAAATAGTTCTTGCGATTTTTGATCGACTTTCTTTCACTCTTTACGGAAATCTCATGTATAATAGACTGGTCGTAGTTTTTGTGGAGCTCTGTTAGAAAAGCCCCATTAGTTCGTTGAAAAACGTGAGGAGAATGTATAGTTATCCCCTGGAAAGGTTAGAATTCTTAGTGAAAGGCGACGGTAGTCGCGCCGAATCTACTGCCGGACCCATGCGAATTCGGGGAAAAGTACGTCCCGGTGAAGTTTTTTCGGCTCGAGAATTTCTGCTCTTCCTTATGTTTTCACTTGCAGTGTTCAAAGTGAGACAGTTTCCCTGCCTACCTGCGCTTTCATTCAACTGCCTTCAACGTTTGCAGCAGGTACATCACCAATGTTTTTACTTGCAACCGCCATTGACCGAAGACTCTGCGTTATGTCATCTTAGTGAGTTTTTGAGAACTTTATCATTCTTAATTGTGATGTTTACTCTTTGCAATATGTAACTGTGCTTCTACGGTGCCCCTTTTTCTGTTATTCAAAAGCAGGGAGAGAAGATTCCGTTTTTATTTGAAAGTTGAGCACGTTCTCGAAAGAGAGGAAATGTGTTAGACTCATCGACGATGTTCTGATAGCTTCTAAAAATATTGAGGACTCTCCGGTGCGTGTCGCGTACGGGGCTCTGTTCGACATGGTTTCAAAGTGTTAAAAACATGTTGTTGTTGAAGTAAAAACATGTTTTTGGTCTACTCAGCTGGCGGAGTTTTGTAAAAAAATTTCATTTCATACGAGGTTTCAAGAATCGGGATAAAACGAAGCAGAACAACTTCGCACTACACACTCGAAAGTGTCTATAAGAGTAAAGAGCTTGAGAACATAAACAAACTACTACAACTCCTAACAACCTCCTCAAGCACAACAAGCCCTTAAGGAATACAGTTAAACGCTCAGAACCCAGTAAAAATAGTTACATATGTATTATTGAAGCAAACAGTATTAAAATAACTTCGATCGAGGAGTATCTACTACTTTCGGCAATGGGCCAAGAAGGACGCGCGCCAAAGAGCTCCCAATGTTTTTAGATGCGATCCAGTGCATGATAAAAATAGTTTCTGTACCGTTGTACACACCCAAAAGTTGACCAGTTTCAACAGTCATGATAGCCTAACCATTATTAATGGAGCGGTAGGACGTCGGCGATCAGTATTCGTATTTCACACAACAAGGCAAATGAAGGCAAATAATCTCATAATCTCGGATACCACCCCCCCCCCCCTTTTTACAACTTTTTTTATGGACAGTTTCTTGTAATTTGCATTGTCTCGCTTTGTTTTTTGCGCTCTTACGCACCATTACTTCTATTACTTCACCTAAGCATGATACCTTAGGCTTATCTGAAACTGAGCCCTTAAGTCATTTCTTTGGAACCTACATAAATAAACTTAATCCAATTACAGTGACCATATTCATTTCAGCACCGCAATGGTAACTTCCTACCGGAAATATTATCTCGCTGCGCAGATCCTGCCGGGATGTATACTAGGAACTGCTTTGGGAGTAGCTGTCTTGATAAATATGAAGACTGAAGAGTATGTCGATCTAATATATTTTGTGCTCATCAACATTAACCTGCACCATTGAAGCTGCAAACTTAGCCTATTTTGCACGGAAGCAACCTATTCCAATTCTGGAAAGAAAGCTTTGTTCATATTTTTCTTGTAAATTGCAGGCAGGTCATATGCACTTTGTCGACACCTATGATGGGACCGATTAGCAGTGTGTATACTAAATCACTTATGATAGTATGCATTGTGATTCTGCTATGTAATGCGTCCTTAATACTCTTTTTAAGGAAACAACGAATAAGTAGGTGTTTTAAGTTTATGTTTGTAACAAGCCATGTCTTACAGTAGCGATTTAGCACAGTCCCTTGATAGTCGGTGTACCCTTGATAGTCGATAATCAGTGTCATTTCAGGCAGCGAAACGGTGAGGAGCGTCAATCGCTCCGTACTTGTTATTTGTATGACTGTCGTGCTTGGGTATTTCAGCGCAATGGTCATCTTCTCTATGAGAGAAGTGCTGAATCTAGACGTTGATTTGGTGAACTGGGGAATATTAGCAGGGCTATTTATTAGTTTGGCATATTGTCTCAATTTTTTCGTCTACTACATTATCAGGTTTGTTTATTAGTGGATATCGAAAACAGGTCCTCCCAGTTTCTCGTTATTTAAGTTGCCCTATCGGCGTGTGGAGTACGTATGGCTTTGAGTTGGGTAACGATGTTGTGGGACTTTATTTCTTAGATGGCTTCGCATGTTAAGGAGGCAGCAAAGGGTACCAAACAGTAACCGCTAAGAAAGGGGAGGTTTGCAATCACTTGATGTAGGGCATCCATATACACCAACCCCGAGCGTCACTGTGAAAGTCGTCCTACAGTGTGTGATGGAAATTCTGGAAATGACTCGAGGTGGGTTCCGAGGAGACGAGGTGCGTGGTCCTGGAATGACCAGGTGCAGAAGTTTTAAGGAAGAGGAAAGTCGCCTGCAAGCAGTGGCAAATGGCGCAAACTGCGGAAGGCTTAGCTTCCTATAGAACTTTCAAGATGCTCGTCAAGGCTGGTGTAGCAAAAGCTAAAGATACAGAAATGAACCCCCTGTATGAGAAACTCGGTAGTCGAAAGCAGATCTTTCTGCTGGCGAGAGCATGCTACCGGGTACGGGCTACTGAGGATATCGAATTGGGCGGGGAGGGGGGGGGGTGAGGAAGTCTGGTGGGGTCAGGCTTGGGGGGGGGGTAGAATATATCGACAGGTTACTGAACAAAGAATTTCCCCATGAGAATGGCTAGAGGTAAACAGAGGCGACGGCTGGTCTCATTGCACTTTGCACAGAGAATGAGGTGCGTAGAAGCAATAGGGAGGACGAAGGTTGGGAAGGCAATTGGCCCGGTTGGGATTATAAATGTGGCTTCAGTTGCTTGCAAGCCAGAAATTTCGGAATAGTTCTGTGATTTTCTGCGCTTCAGACTGAGAGAGAGGGGGCTTTTTGTTATTCATTTCATCAGTATTGGGAATCACACAGTGGATTCCCTATAAAGTGCGCTGAGATCTTTGTAATATTTCGTCTGTTCGAAGATGGAAGCGTTTAAGACTTCATCAAATCTTTGAGGATTTCGCTGAAATTTTATTTTCAGCAGGGAATATCGCTCTGCATTCGACGATCTCCTCGGAATCGGTCAACTAAAAGCTTTGTTCTGTCGCAGTAAGAAAATCGGTAATCAACAAGTAGCTACCTCATTCGGTGCACGTCCAAGCAACCGTGTCACGGCCACTGGGACTTAATTGTGACGCTCCGTTTTTCTTATTTTGGCTTTGGTTGTACTATTTTATACATTTCCGAGCTCTGAGAAGTTCCCTGAAATATTGTATGTGCTCACGAAAATAATCCACTGAAAGAATGATAAGTTATCCTGAATGGAAGGCATACTCGAGACCATCTGTCCAACACTTCAGACTTGGGAAGGAGCCCCTCTGTAGATGGAACAAATGACGCATTTCCTTACCATTTGATCTCACGATTTTGTCCAAAGACTACAACTCTTTTGCAGACGTTAGACGCCTTTCGGTGATACTCGCAAAGTAACTGTTTAGGCCGAATACGCATTAAAAAGTTCTCTGCGATTCTGACAGGAAGCCGAATGTGGGAGCACGTATTTTGTCTATCACTCGCCAACCTTGTGATTTAGATGATAGGAATTTTTTGATGACATGGCTTAGCGTTTCGACTCAGCACGCACATAGTATACAACCTTTCAAGCGCTGATTGTCCTCTAACGGTTTTGAAGGCTCAGACAGAAATACTTCAAAATTGATGTAACGTTTTTAATGGAAAATAAGAAAGTGTCGATGAGGATAGGACACCGGGGTGAGAAAAAAGAATATCTCACAAATTACAAAAATATGTCGTCTGGAAAAAGAGTTGAGGAGAAAGTTCAGTAGTCCGAGATAGCTAGCCGGCTCGACCAAAGCAAGCGTGCTCCGCTTTGCATCGTGTGAGAAGTCTCTTCCTTCGAGTAGTCTCTGGAAGGTCGTGTATAACCCCGAATTTAAGGATGTAGCACTATTTCCGAAACTTCGATTTACGTTCTGATTTCCCTTACCGACAGACCACCTCCACTTGCACAATTAGCTCCTATCGTGCTACCGTTACTGGATAGTCTTTTCAGTTTTTAGAATGTAAAATGTACGTGACATCATGTAACTTAGGTTTATCTGGTGGAATGTTCAATAGCTGGATTGGAATAAACTTTGTTACTTTCCCGTCAAAGATGTAAACCTGAGCAACTGCGCTTTTACTCTCTGAAAGTAAATCCTCCAGGAAGTAAAAATTCTAGGAAACCTCTATTCATCAAAAAGAAAACAACTGGAAATTTATCCTACAAATTGCGGTGCAATACACATTTGGACGAATGGATGTCAATAGAAGTCAGGATCGAAGATCATTCCTTGGAGGATGGGAAAGTGCAGAAGGCAGTGTGGCGGTTTGGCAGCTTGAGTCGATCTGCCAATATTTCAGACTCAAACCTGCAATACATCAGTGAAGTGTAGCGGCAATAAACTAAACCGTGCGAGACATTGGAAGCCAATCGCTGCCATTTCCCTCAACCTCATACAGTATCAACCACACACGAGCTGAGTCAATGATGTTTCCAAGCAGAAGGTGTTCGCAAAATTAAGTGGCGAAGTCGTAAAATCCTGCCGCTTAGAATCCTCTAAGGCAGATTCAGTTAACTAGCAAATGGCAGAAAAACACATTATAGAGCGAGTGGCAGTAGCGTCAGCAGAAGAAACCACATGTGTAACCATCTGGAGGCTCATTGTCAGAGTAGCAAAAGTCGCTTAACCAAACGAAGTTATGGCATCGGACAAACTGTAGGAGTAGGGAGTATAACGAGTAAGGAAATGGTGCCTTCGGAGTGAAGGTGTGTGGCGTGCACCACAGTAATTGGCCAAAGTTGACTATTTCGGTTTTTATTTCATTCATCAGTCTCTGATGAAGTGCAAGGAAGCTAAATTGTGATACCGTCCAGGCCAACAACATTCCGGTAACGACGGAGAAAATAAAGCTTTGCTTAACCGTGGTAGCTCTTCCCTTTTCTGCCTGTCGTTGTATATGTGTACACACGTGCCGTGTCAATTTTTTTAGTTGCTACATGGAAATGGCTTACTGAGATGGCAGCACGATGACTCAGACAGGAGATTTGTTCTTGAACATGTGATGAACCAAAGCAACGATGCCTCTCTAATTTTGGGACTCCGTCTGATTATAAACCCAGACAATCGTGTCCTCCTACTTACATCGACGAAATGCCACTTATGCAGCATGTGCTTAGATCTAACCATTGGTGATGGCGAACATAAATAGACTGGAAGCTTGGGCCGAACAACGGCATAAACATCACCTTATTGTTGGTGGTTACTGTACTGGTCGACACGCCGACACAATGTTATGAAAACTGAAGCATGAGCTGCTGGCAGCGAGGCAGTTAGACAATTAGAAACGTAGAAGCTCTTGCAACCTAAAGAACAGCAAAGAAGGTGGGAAGGCTCAAAACTCACAGTTCACGATACATATGGTTTTTATGTTTTCGCTCTAGAAATAAGGAAGCTGTCGGGTCGGAAAACTCAACAGCCAGAGCAAAGTGGAAGCCATCTCACCGGATCGCGCGGATGTCCCGCCTCTCGACCGAAGTCAAGTCAGACGAGTGTCGAGGCGATACAGATCGCGGTATTCGCTCTAGGTCCCACACACATTCAGCTGATCGGGGAGTAAAGAGGCGATGTTTTTCTTCTATTCTTTTTTCTGTCGTCGTCGACGGCCCCGTACTATTACGTAAGCGCCCTACTCCTCGCTATCAAGTGGGGCGGGGCGCGGTGGGATTAGGCTCGTGATTGCTTCACTGTGACTTGTAGCATACACACTTCTATTCTGATTGCTTTTGCTAAGCGTTGGGAACGGTCAACCCGCCCACGCTCATATCTCTATCTCACAATAAACGTTCTCAACCACCTTTGTCTTGTTGCCTTTAAAAGAGTAAATCACCCAGTCTTCACGCACCCATCCTGGTTATCTGCTGCGCGATTTCCGAAGTAAGAGTTGTTTCTGAGTTAAAATAACTACAGAAGATATCTCCAGGTACGTAGTACGGGGGTTTCCCTTATGAAGGGCGAATCAATTAAGATTCTGGGTCTTAGGAAAGACCGTAAAAGTTTGCTCGTGAGAGAGCTGTCTTCGTTCTAGGCCCCTAAGATGTTACTCTTTGACGCGGGAAATATGGCTGTTAGGCCGATGCACCAGATAACCAGGATGGGTGCGTGAAGACTGGGTGATTTACTCTTTTAAAGGCAACAAGACAAAGGTGGTTGAGAACGTTTATTGTGAGATAGAGATATGAGCGTGGGCGGGTTGACCGTTCCCAACGCTTAGCAAAAGCAATCAGAATAGAAGTGTGTATGCTACAAGTCACAGTGAAGCAATCACGAGCCTAATCCCACCGCGCCCCGCCCCACTTGATAGCGAGGAGTAGGGCGCTTACGTAATAGTACGGGGCCGTCGACGACGACAGAAAAAAGAATAGAAGAAAAACATCGCCTCTTTACTCCCCGATCAGCTGAATGTGTGTGGGACCTAGAGCGAATACCGCGATCTGTATCGCCTCGACACTCGTCTGACTTGACTTCGGTCGAGAGGCGGGACATCCGCGCGATCCGGTGAGATGGCTTCCACTTTGCTCTGGCTGTTGAGTTTTTGGACCCGACAGCGTCCTTATTCCTAGAGCGAAAACATAAAAACCATATGTATCGTGAACTGTGAGTTTTGAGCCTTCCCACCTTCTTTGCTGTTCTTTAGGTTGCAAGAGCTTCTACGTTTCTAATTGTCTAACTGCCTCGCTGCCAGCAGCTCATGCTTCAGTTTTCATAACATTGTGTCGGCGTGTCGACCAGTACAGTAACCACCAACAATAAGGTGATGTTTATGCCGTTGTTCGGCCCAAGCTTCCAGTCTATTTGTGTTCGCCTTTACCATTGAAGAGATCTAAGCACATGCTGCATAAGCGGTATTTCATTAATGTAAGTAGGAGGACACGATTGTCTGGGTTTATAATCAGACGGAGTCCCAAAATTAGAGAGGCATCGTTGCTTTGGTTCATCACATGTTCAAGAACAAATCTCCTGTCTGAGTCATCGTGCTGCCATCTCAGTAAGCCATTTCCATGTAGCAACTGAAAAAACTGACACGGCACGTGTGTACAAATATACACTGACAGGCAGAAAAGAGAAGAGCTACCACGGTTCAGCAAAGCTTCATTCTGTCCGTCTCACCGGAATGTCGTTGACCTGAACGGTATCTCAATTTAGCGTCCTTGCCCTTTCATCAGAGACTGTTCATGGAAATAAAACCCGAAATAGCCAATTTCGACCAATCGCTAGGAGAGACAAGATCAAAAACCATTTGTACAAGCCCCTGGTTGTTTGGTTTTTGATCTTCTTCTTCTTTGTTTTCAATCCCTCGACCGACCGTCTGTCGCCCTCCTGCCCAATAGCAGTGCCTCGTGGCAAGCCGGCCGGCCGGCGGACTATGAAAGCAGCCATAGCAGTATACCGTTGCAGTATATCTTCCCGTCATGCTGGAAAGATCTTAGTATGGGAAAAAAATTGAAAATTTGAGACTGCGTTGTTTGCGATGAGGTGAAATTATTAGCAAGCGAAAATCCTCATGAGTATAATCGTTAAAGTATATCCGCATATCCGCAGTATAGAAAGAAAAGTCAAGTAAAATCTTGTTGCAATGGCATAATCAAAATGTGCCTTTAGAGGCTAATATTGTATGATCTTGGAGAAACTTCCCTGAACCGATAGCATCAAAACTTCACTGTGTCGCAGTGTGCATAGTGGTGTTTAGCAATTCGTTCGATTGTCAAGCCATGAAACGGTGTCACAGTCGGTCAGGAGGGCTGATCCCATGAGATGCTTCTCATCTATGTTGATTCGCTTTCATTGACGGATAAATCCATCACTGTTGGTGTTGCATTTTCTCGCGAATTTTAAAATTTTGGTGGTCTTCTGTTTTTTTTTTTGTTTGTAAGCTTATTTTATGAACATATGAGATAAAACACTTCGTACGTATATTCAAACACGAACACTGATTGTTTCTGCAAACCGCAGATTTCAAATGTGGCTTGCTACAAAACGGTGCGTTATGAAAACAACGTAATAGGTAAATAATTGAATATTACTTCACTAAAGCCAAAAGCATAGGTATCCTTGAATAAATGACATCCACGTTCGCAGTCTCTGCGTAGTTTGTTTTATCCGCGTAGAGCTTCATCTGTAGTAGTTAACATCTTCTGGCAGTATTTTATTTTCGCGTGATAGCGCGGGCATTCCTCAACGTACCTGTAGAAAGTTCAAATCAAAACCAAACCATCATAACAAAAGTGGTTGGGACCATATTTCCGTAGGAACATGAATTTCTTTACAATACCTTCTCCACATTCTTCCCACTAAAATATGGACTTATTGGATTGCTGAAATGTGAACTATTCTCGGCAATTAGGAAACAATTATAGAGCACAAAACAAAAACAAAGCAATTTAAGTAAGGGATATGTGGGTGATTGGTTTTAACAAATCAGATGAGTCGAAACGCCTCTAGTAACCGTTTTGTCGCATTATGCAAATAACAGAATCTATTTAATAAGCTTTTTCCTTTACTTTTTCAGCCTTTCTTACTCGCGGAGGTGGTGAATGGCAAGTGGTTCACTTCATTCATGCCTGGTCACGGTCTCGAACTTCGTATCGACATCCGCGCAAGCCAACTAAGCCTGCCATTCCTCCGAGGTCGGTTAATTGGCACCAGACTCGTCTGGGAGGATAAAAGCACTGACTAGCACATCGGCTGGCCACCGCTAGTCATTGTATGGGCCACATACGCATTCAGTACCCTATTACGATTCTGACCAGGAAAGGATTTTAACCCATTGCGTACCGCAGTGTTTTGCGCTAGCTGCCGCATGTGCCCGGCGTTTCCTTCAAAATCTACGCGGGCGTCGTGGTTCACGGCGTGCAGCACGCAGCCACCCAGAGCGGTTGTTTGAGCGAATCGCAAAGTGTGGGCTGTTCGAACTTTATTGAATTCTAGAGTGATTTCGGAAGAAAATGCGGGCGCGCAGAGGCAGAGGGGCGTGCTTCACCATGTGCAGCACGCGGTACGCAATGGGTTAATTTCCCATGGAACTTTGGATAGAGACCTAGGTATACCTATAGGGCTTGGAAACCCTAGTGGTGGACTAGTCTTGTAAAGTGTTTGGAATCGTACAAGTACTGTTTGGTAAAGACAAATAGAAAAACATGGCCTTATGAGATCAAGGATACGGTACCGATCTAGTAATTTGACATTTGCATGTGCTGGACATCGTGGCACAGGAGCGTGATCGTCTCGTTCCGAAGCTATAGAGAACCTGGCTCGGGAATGTACCCAATGCCTTTGATCGGAGTCAATTTTACAGATCCTCTGGCTGGTTTCCAATGACCTCGTACGACACCGACACGAATTTCCGCATCCTTATCACAGTACACGCCGGCTGTTATAGGAAACACTATTAACAGTGGGTTACACTTACTTTGTTGTTGGCTTCTATAGTGAAGTACGAGAAATGTTTACTTACCTAACAGGCAATTAAGCTTATGTTTATCACACGAAATGTTCAAAACTTACGCATCAATGATGCCCAATTTCCCGTTATCACTTGCTATTAATGGCACTGATTTAGCAATTATCAACGCTCAGGCGCAAGAACCTCTCAATACTTCGAAGGCATTGCTTAAAGGCACAGTTTACGACAGTTGTGAGGTACCCATTCTTATTCAAAAAGTGGAAGTATACATAGATTGGGAATAGTTAATTCGCCAATTTCCCAAGAAGGCCCCCTTCAACGCTCCGGGTAATTATAGACCTATAAGTTTAACTTCTATCTTTTGCAGGTTATTTGAGAAAGTGGTAAAAGACGCTATTGTTGATCATTTAGATAGTAAGCAAATTTTGCCTGGTTGCCAGCATGGGTTTAGGAAAGGTCGATCTACAGTTACGTTTAGGAAAGGTCGATCTACAGTTACGCAAATGCTTGCAACACTCAATGATTGGGTAGGTGCCCTGGATCAAAAGTCTTGTGTGGATGTCATATATTTTGATTTCCAAAAAGCCTTTGACAAAGTGTGCCATACTAAACTAACTGTAAAACTTTTAAAAGTTGGAGTACACCCGAGAATAGTACGATAGATAGAATCTTTTCTGTTCGAGGGTACTTTCCAAGTGAGGGTGAACAATTCCTTCTTTCCCGTCAGATACTCCCCTAGTGGAGTGCCTCGAGGAAGGGTCTTATCTCCGGTTCTATTTAATGTTAATATTTCGATCTTCCTGTTACGGTTGAGAGCTGTGGAGTATGCTGCAAGATCTTTGCGGATGCTATAAAGATTTATAAACCATTAAGGTCTTCTGATGACTTTCTTGCTATTCAGAGAGCCATCGGCGGTATCCTTGATTGGTCTAAAGCCTGGTGTCTACCCATTTCTATTGAAAAAACCAGAGTACTGCATCTGGGTAAAAACAATGTCCGTAATACCTACTCTATTTCGAACTCTCCCATTGCAGTTGCCTCTGTAGTTAAAGATCTTGGTTTTACAATCACTAGCGAGCTATGTTTCGATGCACAATGCCTTAGCATTGCTGCTAAGGCGGAATCTAGGCTTTTTTCTCTATTTTTTAGTGATCCTACCGTTCTGCTCAAAGCCTTCAAAATGTACGTACGACCTATACTTGAATATGGGACCGTAATCTTTTCACCATGTAAGAAGAGAATTATACAGTACATCGAAAGGGTTCTAATCAGCTTCACAAGGAAAGTTTTCATTAGAGCGCTTGGTCACACTTACAATAGCATCCCTCGTGCTATTGTAACGAACAAAATGTTGAATTTAGACTCTTTTAATAAAAGGAGAGTAGTGAACAATTTGATGACGGTGGATTAAATTATTATGGGCACAATCTCACTCGGTTTTACCAAATTGTTCTCCTTCAAATCTTCAAAAACAAGAGGGAACCCAAGCAAATTATGCTCTGCTCCGGTCAAAACCTCTCTAGGGAAGCAGTTCCTTACGCGCAGAGCTGGGTCAGAGTATACCGAACTTACCAAAAAAGCTAGTTTCTCACTTAATCTTTCTAAGGGGAGAGGAGAAATCTCACAGTTCCTCAGGAATCACAGCTAGTTGTCACCTTAGTCATTATTGTTGTGTTGTCTTTAATAACGTGTTACTGGTATCCTGTATACATATGCATATATGTATCCATATATGAATATATTTTGATTTGTTGTTCATAATGTTCACTAATAATTGATGTTCTCCATTAGTTTTTTTTGTGTTCCTTTAGTTGTTTATAATCACTTTCTAGGTACATGTTTGGATGTGTTTGATTTTTTTTCATTTTTTCCTTTCACATATTCCTAAAGGACATGTAATAAATTGAAATTTCAGAAAAATATGGTTTTTTAAAAGTAGTGAAAATAGTGGTTGTAGGTGATTACCATTGAGGAAATGACCAGATATGGTATACGCGCGGGCTCAAATTCATCCTGTGGGGGAATCTCAAAAATCATTTTCATCGTGAACTGTGCCTTTAACCTCTTCGTAGCGTTTGAGCTAATATCTTCTTCATTCCTCCGAGGACGTAACCCAAGCACGATAGGTAACTTCATCGTGACAAATTTGTGATAATAGCAGCACACTCAAGTTGTGTCCCTGCATCCCGTCTCGTCGTTTGTTTCCTCCTTTGTGGGGGTTGCTTTCCTCCTTCGAGGGTGATGTGGGAGTAGAGTTGTCTTTAGTCATGATAGGCTAGGGTAAAAAGGAAAGCAGTGATAAACCCTACTGACAAATGATCTTAGTATATTGGGCGTAGCATCATTAGAAACTGATGAAACTTGTAAGTTGCCTGTTCATGCATTAGCACAATCGTGTTCTCAATGTACGGCAAGCTATGAGAGAATATTTACCTCCTAAGTTTTCCTTAGAATCGTTATGACCTAACCACATCCTACAAATGTTAGTGAACAACGCTATGTTTTGATGCTCCTATTATTTCATTCTGGCGAAAAATTCATTTTTGTATTTGTTTTGACTTTTCTAATCAACAACAATGCAAGCCGTCCGTCAAATTAGATTCAGAAAAGCCTGACTCAACTCAGCGGGACGGGGCGGGTGCTGGGTGAGGGTTGTACTACTTCAACTGTAGGAAATGCCAAATAGAGTTAGTAGTGAGCTCAGATTCCAATGTTGATGTTTTTCGGTTTCGAAGGCTGTTACGATGGCGAAATGAAATCTATGTATATACTTTGAATTTCAGCAGACTGCATTTGCTAGATCTCTTCTTAACGCTCAGTCGTCATAGTTGTAGACATGTCAGAATACTCATTTCTGCTTATAAGAAAGAAAAACAGTGTTAGATTTAAAAACCTGGTTGTAGTTAACAATTACGATATACAAGTGACACTATGATTCCGATTACTGGATTGCCCGAGCAACTTCGTTTTTATGAAATAGCATGTCTGCAGCTCAGCTTAAAAAATGAGAACATATGGTGTTTGAAGGTGAACCCCTCATTTGTCCTTGCTCTGTTTCTCCATCATCAGTCATCTTATTTGTCTTCCGTCTGTATTTCTACTGCATAGTGAGAAGATAAGACTTCTACTTCCGTGGGGCCGGTCTAACTTGTTCTCCTAATCTCGAATTCAACACTTGGTATATTTCAAAGCGTCACTCTCAACTTGTTTAGCGGTGGAGAGTTTTACTAGAATTTTCTCGTCTCCTCCTCCTTACCCAGGTAAACCAAAAAAGTTCTAAATCCATGGCGCGTCAATTAAATATTTATTTCAAGAACCATCTAGGAAGATGAAAGCTCAGATTCGCACATCGATGGGGCACTGCAACTGTACAGACCGCATAGGCATTTAAAACACCAGTTATAAAAATTGGACCGTGTTCATCCCAAAAGGTTTCCTCCTATAACCATATTCATTCTTCATGTCACTAGTGTCTTGTCGATACCGTGATCTTAGCTTGCTCAGTTCCCTTCTTTTTCCTTTTTTTTCTCAGATATCCCACACGTTCTTTTACTTCTACTCAAATACTCAAATAAGTTCTCTTGCTTGATAGAAGAATTCTGGAACAGCTTTCAGACTTTCATATCAGCACTGGCCACTTGTTACCGCATCTTCGTGGACAAGATCTGCTCTTCGACTGCTTTGTACAGTCTTTCCAATACCAGAGAATTCTAAACATTTATACTAACTGGTAAGGAAGCACCCTACCCATTTGGAGAAAGTCGCAACGAATTCTGTTATATACCCTTCCGATGCGCCTTATAACTACTACCATTCCCTTCCTCCTAGAACACTTGGGGTTCGAGTTTCAGAGCTTATTCAAAAGGAAAAAAACGGACATAATATTCTGGCCTTCTAGCGACCCTTCAACCTTGCCAGTTCATGGCATGTCAGCTATACGCAGTTCTCCATTTCTCTCAGTTGTATCCCCTACGAGGTTGAACGCTCTAGGTCAAGAACCCAAGAATTTATAAAGTTCATGACAGCCAAAAGAACAGCTATAGCGAAACACATACGATACACTACATTACACAGCCTCGTTAGAAGTTGAGGGACGGGACAGGACAGCGTGCATTATGACCCGCAAGGGTGGAATAAGGTATGCTGTAAACCCTCCGTCTGCACAGGCGTCTGCACAGGAATTACGACGAAGCATCCACTCCCTCTGCTTCATTGTGTTATCGAGGAGATCAGTTATCGCCTTTCCGTCTCGGATCCCGCATTTCTGTGCAGAAATACAATAGTGGAAACGTGACCATGCCGACAAAGTTACGCTGACTAATATATTTCTAAGTAGGAATTAGCATTTTCACGCGGTGCTATGATGCTCCCAGTATGCTCGAGACAGCAGCACGACGATTCAACCCTAGCTAGTTTTGCATAGAAGCTCTGTATTATATTTATGGATGCGGTTGTTCAACATTGGATGAACACAATCCCGGATGATGAAGATGATGTGAATAAGTTATCAATTATTCGGAGACTTATTCTGGATTTTGAGATGGTTTTGTTTCTGCCTCCCCAACGATCCATCCCAACGATTTTCATATTAGGCGTGTGCATTAATTCCCGCCGTTTTTCGCGTGCAAAAACATACTTATTACAAAACTAAAACTAAATGTACATTAACCAATGTATTGCCCATCGTTAGCTACAACTTCTTGCCATCTTTCTGGTATCTTGTTGACTCCGGGTCTAAAGAAGCCTTCATCTTTTGAGGCAATACTGTTACCCACCCATTTTCGCACTTCTTCGGCATTCCGGAAGTGCATATCTGCCAAACTGACTTGCATGGACCGGAATAGGTAGTAATCAGAAAGAGCAAGATCCGGAGAGTATGCGGGCTGAACAAGCTGATCCCATCCAACAACTGCAATTTTTTTTAGAAAGACATTTTTCGCAACATGGGGTCTGGCATGTTCGTGGTGGAACGGCACCTCATGACATTTTCTTGCGTTTAAGGTGAGCTTTTAGGTGAGAGCATCCTACAAACTGTCAAGTTGGTGTTCGTAGCGGTCAGTAGTAACAGTTTCGTTCGGGTTGAACAGCTCATAGTTCAAAACACCCTCTTGATCCCCCACCAAATGCACGCACAGCACTACTTTTTGGCAATAAACATTCCGCTTTCGTTGCAAGCTCTCGAGTGAAGAGAGACTATTTTAGCAGGTTCGTTTGGATGAAGCTTGTCCTCAATAGAAGCATCCGGTGGGCTCCAATGCCAGTTTTCTTGTAATCAAACAGCAGGGAAGGGCCCCCCGGGGAAACGGTTCATCACGTTCCATGACCAATCGGTCTGAGAGCAACAGGATTCTGGGGCAAAACTGATCTGTCTGCCCTTAAGAAGGAAGCCAATACCCTACCTTACAGAACATGACAGGTTTCACCGGTAAACCTCTAACATGGTCCGCGCAACGGCCCTTGGAATTCGGCGGCGGAAATTAATGCACACACCTAATATTAGTTGTGATTATTCTCTCATAAGAAAGACTAACTTGTTGCTTAGAATGGTCGTTTTGTTTTCCATATTTATGTGTCTACCTGAATACAAGTTGTTGCCGTGGGTTGGCTACGAAACCATGACGAGGTGGCGAACTTTATATAGCCGCATATAAACCGGATTTCCCACAGTAAGCGACAGGTGTTTTCGCGGCGGTTACCATATCCTCCCACGGAACACTTTATTCCAATCACATCACACCGCTAGCGGGCGGTGCGAGATAGGCGACTCAACCCGAGCAGTTGCAACTATAAACCATGCTCGCCTGCTCCTGCCTTAGACTTACTGCTCGTGGTCTTGTCTAAAATTCTCAGCTTTGCCCCTCCTACCCCCTCCCCATCCCCCACACCGCTTAGTTGGTAGCCCTCCAAAGTGAAGCACCGCTCACTTGAATCAGCATTCTTGACAAAAATATGCCGGCAATCTTTTCGTTCAAGAATTAGGAAAGATTTTTGGACTTCCATACCATGACCACTTTGCCTACATAAGTATTTAGACGAAATTTAATACTTTTTTCAGAATGTATCCTGAAAGTAAACCAGTTCTCTACCACATGCTGCATATTTTGATGCCTGTTATCGCTTTTTTAGGGAACGGAGCTATCGTTTATGTGACGATACGTTCACAGTAAGAAATTCAAAGAAAAGAACTGAAATGTTTGAAACTATTTCATGTGCACTGATGAACAACCTCTGTTACCTGTTCTATTTAAGAGTTCTACGGAGTCCGTGCAACATGCTTATCGCTCTGGTATCTCTCAGCGACATGGTACTAGTCTGTTCTGAAGTTACTGCTACTGTCCTTCACAATATGTAGGTTTTGTGTGAAAATACATCTTGAAAAGAAAAAAAGCAGTGCCGTTTCGGTTTCAGGGGGCCATTGCATACCTTGTAACCGGGTGTACTACCCTTGTGTTGTTCCCCATTATTGCCCCAATTACTGCCTCCAAGTAGTTGGGTCCGGGAACTTCTCCCTGAACACGGCGTCGCACATGCCGCACCCGCAGCGTATCGCAGGATTGCGATGGAAGATTGGAGCGCGCAATTTGTGAGGTAAAGAGTCCTTTGATTATTTGAATTGGCTGGCCGCTCTTTTCAATTCCAGTGAGGTCTTGATCGTCGTTTATATAGGAGGAGTCATTTTAATTAATCAAGTCTAATAAACATGAAAACGAAAAAGAAACAGAAGAAAAAACGATCAAATCCAGTAAAAAAGCAAGGCAATCAACGAAAAGTATCGCGTCCTATCGATTGGCGGGGAGGCGTGGTCAGTACAGTAATTGCAGTGACATTTGCCGCACGCCGCAAGGGAGAATGCCGCAATCGGGGAGAAGTCTCGTTACCCCTAAGTAGTTTTGTCAATTTTTGGTCGTTTTTCTACCACTCTTTACGTGAATCGCAAGTTTGTCGAATAAGGTGAAAATGGGGTGTAGTCTCCCCCAGAATTGCGTCGTGCTCGGTGTAACCTATCGTGCGCTGTGAACGAAAAGGTCAATCTCAGTGGAATGATCGGGTAGTCGCCGCTATTCTACTGCCGGATGCCGTGAAAATTCGGAGAAAAATATCGCCTCCAATTTTTTTTTTTGCTTTGAAGATTTTGCTTTTTCTTATTTTTTTCACTTGCAGTGTTCAAAGTGAGACAGTTTATCTGTCTACTTGCGTTTTCATTCAACTGCCGTCAGTGTTTGCAGCAAGTACATCACCGATGTTTTTACTTGCAACCGCCATTGACCGACGACTCTGCGTTACGTCATTCTAGCGAGTTTTTAAAAACTTTATCATCCTTGGTTGTGATGCCTACTCTTTGTAAGGCACAACTGTGCCCCTACCGCGCGTCCATTTGAAAGTTGGGCACGTTCTCGGAAGGAGAAAGTGTTTCAGACTCATCGACGAAGTTCTTCTCTTCGTTCCTCTCTGAATTTTCTCTTGCGTATTCCTGATCATCGGCCTCCGGGTGAAGGTGAAATGCGAAAAAAGAGCTGAGAAAATAAGCCTGGTTTGAGTCTCTTAGCGTTGGAGAAAAAGCTCAAAGGTACAGTTTTTGATAAAACCGCTTTCTGAACCTCCGCACACCCAAAAGTACACCTCGTGACATTCTCGATAAAGCTGGACCATTCATAATAGAGCCTAGAAGGTCGGGGATCAATACGTTTATTTGGGGAGACACCTACAGTACCGTTCAAAAAGAAATCACCTTGAACCTTTTCTGCCATATCTCATCTTGAACTCAATCTTTTTACCCGATTTTTTGACAGCACACTTATCAAACATTACCGACTCTCCTGCTATGCAGAATTGGCGGTAGCTCACTTCCGGCCGAGTAGATGAATTTTTTTTCAAAAAACTTGCGAAAGGAGCATGTTGTCTAGGTAAGATTCATTGTGTTTTTCGAGTATAGAAATATTGGTGATCCTTCTATTCTGTTGCTAATCGCTCTCAGTGAAGAGACAAAACTCTAGCTATCGCTTTCTGAGCTTGGAGCAGCTCTCCGCTATTGCCAGGGGCAGTAAGCAAGAGCTGACCCATGCTCAACATCCAAGGCTGTTTGCTGTATCAATGTCTACGATTACGAAGGCTATCAAAGGTATTGTGTCTCTCATAGGCCCAATCAAGCGAGCCAGCTTGGGAAGGTTACGGATTGCCGCTCCTGAGGACGATAGGAAGATCATTTGTGCATCGGCTCAAGATCCCAGACGAGCATCTTCCGATATAACGGCCGAAATATCGACGACGGCGACGTCGCTACCATCTAGAGGTACCATCAACAGACGCCTATGGGTTGCTGGAATGTATGGAGGAAGTCTTGTCAGAAAGTATCTGGATCTCTAAAAAAACAGACGAGCTCGACTTCAATGGGCGCGTTAGCACCTTCACTGGATCTTCGACCAATGACGCGAAGTCATCTAGAGCGACTAGTCAAAGATTGTTTTGCTTGTTTCACTCGAGTTTTGTCCGTAGACTACCTTTTAAAACACAAGTTCCGACCCCAAGTACCATTTGACAACTGTCAGGTATGGTGCCGGCTCAGTACTGGTTTGGGGATGGTCTCCGAGTCTAAGCATGGGGTCCATGCAACATATTCTAACCACTGCGGCCTAGCAGATGTACGTAGACATTTTGGAAAAATCCATGCTACCTTTCTCCCGTCGTGTGCACGGAAGAAAATTTTATTCCAGCGAGATAACGACCCCAGACACAGATCTAGAAGGGGCGCGCGAGTGCTTGGCTCATCGGGAAATTAGATGCCTTGACTCACCTAGCCAGTCCCCTGACCTGAACATTAGTGGACCCTCGTGATAAGAACTCAAGAGAAGGATAGCCGATAAAACAGCCACAGATGCTGCTCAGAAATTTGGCCTATTTGAAGAGGAATGGAATGGAATCGATGAGCGCCTGATCAACAGGTTGGTCGAACCAGTGCCCCGCAGATACCAAGCCGTCATCGATGCCAACGGCTTCACTACAAAGTATAAGACTAGAAGTTAACTAGGTTTTAATCTCATGATGGTAGCGTTCAAGTCAAGTGATTTATATTAAATTAATGAAACTGATGTTATTTTGTCCTGTTCAGAAAAAATGTGAAAAGTGGCCTTTTAAACGAATTAAAAAAGGGTTTCGTGAGTTCTATAATGGATACATTGAATATCATTACTGTTGACAACATACCAAAAAATCAGTCAAAAACATTGAGTTTGAGATGAGTTATGGCAAAAAAGGTTGAGGTGATTTCTTTTTGAACGGTACTGTAGACAAATACAGAGAATAATCCCGGACACCCTCCCCTCTCCTGCTCTTCTTTCAACTTTTTCAAAGATTTACAACTTCTTGAAATTCGCAAATTATCGTATTCTTCTCGCCATTTTTGCACCATTACTTCCCTTATTTTACTTGAGCTAGGTACCTCAGGTTTTTCTAAAATTGGGCCTTTAAAACATTTTTTTTGTCAACTCAACTATAGTGACCGTATTCTTTTCAGCAATGCTATGATAGTTTCCTACCCGAAATATTATCTGGCTGCACAGATCCTGCCAGGATGTATATTAGGGATAGCTCTGGACGTGGTTGTTTTAATAAATCTGAAGACTGAAGAGTATGTCAGTTCAATAACTTTTTCAGCTTCATTAATCTGTACCACTGAAACTGCAAAGTTAGCTGATTTTGAATGAAAGCAACGGTTCCAGGCCTGTAATACTGATTTGTCTAATATTTTTATTATTTGCAGGCAGGTCGTATGCGATTTGATAACACCTATGCTTGGCACCCTCAGCGATGTGTATAGTAAATCAGTCATGATAGTATGCATTCTGATTCTGTTATGCAATGTGTCCTTTATACACTTTTTAAGGAAACAACGAATAAGTAAGTGTTTTAAGTTAGTTTCGTTGCAATGCCATGTGCTACAGTAGCGACTTAGCGCAATCTTTTCGGTGTAGCCTTGTACAGTTGAAAATACTGTCATTTCAGGCAGCGAAACGGTGAGGAGCGTCAGTCGCTCCGTACTTGTTATTTGTATGACTGTCGTGCTGGGCTATTTCAGCGCAATGGTCATCTTCTGTATGAGAGAAGCGCTGAATTTAGATGTCGAGTTATTGAATTGGAGTGTATTTGCATCAATATTTGCTAATGCGGGATATTGTGTCAATTTCTTCGTCTACTACTTTATCAGGTCGGTAGTAGTGAGTAGTAAACGGGTATCTCAATCTTTCGTTTGTTAGATAGTCTTATCGGTGTGCGGATTACAAATGACTTTGAGTTGGGTAACGACTGCTGTAGGATTCTATTTTGTTCCATAGCTTCGCATTTTGAGGAGGCAGCAACGGGTACCAAACGGTAACCGATGAGAAAGAGGATTTCCGCAGTCACCTGATGTAAGTTCCCCGAATACAGAGACAGGAGCAACACTGGGAAAGGCATCCTACAATGTGCGAAGGAAACTTTGGGAACGGCTTGAGTGGTTCCCGAGAAGACAATGTAGCGCGATTCTCGAATGATCAGGTCAAGAAGTTGTAAGGAAGAAAGGACGGCAAGGCAAAGGACGCAAGCTGCAGAAGACTTAGCTCCCTATAAACTTTCGAGAGGCTCGTCGAGGCTGTTGTACCTAAACTGAGGACATCGCGGTAAAGGAGTTCTAAGGAGGAGTCCTAACGCTCTGGTGGGGTCAATCGTAATGAAGGAGGGGGGAGGTAGAACATATCGACAGGCAACAGAACAAAGAACCCACCATAATAATTCTGGGGGGAATAGAGGCAACGGCCGGCCCTTCCTGCACAGAGGATAATGTTAGTAGAGCAATAGGAATGACGAAGGTTGGGAAGGCAATTAGTCTGGACGAGGTACTAATCGAGGCATGGAATACGTCGGAAAGCGCGGGACTAGGTGCCCAAACGGGTTCATGAGCGCCTCAACCATCAAGAAAAGATACTATAGGAGCAGTACTATCGTTCCGATATTTAAGCAAAGGGACGCGATGGGGTACTACGGGGGATCAGGTTGACCGATCATAATGAAATTGTTTGAGCGGTTGGTCGACTCAAGATTTTGAGAACCGACCCCAATTTCACAAGAGCAGTTCGTCTTAATGCCAGAAAGAACTCGGATGCCATCTTGATAGCTAGATAAACAATGGAGAACTATAGGGTTAAGCGCAGACCCTCACAGCTAGCCTTTATTAATCTAAGAAGCTTTCAAACTTATTTTGAAAGTCATAGCTGCAAGGGCACCAGGATTGGGATTTCATGTCTTGTCTACACAAAAAAGACGCGCTGCCGGTGTTTTGGTTACGTTAGGTGGAAATAATCTGGTGAAAATTTGGAACAATACAGATTCAGAGTAGAGGAATTGAGGGAGTCAATTAAAGTAGATCCAGGCTTACACAATAATAAATGGATTTCGATGACGGAGTCAAACTAGCCAAAACTCGTCAAGAAATTTGGTTTGGTATGGACAGTCATTATGTTTCTAAATACGGCGGAGGTGGTGCGGTGGCAAGTGGCGCACTATCACACATGTGCGCTCACGGGCTCGAATTCCGAGTTGATATACGATTAGGCTAATCGAATCTGTCATCCCTCCGGGGTCTTTTGATTCGTACCAGACTCGTCTCAGAAATTGAAAGCATCTTTGTGAATCTGTTGACCTCCGGATGCCATTGTGTAGGCCACATACACATTCAATTCGCCACTACGATTCTTGATGGGAGTCGAATGCGGAGGCACATCCCTCAGACAAAATTGATAAAGAGGAAGACTTCATCCCTTTGTCATTTTTTTTCTAAATAACCAATGAGAATATGCTATGCGTACACCCATAGGTGGTGTTTTTTTATAAAAATTCCATTTAAGCATCTAAAAAACTAGGGAAGACTGAATTTCGTGCAAAATTTTCAGCAGGTACCTCGTAATAAACTAATATTCAGAGGTTGGGAAAAACGACAATCTCAAAATGAGTGGTCTAGACCGCAGCAGAACCCGAACGCAACTTCGAAAGTTCTAAGAAGTTTTGTGTGTGTTTCATTGAAATTCCATTTTCAGCTCGGAATATCGTGCTATATTCGACGAACTTCTTGGAATCGGTCACATCAAGGCTTTGTTCTGCCGCAGTAAGCAAATAGGTGAACAACAAGCAGCCACCTCGTCGGGTGGATTTCTTAGCAAGCGTGTCAAAGTCACCCATGGAACTTAATTGTCACAATTCTTTTTTCGTATTTATGCGATTATGCAGTAAACGAGGTGTAAAGTGGTCGTGTGCTTTGTTTCAACTCGTATGTAATCTATTTAGCCGCTCTTATAGTATAGTTTAGAAGTGATAGCGTATTGGTGGAGCAGAAAAAGTCAAAAGGACTGCGGATACTTTTGGCATTTTAATAAAAATGTTTCCCCGAAGGCCCACTATTTGTAGTTTAATCACTTGTTGCCAGAGAACAGCCTGCGACCATTTCTCAAAACAGATTACCATTGAAAGGTTCACGAGCCTGGGAAAAACCATTGATTCCAGTGCGAACCGGACATTTTTCTAATGGGTACTGAAATACCCGTTTTTGAGCATTTGAATGACCTAACAGGTTGCAATTGTAATTCAGTTATGAGCTGATCAGAGTGTTCTCGCACTGAATGAATTTTGATGGAGTGCATCCAGGTTACCTGTATCACCTGTATCACCTGTCGTCCCGTTTATCACGGACTTCCTCGAGCGCTCGGGAATAACGTCTAATTCGTCGCTGTCACCGGCTATACTTTTCCAGTGAATCGTCCTCGCTTCAGGGGTACGAGGTCCGACATTTCTTTCGTTCAGAGCTTTCGTGAAGAAGTCTGACCATCTCGTTGGCGGTCGTCCTGGCGTTCGTTTGATGTCCCGAGGGATCCAGCCAGTAACCGCCCTGATCAACCGCAGTAACCCATCACTATATCACATAACGTGTCTGGCCCACCTGATCTTTGATTTCTTGGTGTAATTAACGGCATCCCTGGAATCCGTTCGATGACGGAGCTCGGAACCCCTTATTCCCTTACTTAGCAACATCAGATTCACATTATTCAGCCCGCAATCAACGTACTCCCTCTCAAGATTGCATCGACTTCATGGTTACGAAGCACGGCTGTCTTTTTCAGTGTATGAAATAAAAAGTTGTAGGGCGTTATCCCATTTGAGAGATGCGCCTCCGCATTCGTCTTCCATTCAGAATCGAAGTGACGTTATGAATGCGTATGTGGCCTATACGGGTGTAGTGCGATTCACGCGTCAATATAATGAGGTCACCGGACAAAACTCGCTAAAACATCATGCCTACCATCATAACGGAAGAAATAAACACTTATAAACAAAAAAAATAAAGAAATGACCAACTATGCACGTTTACAGAAGGATTGCATTCACCAGGATCAAAAAATTTGGAGGTATTCGTACTCTGAACGTTTGGCAATGAAATTGTTGCCCTATAAGGTGAATTCTCAATCTCCAAGGGGCTTTTTTGCCATAGTAGAGAGATTTTCAGTATCTCATGGTGAAGCCGTGGACTACTGCAAACTTATTTGGTCCATCTCAACAGAAATGTACTGAAACGATGCTTCGTGCGCCAAGAGCTCTAATGGGGTCACGCGTAAATCGCGCGCCCCCCGGCCTATACAATGAAATACGGTGGCAGCCGTTGTGCTTTTATCTTCCCAGACGAGTCTGGTACCAATTAACCGACCTCGGAGGGTTAGAAGGCTTGGTTGGCCTAGGCGGATACTGATACGGGATTGGAACACGTGACCATGAGTGTTTGAAGTGCGTCAGTTACCGCTACACCATCTCCGCCCTAGTACAGCGTATAAAGTCTATAAACTGCTACTTCTTCCGTTTTTCACTGCCATCTCATCATCTGCCTTCCGCTCTGTCGCAGATTCGAAAGAATGTGTGCGAAGTGGTTAATATTATAAGTGAGTGGATTAATAAAAGTGAAAGGGATTCCAGTGAGAAAACGAGAGATATGCGCAGGAAAATGAAGGTTTCAGCTTCTCCATTCATCGCCTGTGAAATACCTTTTTCTTTCCATAAAACAAACCTTTGAGCCTAGGTCATATCCAGTTTAAGAACATTTATGCTCGGCACGGCTACCCTGACTGTTGCAGAAAGAAGATAGGGAACATATCGAAATCCCCTCCAGTTCCAGTAGTATTTACTGATTGCGCTTGTGAAGGGTTGGGTGAACACTACGGGTAGGAATCTCTCAGTGGGTACTCACTCTATCAAATCATAAATCATATACCTACCAAATAGCCAAATAGAGGGCATATTTCATAGAAAAAAATTTGAGTTGTTTATTCATGCAGCAAAATACATACTCGAGTTCTCCACGCCCAGTACGCCTTCAAAAAATCTCTTGTTCATCTCAGAATTGTTTTGGGTTAAACCACATTCTACAATATTACTGTACAATTTCATGTTTCTTTCATGTTCACCTACAGTCTTTCTCATGCGTAGAATTCATTTCCTAGTTGTTTAGACTTCTCTGAACAACAACGCCCATCCGTCGTTATCAGTTCTCTCAGTTCGAAAGACTCTTATAGAAGAGTTCTAAATTCATAGGCTCGGTATTCAGCACACTGTATCTATGACTATATTAGGTTGATGCATAATTATTGCGGATTTTTTCGCGGCTTTTTTTCTCTCGATAGAATTTTAATGTTGAATTCGGATTTGCTCTAGAAATAATCTACTTGATTTCCTCTACAAGAATATACTCAGAAAACCATCCGCATATTCGCGAAATTAGGCTTAACTACTTCGAGAAAAATTGGAAGGTGGCACAGTCATTTCGCGATCTCAGTAACTTTTCGGCGATCGAACAATCAGCTAGAGCCAACCAAGAAATGGGATTTGCCTAAATCTGCCATATTCACTAGCAGGAACTTTTATGGATCATCTCGTCATCCGTCCATAGAAAAAATGGCTAGAGAATAGAAGTTTCGTCGATTTGGATGACTTGATGGCCGATGTCAAGGCGTGGATCGCCCGTAAGGATCAAAACTTCCTCGCTGTTGGGATCCGATTAACTAATCAATGGGAAGCAGTGCTTTACATAGATGATGAATAAGTTCCGAAGTAGTGATTTGAATGTGTCTTTGCTTAGTATTTCTATAGTTTCTTTAAATAAAATTTGCTAGAAAAAATCCGCAGTAATTATGCATCAACCTAATATTTTTCAGAAAATGTTCTTCTGTTGCTGTTACACAGCCCATGTTTACATTCATGCTAGGATACAATTTTTTGCCGGTAGAAAAAAACAATGTGGATCCAAAATTCTGTTTCTAGTAGACAATTTCAGTTTCAATTGACAGTCTGATTCAATAATATAGTAGGTTTATCTGCAGATTTGCAGTTTTCTTCAAGCAAGCACTCGATTGTAATTTAACATTTTTGACCGGCATAATATATGGAAGTATTGGGTCGTTCGGTAAGAAATTCCCACTTTTAAAATCGATTTTTTTATTTTTGATTTGAAAGATTTCAGAAGTCTGATCGCTCTTTATTTGATCACTCTAGACAAAGGCAATAATCAAATAAAGAGCGTTCAAACTAAAGGAAACTGATTTTATGAGCTACACAAAATCAAGCAGCAGTGTATTCGCACAACGCAAAGTTACGATTGTTGTGAATGTTCTCTGCTGATTGTCCCGACAGCGACGTGAATCTCGTTCAAACACCCAATCGTCGTTTTGAGGTTTGTGTAGGGGATTTCCCTTAGCGCTGTCGCGCTATTTCTGCTAAGAACGTCAAATTATCCTTTGTCATTTGAAAAAACCCTTAATAGTACCCTGACGCAGGTTCAAGAAACAACAGATGCTGATTTTTGGCGCACTGACAGTATCTAACAAGTATTTAACTTTCGCTTTTCCAAAATTCTATTGAACCAGCTTTCTTTCACACGATGTCATTTTTTTGTCTGAGTTTCCAAGAAGAGAAAATTATAATAGCCCCGTATGAGAGATTTTCCCGTCCCTTTTAGACCCATCCGGATCATTGTGATGAGCAAAGTTTAGGTTAATACTGAGGTTCTTGCTCACAGTGGTCGTTTAAGTAGAGTCAGAACATTGGTGATCATTTCGTTGTGTTAAGAGAATACGGGTCTTCGAGTTATTAATTATTTCCGGTTTTCTGTCCTCGACCGCGTGCCCTTAATCTGAATGAGGGGTCTTTTCTTATGTGTCAATAGAACTATGAGATGAGTTGTGATCACTGTGTTACAGAAACCAAACTTGGTGTTAGAATTGGTCTTTTTCTTTTTTCTATACACGTACCTATTAGCCTACAAGTGACGCCGTAAGCTGGCTACAAAGTCATGACGAGAAGCCGAACAACAAGGCAGCGGTATCCATATCCGTCCACTAACTTCAAGCTACAGTAGTTTTTCTGCCACTACATCCTTCCACTGTAAGCTGCCTCAGCTTCCCCTCAACTCCAGCTATAAACCATGCGTAGATGCGTTGCCATCTCGTTGAGGAATTTCGGCTTCGTGTCAGCCTATATGCGCACTACTTGGCAGCCCTTCGTGTAAGACCACTGTCCAATGTGAATAGTCACCGTTACTAAAAAATAGTGTTGGTCATTTGCAACAGATAGGAAAAGGAATGTGTCACGAAAACAGTTTTTTTTCAATTTCTGACTTGCTCATTTTACAGCTTTGTCTCATTCGCTACAATGATTTGCATTAGGTCGATTTCGCTCCCCTACATACATATTTCACAAGCCACTTTCATTTTCAAAATGTATCCGCATATCAAACCAGTTCCCTATCATGTGCTGCATATTCTAATGCCTGCTATAGCCTTCATAGGAAACGGAGCCGTTGTTTATGTGACAATACGTTCAAAGTAAAATTTTCAAGAGGGTAACCAAGTTTTTTGAGTTTTTTTATGCTTGCTTATGAATATTACCTATCATCTATTATCTATTACCTGTTCAATTTAAGAACTTTGCGAAGTCCATGCAACTTGCTTATTGCTCTGGTATCTCTCAGCGACATGGTAGTAGTCTGTGCTGAACCTATCGCTACTATTTTCCACAATATGTTGGTTTTTTGAAGTTTTATCTGGGAAACAAGAGGTCTCAAAGTACTCCTTGAACACAAAGTAGCCGTGACTAATGCGTTGAACTGGTTTTTGCTGATTTTTGACTAATCTGCGACGTGTTTGTGTGTCCAGATATTCATAACTCCTGTTCTAATTTCCCAAGAGGCAGAATGGAATTACTAATAGTGAGTGGGTGATCAACACTCTATTCACAAAAGGCGGAGCGTGCGTAGAAATCCAAAATCCACACCCAGAGCGATCAAATTTGGCATGGAGAAGGCGGCAGCGTGGGGCGATGGAGGAAGTCACGGTTGGGCAACGCCTACTGAGGCGGTTCGTGCGCGGAGGAAATGTTTCACCATAAGTTAATAACTCCTGTTCCCGTAGACCAAGACCGTTCATAGCTGGAAGGAGTGAGGGCGGCAGTATGGGAACACTGGTGAAACGACTAGACTATGCTCTGCCCACAGGTGACGGAGCGTGCGCGAAAAATCGTAACTTAAGGGAGGAAGAAGAGGAAGAGTGAGTGAATGTGAGTTTCACAGACTCTACCCGTAGAGCGGGGTTGGGGAGGGGAAGGGAGGCAGATGGAGGGGTGGGGGGGGGGGGGAGGAGCGTACCTTGTGTTGAATGAGCGCAATTTGAACATTGTCGTAATTATGTAATTTAAAAATCTGAAATCGGCATAATTGGTGAAAGAAACGGGTTACTTAACCACTGAACCGGTCACGGACTAAGTGTGCGTATGTTCAGCCAGAAATCAGCAGGTCCTGTTACCCAGATCGGAGAGTATACATATAAATGGGGTGAAGGAGGCAGTTTACCATGAAAAGGAGAAAAGCCAGCGGTCATTCCGGGGATATGAATGCTATTAAAATAAAAGGAAAGCGAAATTATATAAAGTTGAAAGGACAAGTACCGAGCAAATCATTGGGAGTTATAACTGGAGGATTGAAAATGGAGAGAAAATTTGTACGAGATTTTTTGCGATGGTTAGATTATGAAGTTCAGAACGCATGGGAAAGCTCAAAGGAAAAGTACACAGAGCACAGTTGCAGCCGTCACACACGGACACATGTATCTGTACAGCTAGACCGCATCAGAAACGAAGATTATGTGCGGTTATGCTAACCGCTTCTGTCCAACTGAAAGAGTAAGGTCAATGAATAAGATGGTATGAGCAAGTACTGTTAAGTCTGCAAAGGAGGAGCAATGAGATTTTAAGTACATAGGAAGAAAACCAGGAGGAGCTATTAAGAACAAGTGGCTGAATGTGATCAAGAAGTACCTTGTCAGAGTCGAGGTGCTCTCAAAATATGCTCTATGGACATGATTACGATGTCGAATTGCTAGCGCCAAAGGGAAGAAGAAAAAAGTTATTGTCTTCATGTGCCTCTCAGACAGTAACCAGCATAATTGTAATGAAAAAAACAAGGCAGTGCTTGCCAAATGATCATTCTTATTGTTGTGAACATCTAGCAAGTATTTAATGGTATTTCTCCGAAATCTCAAACAATCCAGTGGATACTCTAAAAGTTATATTTACTCAGACGTAAACTCTGTTGCCGCCCTCGAGAATATCATGCGTCATTTGGAATGGGAAGAATTGGGAGTGAAGGTCGACGGCCGCTTCCTACATCACCTCCGCTTTGCAGACGACATCGTGCTTATAACACCGAACATCGAGCAGGCGGAACGAATGCTGGCCGAGTTTGATAGTGCTTGTGGAAAGATCGGCTTGAGGCTGAACCTAACGAAGACGATGTTCATGAAAAATGGACTGGTACCTGATGCTCCTTTCACGTTAAACGGAACGAATATCTCCGAATGCTCTAGCTATGTGTATCTAGGTCGGGAAGTCAACATGATGAACGACCTAGCTCCGGAGCTGTGCAGAAGGAAACGCGCTGCGTGGGGAGCATTTAAGAATATCGAGGGAGTAGTGAAGAAGACAAAGAACATCCGGCTCCGCGCTCACCTTTTCGACACTGCTGTCCTTCCTGCTTTGACGTACGCCTCGGAGACCTGGACTCTACGAAAGCAGGATGAGCATGCTGTCAGCGTTACTCAACGCGCTTTGGAAAGGGCGATGCTCGGAATTTCCCTATACACGCAAGTGCAGAAGGGAATCCGGAGTTCCGAGCTCCGTCACCGAACGAAGATCAGGGATGCCGTTGATTACGCCAAGAAATCGAAGATCAGGTGGGCCGGACACGTTATGCGATATAGTGATGACCGTTGGACCAGGGTGGTTACTGACTGGATCCCTCGGGACATCAAACGAACTCCAGGAAGGCCGCCAACGAGATGGTCAGACTTCTTCACGAAAGCTCTGAACGAAAGGAATGTTGAACCTCGTGTCCCTGAAGCGAGAACGATTCACTGGACCACTCTGGCTCGTGAGAGGGACGAATGGAGACGTTACTGGCGCCCGCTCGAGGAAGTCGATGATCAACGGGACGACAGGTGATATAGGTGATACAGGTGAAACTCTGTTAGCTATCACCAGTTTTTTCCAGTTTGTAGATCTTTGTTTTTTCTCATGTTATCACTTGCAGAGTTCGCAGTGAAACAGTACCCCGGTCTATTTGCACTTATCTTGAACTGCCATCTATGTTCGCAGCATGTACATCGCCAATGTTTTTACTTGCAACCACCATCGACCGAAGGCTGTGTATCATGACATTTTAGTAAGCCTTCGAAAAGTACTTCATCCTTCGTCTTTCATGACGGGGTCTATACTGTGCAGTTGTAAATGTGTCTTCTGAGTGGTTGCTTTTTCGGGTCCGGGAACATCTCCCCGAAGACGGCGTCGCGCACGCTGCACCCGCCGCGTATCGCACGATTGCGATGGTAGATTGGAGCGCGCAATTTGTAAGGCAGGGAGTCCTTTAATTATTTGAATTGGCTGGCCGCTCTTTTCAATTTCAATGCAGTCTTGATAGTTGCTTACATAGGACGAGTCATTCTAATCAATCAAGTCTAATAAACATGAAAACTAAAAAGAAACAGAAGAAAAAACGATCAAATCCAATGAGAAAGCAAGCCAATCAACGAAAAATATCGCGTCCTACCGATTGGCGGGAGGCGGGGTGAGTACGTTAGTTGCAGTGGCATTTGCCGCGTGCCGCAAGGGAGAATGCCGCAATCGGGGAGAAGTTCCGATACCCTCATTTGCCGCTATGCCGCCTCCGCCAGTAGGGAGTGGAGAAAACTGTAATAATTACAATAAAAAGGAGAAAGAGGTTCCAAACGGAAAACAATAGAAAGGCGAAATAGCTAATTTTTGGCATTTTAACCAACCGCCCCTACATGACCTTTTCCAACTGTAGGCAACTGAAAAACAGAACTGATAAATTAGTCAGGTCGAGATTCATCATACAATACAGAAATAAGTGGCACAAACATGAATTTGGCTCGATTTTCGAACCGCATATGTACATTTCAGCGACGCTATGATAGCTTCCTACTCGAAATACTATCTCGTTGCACAGATTCTACCAGGATGTATATTTGCAATTGCTGTGGAAGTGATAGCTTTGAAAGATCTAAACGCTGAAAAGTATGTCAATATACATAAATTTTTGACATTAGTCACAATAATTGCATCTTGCACCACAGTGGAATTTCAAAGATTGCTGATTTTCATGTAAAGCATCCTACTCCATCGTCAGGAATTTTGTCCGATATTTTTATAAGTTGCAGACAAGTCATGTGCAGTTTGGAATCAACTATGATGGGAACGCCTAGCATTATGTACGTCAAAACGATCCTAATAGTATGCCTTCTGATTGTACTATGCAATGCGTCCTTTCTGCTCTTTTTAAGAAAACTGCGAATGAGTAAGTGCTTCAATGTTTCGTTGTAGTGCCATTTCATCCGAAATAATCTAACGAAGTATAAACACTGCCATTTCAGGCAGCGGAGTGTCGAAGAGCGTCCATCGTTCCGTATTTGTTATCTGTATGACTGTCGTGTTGGGTTATTTCTGCGCAGTGTTCATCTTTTCTTTGAGAGAAGCCCTGAATCTAGATGTTGATTTGCTAAATTGGAGTATATTCACAGGACTATTCTGTAATTTAGCATATTGTTTCAATTTCTTCGTCTACTACATCAACAGGTGCGTGCTTTTTAGCGGATATCATTGGGGCAGATTCTTCACCTCCTCGTTTATTGACGAGACCCATCAGTAAAGGGGAACCTTCTGTGGACTACGCGGCTGCAAGTTGGGCAACGGTAAGTTGTACGATTCTAGTGTATCCTAAGGCTTACATCCAAAGGAATCAGCAACGGCTACCACGCACTGACCATTGAGGCAGAGGCTTGCAAATATTATAGTTGGTATAGCTTGAGTAACAATAAGTGCTGACGCTCTTCGTATTTCAACTAACTACGGGTTTCCTATCGATTCTTTGACAGTTTCCTTCATGTACGTCATCGTTTCTCGCAGAATGCTTTTCACTCCTTTCTCATCGCAACATTAAGTGCTCTTTTTGATGTTAGTAACCATTAGATCCAAGCTTCTTGATCAATGGGCACCCATGTGACCTAGGGAGACGGGCGTTAGGAACGATTTTGGGTAGTCGATTCGCCGCACGCGGCTGTCGCGGACCACTCATTCGCCGCTTTTACAGCTCTAGCGTTCTTCATACAGCCCAATCGATATACGATCATTATTTTATACATAATTCTACTATTAATACTTTTGTTCTTGTATTTCTTACCTACTGCTGCATCCTGCTACACTCCTTCGCGCGCGACGCCCCTCTCACCGCGACGCGACCATTTCGTTCCTAACGCACTACACCATGTGACCTATTATGATTCATTGTCTATGAACGCAAGTATTTTTCAAACGAGCTAAACGTGTTGAAAAGGCAGTAAGTGCGGCATCAGCCATCAAAGTGTGCGTAATCGATCGTTTTAAAGCGTCAGCGTCATTTATAGTGACGACGCCGACGTCATTGTCGGCGTCGCTACTATAAATGTCGCCACTGAATGCGCTGGACGATCTGCTGCTAGAATTTTAGAATATGTGCACCATTGTGGAAGGTTCAGCTTTCATAAGGTCGCTATATTACGGTCGTTTCTGAACGATAACAACAAAGTCTTTCTCCTTTCTAAGGCTTGACAATCCTGTTGATATCGCTCGAGAGAGATTTGAGTCGCTTGCAAGGCGGGAATTTCGAGATTGCTCAGCAATTTTCGAGAAGAATTCAACATAAATTTTTCCAACGCTTTCTGTTATTCATTTAAACAGTATTGGTAGTCACATGGAGGATGCTTCATATAAGCACGCTGAGATCCTCAAGAGGTCTACTTGGATATGAAGGCGTTTAAGAATTCATAAGTTTCGGAAAAATTTCGTTAAAATATTTTTTTCAGCAAGGAATATCGCGCTATATTCGACGATCTCCTCGGAATCGGTCACATGAAGGCTTTGCTCTGCCGCAGAAAGCGAATCGGTGATCAACAAGTAGCTACCTTGCAAAATGCACGTCCAAACAACCATGTTACTCATGGAATTTAGTTGTCACCCTTCTTTTTCTTTGTTCATGCGATTTGACGTTGAGCGAGTTGTTACGGCAGTCTTCTCCTGTTTACTCTAATTGGCCGACCTCCTATAGTTCAGGAGTATTATTATAATAGTAGAGCAGAAGGAGTCGGAACGGCTACTGATCTTTTTGGCGTTGGTTGAGTTATTTCATACTTTTTCAAACCCCGGAAAAACTTCTCAATATAGTGCTTGTGCTTGCAAAAACGATCCACTTCAAGTACACAGATTATCTTGAAAGACGGCTTTTCCGAAACTATCTCTCCAGCATTCAAATTTGGATGGGAGATATTTTGTAATGGAGAAAGACCCATCTTCTTGCGATTCAATCTCACAATTTCTTCTACTGAGCACCTCTTTTGTAGGGTTCCATCATCGGAACCTCTTGAGGTAAATGTGAGAGAAACTACGTGAATTGCTCTACTCTCGGAGCTAAGAGAGACCGTCTTTAATAAACGCATAAAATCCTGTTGTTACTTGATCCCATTTTGTGATGCATTCATTCAGACGATTCTGATTCGCATTCGACAGATACAATTGCTTGCGGTGGCTGGCTTATCACAAGTCAGTGCTTTCATACTTAAAGCCGATGGAGGCACCGCTAGACCGACCCCAGAGATATAAGAGACTCGGTTGAGGCGGATAGTCATCCGGGTTCGATCCTCGGACCATGCATGTGTGATAGTGTGCACCTTGCCAGTGCGCCACAGTCATCGTGAAAAACGGGTGTAGATAATTCTCCCCGAAAATGAATCACACCCGATCGCACGTACTCCTAGCTGTGATGGGGGAGGTTTCTATTCCCAGCGTGAGGATAACGTAGCCGCCACGGAACCATTGCCGCTTGCCGTGGGAAGTCTGGACGAAGTACCGCCATCCCGTGAAAAACTGAATAGTCCATAAAACTTCTTCATACAGAACCTACTGTCTGCAATCTGGTCAGCTGTTGCTAGAAATAAGACTCTGGTAAAAAGAAGTGATGGTTCTGAAAAAATCTTGGACATGAGACATTGATTTTAACAACATATCCGATGTGAACTCCTTGTATAGATTAACTTCTTGAAACTCCCTCATCGATTTACTACCTCGGCTTGTACAGCATGCTTCTTTCGTGCTATCCAAAGTCGTTGGCAACTGTTTTGTCTCATTAATTTGCTTTCAACAAGCTCCGATCATTATCTGTACTCATTCGTAGACCGAGTGAAATGTACGCGATGTTATGCAATTTATGTTTATTTGGTTGCAATGTTCATATACCGAAGTGAAATAAACTCAGTTAAAAACTCGTAAAGATGTATATTTGAAGTGGGTTACTACTTAGTGGAGGGAAATCCTTCGAGAAGCAAAAATTCTATGTGGACCTATTTGTTAGTCATGGAAACAGCAGGAAATTTATATTACAAATTGCGGTACAATATGCACATAAACAGATAGCTGCCAAAAGCAATCAAAAACAAAGACAACTTTTCGGATGTGAAATGTGAATTGGATAGTGTGGCTATCGGGGACCTTGAATTGATCTGTAAGCACGCTGAACATCAGTACGTAATGGGTGTATATCGTTTGGCGCGATCCCTGCCATCGCGCCGCCCATTTGACGCGGTTTGCAGGCTGGAAAACTCGTCCACCTGATCGATCAACCGATTGCCAATCTAGCTGATAGAAGCCTCATCGATGACGCTTCACTGATAGGCAGAATAGAAGCAGGTCCACAATGAGGCGTCTAATAGTAGCAGCTCATCGATTGGGCTGGATGAGCAATAGGTTGCGCGATTACCTGGACGAGTTGTCCAGCTCGCAAACTGCGTCGAATTGGCGGCGCGATGGGAGGAATCGCGCCAAACGACCGCCTCCCGTACGTAACACATCAGCGAGGCAAATTTAGCGGCAATAAACTGTACCATGCGAAACCCATCGAAAGCCAATTGTTGCGTTGCCTAGACCTTATACAACGAATCTCCCGCCGATTCCAGGAAGGTTTGAGGTGAAAGAGTGTTCCTGGAACCCAAGAGGAACGTTATACAATTAAACCTTTGGGAGTAAATGCAAGGCAGATGCAGAAAAACTACCCGTGTAGAGGGAAAAAAACTTTATTCAAGAGAAAGGTACACAGCCGCGAGGGCAGGCTGAGACGCTGAATCCGTAACCATCACTCAGAAAAACTCAGAAGAAAAAGCTGCTTTACCTGAACAAATTGTAACTTTCCCACCAAACGAACTGTAAGAGCAAGGAGAAGCGATGAGTAAGGAACTTTTGGCTTCAGATTAAAGGCACTGTTCACGGAAAAATAGTTTCGGAGATTTGCACATGGTTTGAACTCGAAGCCCCCTCTGATAACATTTGTGCAGGAATTAGGTCGGAAAACGGCTAGATAGGGCACGATAAGGGCAGAAACAGTGGGGGACGGGAGGCCTCCGCCCCTCACTAGGCTGACTACGAGTTCAAGTTGTCCTTCACCACATTCGCACTGGAGCGAAGTTGGTGAAAAATCGATACGCAGATTGGCAAATTGCCAGGAATCATCAGCTGGTCGACCGCCTCGTACAGGAGCTAGTATTCGGCTGTTATTTCTATTATTCGCGTATCGTTTGTTTTTTTTTTGTTATTAATTTTTACGGTAGCATTCTTTAACTATTCTCGTAAGTTTATTGAAGATTTTAACATATTTTGTGTAGATTATTGCATGCAAATCTTTTTTTATATGAGAAACTCCGGTAATTTCGATGTGTTGTCTGTATTGCAGACATTGCGTCGCCTTCGTGCATTTTCGCTCGAACACTCCCTAACCGCGGATGTGTACCGATTCGTGCACGTGCATTCTGGGTGCACGCGGCAAATTGTGCGGCGAAATTCGGTGAGATTTGGACGACTGCAACGTTTATCATTTGGGTCCAAATTTGAAGTAGAGTAGGTTAGTAAGATTGCCCGACCCTACCGAAGTATTCTACTTCAAGTTTGTGCCCCAGTGATAGGCGCAGGAGTTGTTTGAATCATCGCGAATTTCGCCGCGCGCACCCGGAATCGCACGAATCGTGCGTCCCCCCCCCTAACCGCAGTTTTTTTCAATGTGAAATTCGTCCAACCCCCCCCCCCCTTTCCAGCTCTTTTTTGACCCTTTGTAATCCTCTTTGTTCATCGTTTTTTGCGCTTTTTTCGTTGTTATCGCTTTATTCTAGAGTAGTTCTATCGATTCCCTTCAGAAAAGGGTACCCTAACTTTTTTGTGAATAGTGCCTTTGAAGGTGTTAACCGTGCACCACAGCTATTGACCAAAGCTGTCTGTCTCAGTTTCTGTTCAATTCCACGATCTCTGATATAAAGGCGAGGAGGATGGCACACTAAGATACCGTTGAAGTCAACTGTATTCGGGTGAAGACAGGCAAAATAAAACATTGAACTGGCTTGAACGGGGTTAAAATTGAATGTAAGCTCAATTTTGCAGTGTAATCGAGTTTCTCCCTATACTATTCTCATGCATCGCTCTATTTAAACAGCTGTGCTTGATAGGGTAACCAAAACTTTTCTCTGACTGTGATCCGAACTGGGGTCGTGTTCGTGCACATCCGGATGCTCACCACTATACTGACAAGGAGCCTCTTTATAAATGGAACTTAAGTAATCTGTTCATCACAACGGGGACCAAGGATAAAGTGTCTGATGTCCCTGAGTTTCATAGGTCTTGACCGTCTGCCTTTAAGAGTTTTAAGATTAGTTGTCATAGTTCTATTGTAGGAGTGACTAACTTATTATTCAGAATAATTGTTTTGTTTTTTGCATTCATATGTCTGCCCGACTACAAGTTATTGCCGTAAGCTACAGTATCATGACGGGAGGCTGAACAACTAGGCAACGGTATTTGTACACGACTACTGTTTCGCTGACAACACATCCTTTCACTGAAAGCTTCATTTCACAGCCTGCTGCGAGAGTGGTACGACGTTCGGGTACAAAGTGCCACACTCCAAGTAACTGCAACCATAGCGTCTGCCTACCTCCCCATTGTCGAGCATCCTCTCAAGGTGGAGCACATTGAATAGTCTCAGTTATTTTTAAAAAAAAAAGACTAAGCCATCTGTGACAGATTGTTCACCAATAAAGGAAGTTCCTTAAAATCAGTTCTTCTCACCCTGCTGACTTGTTCATTTTACTGTTTTCATTTGACAGTTGCAACAATGATTTGCTTTGGGTCCATTTCACTCCCCTACATACATATGTTAGAGGCCATTTACATTTTTCAGGATGTACCCGCACAGTAAACCAGTTCCTTATCAGGTGCTGCATCTTCTGATCCCTGCTATCGCTTTCGTAGGGAATGGAGCCGTTGTTTATGTGACAATACGTTCAAAGTAATATTTTCAGATGAAAACTATATTTTTCGAAATTATTTAGTACATGCTGATAGATTGCCTCTGTTACCTGTTCTATTTCAGAGCTCTGCGGAGTCCATGCAATATACTCATTTCTCTGGTATCTCTCAGCGACATGGCAGTAGTATGTGCTGAACCTCTTGCTGCTGCTTTTCACAATATGTTAGTTTTATGAAAATTCATTTCGAAAAGACGGATCTCAAAATGGTCGGGTGCGGTGCAGTAGTAGCGAAATTGTCGCGTCGCGGCAAGAAGCACGCCGCGCGCGGAGGAATATAGCAGAACGCAGCAGCAGGTAAGAAATACAGGAACAAAGGAACTAGTAGTAGGATCATGCCTAAAATAAGGATCGCATATCGATTGAGCTGTATGAAGAACGCTAGAGCTGTAATAACGACGAATTAGTGGTCCGCGACAGCCGAATTGATTACAGAAAACCGATCCCGTCTCCTCAAACTGGTCCTTCGGTCACAAAGAGCCGCCAGATTTCTCGGGTTTACTATTGCCCCATATATTGCTCTTCATCGAGAACTGATGTCTTGATGCCTATGGTTCCCTGAATCCCGCGAATGAAGTCTCTCTGACGTTTATTTGGCCTCACCTCACTATAGGAAGCTATCATTACCTTCTAACGGATGTCTAGCGTTGAATACAATTGCGCTCTTGAGGGGGTTGTCGACCCTTCTACTTCTGCACAGGGAGACAGTCGAGAACCTGTTGTTGGAACCTGCAAATTATAAGGCATTCTATGGGCCAAGAACATGACAAACGGAAACCCCGATGACGATAAAACAAGTACAGAAAGTACAACTATAGTGAAGCGCAACTATAATAGGGACTTGTCACTGGAGGATTGGGAGGAAGATATTAACATTGTGTTAGATTTTTAAGATGGCTAGACTACGAAATGAGGAACGTATCAAAGGTGGACCATGCCGGGAAGGGTGGAATGAATATGGCGTCAATGAAATTGAGAGGGTCTAGTGGAAACCTAAGCGAACAACAGCGTTTCAGGGGCTCAAGAGAAAAGCAAAGATGAGGCATGAGGTAAAGATCATGAAAGGAATTCTGATTGTGCAGGAAATGAGGATATTACTGTAGACACACAGCCCGTGCGATCAGACCGTGTCAGAAACGATTATCACGGATGGTTCTGCAAACAGCCTCTGCCCAACTGAAAACGCCGGAGCAATGCATGTATGGGTAAGTGCTCTGAAGAATGCAAGGTCATCTGATAAGAGGAGCAGTGAGGTTTGAATCCTAAGGGAAGAGAACAGAAGCAGCCCGAAAAAGATCCAGTCGGATGTGGTCAAGAAATTCGTTGTCGAATTTAAAATGCATTCAGAAGATGCTTTATGGATATTACTGGGAGACGGGATTTTTGATAACGCCAAATAGCGAAAAAAAGAAAGTTTTTCTTCTATTATGCAATACTATAGTAGGAAGATGCCTACACGGAATCGGGAACAGTTGACTGGTCCTAAGGAGGGTTATATTTGCTTTAATCTGAGTTGGAATTGCTAGTGACCTTTTTTTCGGTTTGTAGATTTTTGTGTTTCCTTATACTTTCATTTGTAGTGTTCGAAGTGATACAGTATCTTCAACTACCTGCATTTACCTTCAACTGCCATCAACGTTCGCAGCGTGTACGTCGCCGATGTTTTTACTTGCAGCTGCCCTTGACCGAAGGCTCTGCCTTATGCGATTTTAGTGAGTCTTCGAAAGCTTGATCATCCTTGTTTATGGGGTCTACTCTTTATAACTTATAACCATGATTTCTACGTGTGGCCTATTTCTGTCAGTGAAAGTTGTAAGAAGATAAAATTTCGTCCAATTTTGGAAGTTGAGTGCACTTTTGGAAGACAGCATTCTTTCCTCATTGTTCCCTCCCTCAAAAACAAAAAAAAACGGCTGTGATGTTCACTACGGTGAATAGCCTGTTTCTTGATTTCAATTCTTCACTCCTCCCTGGCACTTTCAGATTTCATTCAAGAAGGGAGTTTAGAGCCCCTAAAACTTCATTAAGCGGCTGCTCTATAGCACGTTTGCAAAAAAAAAAACATTTTTATTTTACGAAGAACACTTTCGCACACCGAAACACTTTTACACAAACCACCGTTTAACAATACTGTTCGAGAGTCCTCGATTTTGTGGTCATTGAAGTTGCGATTGTTAAGTGAGAATTTTCTAGAAAAGATTCTCATGTAAAACCAAGGCTTTGAGCTATCGTGTTCTTCTGTCGCCCTTCGATGGCTACCTCGAGGCGAATGAGACTTTTGTAGGCAACAGCAGACTTAGACACATTTAGCATCACCACATTTCGATACCGCTTGTAGTGAGCGTTCCTTCCTATCTACGGAGCGTTCTCGAATTTTCCATTTCTCACTGACTGAAGGAAATTCGTTAGTCTCAACGATAAAATTCGTCATTACATACTGCTCTGTTTGACGGGGTGCCCTATGATCGGCCTTCCAACGACCAACGTAAAACCACTAGAGAAGGTGCGAACTAGATGCTACTATTAGTGGACAACTACATTACGAAAAAGGGAGGGTTTCCATATAATGCGCACGGTCAGGGGTTCAAATTCCGGATCGATGTCCACCTAAGCCAACCAAAAGCACTGACTTGTACATCGGCTAGCTACCGCAAGTTATTGTATAGGGCACATACACACTCATTGGCTGCTTTCATAGTCCGCCGACTGCCGGCGTGCGTGCCGGCCGGCCGGCCGGCGTGCCGGCGGAGGCAGTGTTAGGGGGAGGAGGGAGGCAGACAGATAGGCAAACAGTCCACGCCCCTTCGAGGGGTTGAAAACGAACAACCTTCGAAGGGGCGTGGACTGTTTGCCTTACACTGTCTGCCTCCCTCCTCCCCCCTAGCACTGTCTCCTCCGGCACGCCGGCCGGCCGGCCGGCGGACTATGAAAGCAGCCATTACGCCACCACGATTCTGAACGGAAGTCGAGTGCGGTGGCGCATCCCTCAAACAGGATTGATTAACGACAAAAACTTTATCCTTTATCCTTTAATGTCTTCGGGCTTAAATCAATCTCATCTGATTGTGAGGTGTGCGCCCCACATTCGACTTCTATTCAGGATCATAGTTTCGTATTGAATGCGTTTGTGGTCTACACAATGAGCTTCGATTGCCATCCGATGTACAAAACTGTGCTTTCATCCTGTTAGACGAGTCTGGTTCTAATTAACCGACGCCGGAAGGATGGAAGGCTAGGTTGGCCGAGGCAAATATCGATCCTGGATTCGAACGCGGAACCAGGCGCTTGTGGTAGTGCTCCACTTGCCGCTACACCACCACGTAGAGATTTGAAAAATAAAACAAAAAAAAAATGACATACTCACGTTTGGAAGTAAAATGTGTGGAATAAAAGTAAAAGTGGAAAAAGCGGTACAAACATAGCCCGATTCTCTGCGTTGGGAAATATTTTTTCCGAAACAAATTTTTGAAGCTCACTTGAACTAACTCAACTCGATGACAGAGACCAATTCTTTTCAGCAACGCTATGTTAGCTTCCTACCCAAAATATTACCTCGCTGCACAGATTCTGCCAGCATGTATAATTGGGATTGCACTGGACGTCGCTGTTTTGATAAATCTGAAGACTGAACAGTATGTCAATCCAATGCGTTTTTTTTTCAATACCAAGACTACTACTCATCAGTGCAAGTGCAAAGTTTGCTGATTTGCATGAAAAGCAAACAATTCCTACTATAGGGATCTTAACCAGTACTTTTTATATGTTGCAGGCAGGTCATATGCAGTTTGGCAACACCTATGATGGGACCGATTAGCAGTGTTTACACTAAAGCAGTCATGATAGTATGCATGATCATTATACTATCTAATGCGTCCTTTATACTGTTTTTAAGGAAACTACGAATGAGTAAGTGCTTCAAGTCGAAGTTTCGTAGTGGTTGTCATCCTACTTACTATAAAGCGCTTCGTCTGTCTGTCTGTCTGTCTGTCTGTCTGTCTGTCGTTCTGTCTGTATGTCTGTCACGAAATTCCCTAGCTCCTTTAGATCTGCCTGGAGAGACCGGGTCAAGCGTGGGATGGGTGGGCCAGGTCCCGAGAAGTATAAAACACACATCACCTTGGCGAAGCCCCGCCCACAGTGGGCGTGGCGTGCATCGAAATGAGCTGGACTGAGGACCATGATTTCAAATTCAGCCACAAGACGGCCTCAAAATTGGGGTTTAAAGGTGGCTTGAGGTGCGCATTGGTAAGTTAGATCGAACTGGGGAGACCCACCCCCGATAGGCGGGGCGTTCTCCAAAAATGCAATGTTTTATGAATACATTTATAACTTGGTTTGGAGAAAGCCAACAGAGCAGGAAAAGGTTGATTTGGGAGGAGCACTGTCGGAGGTGTCTCCAGCATAAATGACGTCAGCGGAGACCCGCCCACAATGGGCGGAGCGTGCCTCGAAGCTCACATGCCTTCTTACATTTATATACGAAAATCCATAATTCCGGTTCCCATGGACGTAGAGAGTTCAAATTTGGTAGGAGTACAGGCGTCATGGAGGCAAAACTCATGATGGGTGGCAGAACCAGACTCCGCCCACAAGGGGCGGGGTCTGTGCGGAAATTCATAACTCCCGTCCCCATGGACCGAGAAAGTTCAAACTTGGTAGGAGTACAGACACCGCGATGGGGAAACTTGAGGTGATGGTAGAACCAGACTCCGCCCACAAGGGGCGGGGTTTGAGCGAAAATTCATAACTCATGTCCCCATGGACCTAGAAAGTTCAAACTTGGTAGGAGTACAGGCGACAGGATGGGAACACCTATGGTGGGTGGCAAAACCGGACTCCGCCCACAAGGGGCGGGGTTTGGGTGAAAATTCATAGTTCTGTCCCAATGGACCTAGAAAGTTCAAACTTGGTGGGAGTACAGACACTGCGATGGGGAAACTTATGGTGGGTGTTAGAACCAGACTCCGCCCACAAGGGGCGGGGTTTGTGCGAAAATTCATAACTCCTGTCCCCACGGACCTAGAAAGTTAAAACTCGGTGGAAGTACAGGCGCCATGGTGGGAAAACTTATGTTGGGTAGCAGAACTAGACTCCGCCCACAAGGGGCGGGGTTTGTGCGAAAATTCATAACTCCTGTCCCCACGGACCTAGAAAGTTCAAACTCGGTAGGAGTACAGGCGGCATGATAGGAAAACTTATGGTGGGTGGTAGAACCAGATTCCGCCCACAAGGGCGGGGTTTGGGCGAAAGTTCACATTTCCTGTCCCCATGGACCTATAAAGTTCAAACTTAGTAAGAGTACAGGCGCCATGATAGGAAAACTTATAGTGGGTGGTAGAGCCAGACTCCGCCCACAGGAGGCGAGGTTCGAGCGGAAACTCTTAAATCCGATAAAGGTCTATAATCAAAATCAGCTCATGCGGCCCCGTCTCTCATGGTTAGAGCCCCTAGCGCGCGAGAGCGTGCGTAGCCGCCTGGTGTCCCATAAAATGATTTAGCTTAGCCCTTCAGGTATATTGTGGTAAGTGCCTGTGACCCCACTCTGGCGCTAAGAGCACCATGGCCGACGGAGAACGTCCGTTGCGCGCGTCCGTCGAAAGCAGGTCACCCCGCCCACTTCCCGCGCGGTGCACCGCACTGAGGTCGCGAGATGATATTACAGTACCACCAAGTGTCAGTTTAGCGAATGGCTTGCATTTGGTTGTGTTATCTTCTCTTCGAACTGACTGCCGTGGACCAAGCGCAAATTGTATGCCCCACTGACAACTGCGACGTCCGGCAAGTATCGCGAGCTGCCCCGCCGCGTGCGACGGCTGCGGTGTGACCTAGTTTCGACGGACGCGCGCAACGAAGCGCACCCATTCGCTTCGCGTACTGATTTAGCCGCTGCGTCTACAGGGACGTATAAATAAATAAATAAATAAATGAATATCATGTGTAGTCATAGACACTGTCATTTCAGGTAGCGAAACGGCAAAGAGCGCTCATCGGTCCGTATTCCTTATTTGTATGACTGTCGTGCTTGGCTATTTTAGCGCAATGGTCATTTTTTTTATGAGAGAATTACTGAATCTAGACGTTGATTTGCTAAATTGGAGTACGTTTGCTGGGCTATTTGCTTATGTATCATTTTCTGTCAACTTCTTCGTCTACTACACCATCAGGTTTGTTCATCAGTAGGTAACAGAAACATTTTCTCTTCATCCCGTTTGTTAGGAAGACATAACGGCAAAGCAGGAGCTTGTGGTGAGTGCGTAACTGCAAGTTCGGTTACGGATGTACGGATGTTGTACGATTTTACTCTATTTTAGTTATTCGCATCTATAAAAAGCAGCAACGGTTTCAATGAGACAAAAAATGTTTGCCACGTTGCCAATGTATGCCAGTAAACTACCACGTTGCACCGTGGCAGCTTACTGGAGCTAAGTATGCGCAATGGCGCACACTCTTGGACAGCTCGTCCAAACACCCCTTTCGCGCAACGTTTGTCGTCACATTCTCATCCAAAGCTATTATTCTACTTTTTAAACATATTTCTCTAGGAGGTCGATCTTGCATTTTTCTCGCCCTTTTTTTGCGACACATTCATTATTCGCAGTTTAGGTACCTAAAAATTATCGCGAGCCAAGCCTCTGACGGCTACCCTGTGTACTTGTGAGCGTTTCATTAAAAGGGTATTTTAAGCAAGGAATATCGTGCTGCATTTGACGAGCTTCTCGGAATCGGTCGCGTCAAGGCTTTCCTCTGCCGTAGGAAGAGAATCGGTGATCAGCAACTTCCTAATTTGCCAAGTACAAGTCGGAACAACATTGTAGCGATAACGGTATCTCACGCAAATTGATTCTCACCCTTCTTTTTCGCATATGAGATTCCTTATGATCAAGTTGTACTTGTGGTCGTCTGCTTTGTTTCTGGTCGTATGTTTACTCTGCTTAGCCGAGCTCTTCTAGTTTAGTGCGATACTGTGATAGTAGAGCAGAAGGGGTCAGAATGGTTACAGATCTTTCTGTTAGTAATTAGGTTATTTCATACTTTCCCACGCTCTGAAAACTAATTTATGTAAGACATGCGCTACGCTGCGATATGATCTACTCAAAGTTGATAAGATTCACCTTCAATAAGGAAACAGCAAGCAGAAAACAGAGCTGTACCTTTGACAGGAAATCTTCTCATCTTAAGAAGACGGCAACGAACGGTGTCTTTCGATACTAACCTTCACTAGTGAGCAATTACTAATTATTTTACGCCTACGATGAGACCGTGATAAAAAATGATGAAACTAAAAAAAACTCAGACAAAAGGCAGTTTCTTTACTAACATATCTAATCTGGGCTACTCCTGGAATGTTACTATTGAACCATCTCCCTGAATACTCGATCCACCACATTTCCCCCGTACTCTAGAATCATTTCTAAAAATGGCTGATATTGGGAGACTGGGATTTAATCTTGAAACTTCCTCAGCAACTATCTACCTCCACTTGCGCAACACTCTTCTTTCTTGCTATCGAGGGTCATTGGCAATTCGTTCTTGTTTCTTTGCCTATCAACGAGTTCCAAACATGATCTGAACTCTCTAAGTACTAGAAGAAATGTACGTGACATCACGCAACTTATTATGTTTATTTGAGTTGGAATATTCGTAAACTGGCCTGAAATAAAACTTGTTAATAACTCCTGTTAAAGATGAATAGTTGGCTACTACTTTCTAGAGGAAAATAGTTCAAGAAAAGCAGAAATTCTGTGTAAATCTATTTACTACTCATGAAAAAAACAGGGAATTTATAATACAAATTGCGGTACAATATACACACAAAAGGATAGATGCCAATAGCAGTCAAAATCGAAGATCACTTTTTGGAGGATGGAAAAGTGTAGAGGACAGTGTGGCGGTTTGGCACCTTGAGTCGATCTGCCAATATGTCGGGCTTAAACCTGCAATACATCAGTGAGGCGTAGCGGCAATAAACTGAACCATGCGAAACCCATCAAAAGCCATTCACTGCGATTCCCTCTATCCTCATACATACAGCGAAGGAACGAAAACCTCTATAATTTCAGCAAGCTCTGAGGGAAAGAGGTTCCCTGAGCTCAAGAGAAAAATTATACGAACCTGCCCCCTCGAGTAAATTCAAGGAAATTCGAAAACCACCTATGGGAGAAAACCCTACCCAAGAGGAAAGTACAGCAGCAGGGCAGGCGGAGACATCACATCCGCAATCATCTGAAGACTCAGGGCGAGTAAAACTGTTTCACCTAACCAGGTTATAACTGCCCCGCCAGAAAACTGTAGGGGAGCAGGGAGGAGCGCTAGCGGGAAACTATACTTTCAGAAGGAAGGTAAATGGCATGCATCACCGTGAAAACTGGCTGTTTCAGTTTCTATTTCCTTCCATGACCTCTAATAAAAAGGCAAGGAAGATGATTACATTGTGATACCGTCCAGTGACGGCAGGCAAAATGAACCATGGCTCATCAAATTGCATGACCGTAGTAGTCTTAGATCTGCTCCCGATTTTGCGGTGTAATTGAGTTTTGGTATCATAGTTTAGGTTCCGAAGCCTAACTATACGGTCTCTAGCATTATCAAGCCTCATTACAGCAGTTTTCTACTATTCACTCGGCCTACAATCAGGTTAGCGACTACGGATTAATATGCTGCACATACAACTGCTGAAAGTCCGAAGATGGATAGGTCAGAGTTGTGTGCTCCTAAACGAGAAAAGTATAGTTTGAGCTCGTCATCCTTTCCCAGAAGAACTAGATAGATATGTCTGCACCGGCGCTCAGTACGGTACTATCCATCAAGAACATACTTGAGATACCAGAACTAACTGCACCCCGCATCACTACCCTCTCTATTAGGGCGATGTACGATGGCGGAACATGTAGGCGAGACGCACATGCCGTGCCAGCCGATCTGTTGCCACGTGGGACTATCCTTTTTAGATATCCACGAATTATTCGAAGGAAGATTTATGCATGTACTTGAGTTCAGCGGAACCACAGCTGTCCTTCCGAGGTTAAGGCTGCGCCTGAGCTCAAGCAATCATTTCCTTCCACTCATACCAGAGCTGCTTTTATGGGCTTAGATCAAGCCTCTGGGAAAATCAATGGTGAACATAGGCATAAGCTTTAGGCGATCAATGGCATAAAGGCGATCCTGTTGATTACTGCAAAACTAAACAGTAAGAAACGGAGGAGCACTTGAAACTTAGAAAAAAGCTTACCAAATGTATAAAATAAAGTCGAATCTGCTAAGAGTCGGAATACAAGAAAGCTTGCGATCAGTGAGGCCACAAAACATTAGCGTTTATTTTATAAGTTCCAGAGCGAAATACATGGATAGTTTCACTAAATGCTGATGACCCCAATCAGTCTTATTGTTAGCCTCAATCAATTGAGCTTGCCTCAAAGCTCATAGAGGATCCTGTACCTTGCCAGTTTGTCCATGATGGAAAGTGTGCGATTCAACTCCACCGTGACCATATCCTCGAGGACCAAATAAGGCGCCGTAGCAGCGGTTGCAGTATGGCTTTCCGTCACGCTGAAAATAAATGTCCGTTTAAAATAAAAATGGAGAATTCCTAGACGATGCATTGTTTTCAAACTCAAACTTGATCGAAGCATTGAACAACTCAACTTTTTTCAGAGTGACTTGTTGTTGGAATGATGAAATGTTCTCATATAAAAAATGGGTAGCAAGTTTTGATGGCATCACTTTGCCGACATCGCGTTCACCAACACTAAGCCCTGTCCGTTTCCAGCCGGTGTGGAACCGATTTTCAGATCTCATGTGTATGGCACGGTTCGAACACCCATTTCCCCCTTTTCAGCTTTCTTCGACATGGAACCAATGCTGCATAGTGCCAGGTCCCTCGAGCCCGTTGTCCCTCACCCAGTGGGTTTGTCCGGCATGTACACTTGCACAAATCCTTCTTCCCATCTGTGAACAGCAGGGCAAAATATGAGGCCTTCATGTTGGGCAAGTTGACTTCAACCCCCGCCCTCAGCACACAGTTACTAAGCCTCGGCTCGCTCGACGTACAGGAACACCTTGCCCTGTGCATACAAATTCTACTTCTCACCTAAATAGCTCAGGTGATTACTGAGTTAGCGTCGGAGTTTATGACACGGTCCAGTGACAGGCTACACTATCTCGAACTACATGCAACAGAGACTTCCTTTTCACGATATGCTTCCACCAAGCATGAAGCGCAGGGTATAGGGATATATACTCAAAAGAAAAGCCGCGTCTGTCGCACTCATCTTTGCGCGCTTTAATCAACCGTTCAATTTGGGCGGTCGACTGTGAAACCGTCGGGTATCGCTCAAATCCAATTATTGATGTGAGCACGCAAGTATGAATAGACCTAACTAACTACGACTCGGTTACAGAAGGGCCTTTGCAGTTCATGACGCGAAGCCACGCTCAGAAAACTTGCTCGCTTCCGCAGATAGAGATACTCAATCCCTCACTGGAGTGTGTCGCTCCTGCTTGTTCATCTGCACCCCTCTGAATCGGCTAAAGAATAAGGGCCCTCCAAAAGATAGCTTTTCTAACCAAGAGTTCACATGAGACCTTCCATGGCTTTAGATTACCCTAGCGTTATAGGAGTGAGTTCCATCTCTGTACACGATGCTTATAATTCAGTCTAGCCCAATGAAGAAAGGAACGCACCTCTGAATGACTTCCCGCAGCAAGGGTTTTCTTGCATGCTTCGTTCTCACATCGTAGACACGGCCTATGCCAATCCTTTCCGATGGATGTAACTCGTTCAGCTGCAACAATGAGATTTTACTTGAATAATTGACTATTTCATCGAGAACTCACCGAAGTAGACGGGTTTGTTGCAACGAGGGCAGTTTGGCATGTCGTTTTAGCGAATAAAACTGAAAAAAAGCGGAAATCTAGAGATCCGACTGCTCGTCTTCGACGACGAAGAGAAAATGCGAGAGGATTCGAATGAAGAAGAAACCGACGTGGAGCATCTGATTCGGAAATCAGAAGAACACGTTCGCATGAATGTTAGCACGTTCACTTTCGATCATGCATGGACTGCCAAGTAAAAAGAGGACGAGCTATTCCACAACGGAAACGGGGAGAACGAAGCCCAAGTCGTAAACACAACAACAACAATTGGCTGCATTCAAACACGACGTTAGCACATTGCTAAAGCTCGACGTACGATGGCCACGCCACGTCCGATCGCTGGGTATCGATCTACAAGACTTGGATGGACGTAACTAACGGAAGTATGAATGTGTATACGAAAAATCTGAATGCGGTCACCGAAGTTAGAATGAAGCGAAAAAGTTTCTCGGCCTTAATCAATCCCGTCTGAGAGTTGCGTCTCCGCATTCGCTTCCATTCAGAATCGAAGCGGCGTAATAAATACGTACATATGCGGGCTATACATACGATGACTTCCAGTGGCCAGCCGATGTACAATTCAGCGCTTTTATCCTCAGAGACGAGTCTAGTAACAAGTACCGACCCCGGCGGGAAGGAAGGCTTAGTCGGCCTGGGCGGATATCGAATCAGTGACCATGCACCGCCACTGATATCACTTCATTGGAAATCTGGCCTTTTAGGTTGAGAGCTGCATGGATTGAGAAGCTTGCAGGAGTCTGCCTGCTCCTTTTATACTTCTTTTTGCTATACTACAGGAGCATTGGCTCTACCTGCACACGATCGATACCCATGCTTTTCATGTGGGCGGTGGTAAGGTCATTCGACGTACCCGACTATAGTTGCAACGGAAGATTTAAGATGGAAAGGTGCAAGAAACCCTGCGTGTTTCTGAAGAATACAAAGATTGAAAGAAGACAAGTGATGCCCGTGAAAGATAACTTTGCCTACAAGCTTGTACCATGTATGTACCATGCTATACACTCCAAAAATCGAGGCTCGATAATTAGGGCATAACAATATCTCTCAACACAATTTATAATCAACCACAATTATTCTAGCGATTAGTACACGCTAGTAAAAGCTCCGAACCTAAGAACAACCATTTCAAAACTATTTGATTGTGTCCAATTACAACAATCTTTTATAAGGCTCACAGCCCGCTGCGATATAGGTCAAGAGCGGTAATACCGGGCACCGCGCTACCCTTTTCAGGATAAGTTGACACCTGTAGAATGGGACCTGAGGAACTTGAACGTTTATTCTGCTAAGCCAGATAATCCCAATTTCTGAGAATAAGATCAGGACACGCCATTGCAGACTCCATAATGAGGCCATCCCGAGCGAGGACTACGGGTTGTTCATCATCCTCTATACCAATCTTAACACTTTAACAACAGTCTAGAAACGGATGTTTTCGCTTCGAAGGCGCTCTTAACTTAATTGTAACAACTGCTTTTCTTTATTCAGCCTCAGGCGTAGAGGAGAACGTAGAAGTCAATAACAAGTGAAGAAAGGAAAAAAGCGTAGAAACATTTCTCTACAGACAAGGGGAAAACGCAGGTTATGGTTAAGGATACTAGCAGGGTCACCTCGGTGACCCAGTTTTAACCCGGCGATTGCTGCCGCCTCCTAACCCGGCTTCAGCTCTAAAATCTGACAAGGACTAGAAAACAGTTTAAAAAACGCTGTAATGTTGTAGTCAACGCTTTGTGTAATTTATAATTAGGAACATCGCAGTGTCTTAAAACGGTCGTTCGTCAAAGTCTCTAATACAGCAACAAATGACTTTCACATTCAAAGAATAAGACAGAGCATCCATAATGAAGATGTGCCGGTAAGTCATTCCGTTTGGGCACCGCACTTTCACTTATCATTACCGGTAATTCAAGATATCTTTATGCGTGGAACAGAGGATTCCTCTACTATCTCTTTTAATATTTGGCATGCCATACTATCACCACTTTGGTTTGTCGGTCTTATGGTCGGCTATGACAATGGCGTTGATGGAGCAACCACACCAGAACGGGATATCAGTCAAATAAGTGGTGTTGCCATAGATTAAACAAAGTTCGGCTGCCATCACAGCCATGTTGTGAGGTAATGGGCATCAACTTGTATCCATCAACTTACATTCGCTCCACAATACACAAAAATCCTTGTATAACACAGGACAATCAACAGGAAATAGTGGATTTCGAGGGGTGATGGGGCAGCCAGCGTATAAGGAATTTCTAAGGACAAACAACAGACGTAGCACAAATGTTAGGGACTGGAACTATGGCAACTCAAGCATCCTACCAAACCGCTACCAGTTTTTTGTTTCAATCATATAGCAATGTTCAGGTTTGAGTTTACACTAAGACTACAAAAAGCGAAATACTTCGAGAATCTGGTTTATACGATGGAAACTTGTCTGGCAACAACTTAATTACTAGTAAGAGCAGGGCAATTAGTGCGAAGAACGCTGAGTTTTTCGTGCGATTTCAGCGAGACAAGGATACATTGGTGTTTAGAGCAACAAAGCCCAGTTGCAGGCCGAATCAAAACTTCACGTTTGGCCTGGCCTGTGGAAGCAGTGCTCCCACAGGAGTTTAGCCAAACATGGACCGAACAAATCAAAGCTGTTGGGAAAAGTATCATATAGACAGAACTATCGTGTACGGTGAAAGGTTGGCACGATCCCAAAAGCCGATATAGTGAAAATGAAGGTGTTGCTACCAGTTTTTATAACAATAATTACTTGCATCTATGTCACAATTGAACATAAGCACTCCTCCACCCCTTTCCCCTGCTCCCGCCTTCTACATAGATGTTTTATCTCAACTTTCTGTTTGTCATGAAGTGTTACGACATTACCATAACATGGGAGCCCCGCTCCCGCAAACCTCGCCAGGACTAGTTTTTGCTTCCGTAGTAAGCAATGCTGTTTGAAATTACAATATGGTCGACAGGTTGTAGGCAGTGGTGGCAGGTTATAGGCAGGAATCTATTTGCCCGATTTGACGTCTTCTTACTCCCCTACTTCAGCAGGCACACATCCGTACTAAAAGAACCGCAGAAGAGAAAAACGTTTCACAATTATAGAACTCCAAAGAAGAGGAATGTCAACGGAGTCAACAGGATCCACGCTCTTGACGGCCTGGGATGGATGTGGGTGTTTACTGCATAATCACAGTCACGTGTAACTGCGCATCCACGTGATCACAAACCAGGAGGATATTCAGTCCCACGACAGAGGGCTTGTTCAACTAACTCATGGTCCTACTGTGGAGGTTTGAATGCGGCCTGAACTACCATTGTAATCTACATACTACACCCGGAGATGTTAGAGCTACTGGAAAGTGGTTACTGGCTCACTGTGGTTAGCAGACGGCTTCGTAAAATGCTTAGGAAAATAGTTTGCAGTTGAGGGGGAGAAGTTCCGACCAGCCAAACCTATTCAAACGAAGGGCTCCTCCGTCCCCTCGCGCTGTTTCAGCTGGTGGCTCCGTCCAAGTGGAATGGACTCGATTTCGCTTTGCTTCGTTGGCTATTTGAAGGCTCAGCTCATTGACGGGCAAAAGATTAGATCCATGATTGAGTAGTAAAAGAGGAGAAGAAATGCTGATAGGGAAAGGATCTTATTCAGTGATTAAAGGTTCGGTTCCTAAGGAAGTGTGGGCACACAAGAACGGATAAAAAATAAATAAATAAATAAATGCACTCCATATTAAAATATCAGCGACGGCGAACCATAATTCTAGGTGGAATGGTAAAGCTCTGGCGGCGAACAAATCGGCATGAGCACTGCTTGCCACACCTTTGTGACTTTACGCACAAACATATTTGCCGAGGGAAGGAATTTCATTGATAAGAATGATAACAATAACAGTACATTCCTTTATCCGCGCGTAACGGTTTCGTATTTGCTTAGTGGCAAGAGCGGAAGGCTACGATCGGAGAGGGCATCGTGCCGACGAAAAAGGCGTTAAGGGGACTCCCAAGGAGTGACATGTGACTGAATTGACGCCAATTTGTTGATGTTTGTATACGGTACAGGAGGCGCAGATCGGTTGGTGACAGTATTTGTGATGACCGAGAAAGGTGAGCGGGAGCAGTCTGACCGCATAATTGATGGAAGGAAGTTTATGAACTGAAAAACTCTATCCCTTTTTCGGATAGTAACGACTTAATCACTGTATCGCTTTCGCAGTCAAATCCACGGCTGTTCTTATCGCTGCATTGAATGGGGTCATATAGAGAATTTCTATTCAATACGAGTAATCATCGGGAGAGATTGTGATAGGACGAGAACTTGAATCAGGATGATCTTGAATCAGGAACAATCGTAAGCTAGATAGGAAAAAACCGACCAAACGATGCAAGACTGTATCATCTACTTTATACAGACCAACTGATCAATCGCCCCTCTGGCCTTTTGAAACATAGAAGGCAAAAGGTTACTGTCGTTACAAACCGATCAAACTCTTGAGGAATGAGCCATGCACATATCCTTCACGCAGAATTGCGTTGGTTTTTTGTCAACTGCTAGGTGTATGAAGTAACTACAGTATTCTTCCAGAAACTGAATGCCGTTCAACCTTGAGTGGGAAATATCCGTTAGCCTGAAAGATTCGATTAAGAAATGTATTGTCGGTATGGGAAAGAGTTCAGGTATGAAGATTCCTATTGAGGAAGGAACAATCCAGGGACAAAATTCTTTAAATCAACAACTTGTTTGAAAAGATTATAGATCATGCCAGTATGTGATTTTTATTAGTCGCATGTATAATTTAGCGAAAACATGCTATTAAACTTAAATCAGTCATAGCAACGATAGCGTTTCGAATAAGGCGAAGAGGATGAACTTCACCTCTTTTGACGCCCTAGAGATCCGTTCCCAGAGTAAATCCGATTCACAAAAGGTAGCTCAGTTTTTTCTTCGCCTGGCTAGTATGAGGACGAATGAAGCCATTCGGAGTAAGTGAGAGTAGCAGCTGTATGTGAGGTAGGTGAGGTGGAAAGATCGACTGGTTTCGTGAATGAAGACGACTCTCTCCCTATTCTCTAGCGGATTAGAATCATGCAAAGAAAATGTTTCGAAAAGCGAGAACACGTGTTGCGAAGAAGAAATTTCCCCTGAAAAACATCACAGATGGCAGAACCGGATTCTGAATGCAAACGGGATGCAGAAAGTTCCGTGTATACAGAGCGGAGAACATTTTCCAGGAAAAAGCAGAGACTATGAATATTCATGGAACTTCCTGGGACGAAAATTCCTGAAGCACGGTGTTTTTGTGGAATTCGTACTCTCCTCTGCTTCGAACGTGAGAAATCTCTCTAGGTTCTTTCATTTTTTCATGCAGGCATTCGCTCGTTCGTTCAGTCGACCAGGTCAGGTAAGAACGTCCCTTTCCCTAACCACCTGGTCGGCTTCGTAGCAGCAATTTCGCAGGTAATGCTTTCCCAGGTTGTGCTCAAAGGCTGCGGTATTTACTCAATCAGGAAGCGTTTGCACTTCATCTGGTGGGCTCTTTCCCATTAGGAGACGGAACTTTAAAGACTTATTGAGAGCCGTATACGCGTTTCTTTATCGCCTCTTTCAATAGCACCAAGTGACAGATCATCGTAAGGAAAGCAAGAAAAGGATTTGAGAACTTCCTTCCAAAAAAAGGGGGAAAGTGTACGGGAGAATTGTATAAAGACTGTGGACCCGGAAAGAGCCGTTCTACTGAGCTCATGCTAAAACTCAGCAGTCTATGAAACTTATATTTAACTTTCAATCTTATAGCCCTATGGAAATTGAGATGGGTGAAACTTTTTGCGAAAACATTTGTATAACTACCGAATGTAGAAGGGCAAATTAAGCGAGCCTTATAGTTCGTACGGTTTATTGTTCTATAGGGACGCTTAGGAAAAAAAAGCAAAAGCAAAAAAAGAAGAAAAAAGGAAGAAAAAAAGAAAATAGTGACCTACTGTTGAAATCAAGCCATGAGGGAGCACTACTCTGACCGAAACAGTAAACTAAGCCCCAAAATTTGTATTACTTCAGGAGAATTCGAAGTCAAGAATAAAAGGGCTTCTGCCAATTTCGGAAAACTCTCTTGCTCTTATGATGAACCTGAATGAAGCATGTAACGTATGTCCAAGGACTTCTAACAACAAGGAAAGCAATTTAAAGGCGGGATTGTCTAGAAAGGAGATCTGACAGGGATCCTTGAATGTTGTTTACCCAGAAACGGAGTAGTGTTGGTGAAATAGGAGCCGCGAATAGCTGCTGAACAACAAATTCGAATCGTTGAATTCCGTTGGAAAGTCATCGTCCGACGGGCGTTAAGCAGATTTGTTTAATATATGAGAACAAGAGAGAGAGGTATGATTGTGGTCTAATGTTGGTGAATGCGTATATGGAGAAAAACCAGTTCGAGGGATCAAGCCCGCAAGAGACCGGTGACTGCCAGATTGGCGTGAGGCCAAACCCGCAAGGAAACGGCTCTACTAGGGACCATAGATCAACGAGAGTGTTTCAGATTGGCGACTGAATGAAATTCGAGGCCCGATACGCTGTTGCCGCCCCATCGGCGATACTCTAATGAAACCCGAAAAAGCTGCCGAAAAGGGAAGCGGTTTTTCAAAAGATTTGCGAAGCGGGTCTCGTCCGTGATAATGGATGATAATGGAGATCGACAAACAGATAGATTGAGCGCTCGATAGGAAATTTCTTCATGGATGGATCTTTTCAACGCCCCATTGATAGGGTTTCGATTAATTTTATATGGATTTCTATTTACATTGCCTTCCAAAATGGTCGGAACAACGCATCAGCAAAGTTAAACTTTCATGTGTTTCAGTGATTTCTTGAGGAATATCTGATATATATATTGCGTTGAGGAGTTGAACAGGAAAATCAGCACAGCAAAAAAGGTTATTAAGAGACATAATCATTCGTAATGTCACTGGTTCCAACGGAGCCAAGAAACATTACGATTTTCTGAAATATTTAGCTATGCATATTTCAGAAAATCCTATATAAGGTAAGTTTAAGGGAATTACATACATATGTTTACACGCTCAAGGTTCTAAAACCTTAATGTGTCAGCGGGAGCTCTTGGATCATTAGAAGAGCCCCTTTTTGTGCCATCCGACTTGAAAATCAGCTGTGTGAAGAGCTTGCATAAGGTATCGTCGTAATTTGAAGGTAATACTTGACCTTTCGGCCGAAACAAAATTTTCGGCCGAAAGGGGTTCAACTTTTTTCAGGCCATGTTACCTTAAGCTAGCCACCACGATAGCATATTGGCGTCAGCATATGTAGGTCGAAGTTGACCATGGATTCGATCCCAAGCCTCGCCGTGTATAGGCGGCGCCACTCAGCACTACCACATCTTCACCTAATCCAAGGTATATTAGTTATCAAGCAAACTAGGATAACCTTCACAATGAGTATTTGACTCTACGTCAGCCATCTTACAGAGGACCCTCCCTCAGGTAGCAAGCGCTGGATGATGATTACGAGAGTATCTACATAGAAAAAGTTAGGGAAGCCGTAAAATGGAGAAATTGTATAGTAATGAGTACTAGATATCCCTTCGACTATTATGTATTATAGATCTTCGTCCCAGTCACCGATCCTGTGAATGTTCACAATCTGATTTCAGAGAAGGTAAGTGGTTGTACGAGTAAAAGTATAGGTAGCTAGAAAATACTATTATACATCAGATTCTGGAGACAGATCAACAGCGTCGAGACCGGCTCGTGGTAATTCCCTAAATGTCAGACATGATAGAAAAGATCGACTTAAACTTTGGAAGATCCCAGAAAATCGTTGTATGCAATGGCAAAAAGTCTATTCGGTAGTTTTCACAAAGCATCCAAAGTCTATTGAGATAGAGATCTCCAGTAGACTTTTTACCGACCATGTTCTGGAACAGACCACTATTACTATCGCACTGGCTTCGTGTTGCTGAAGTTCTTATTAATTCGGCAATTTCATTTTTGTTTCGAGCAATGCCGCTCATACAGAATGGAATTATATTCCGTATGGTATTAAAAATAGTAAAAACTCAAAATGCAAAAAATTGGACGCGATTGCTATTCTAATTAATGAATACTGAAAGGGCGTCAGGAGAATCGCCATAAGAAGCCCAGTAAAGTTATAGTCAGGCAAATGATGGGTTGATTTTAGCTGTGTAACTCTTGCATTTGGCCTAGGTTTTACCGCTATCACAGAATCTTATTGATAATGATTAGTGAAAACATCAAAATATCAAGGGATTACGTTTAACGAGACCTATGAGTAGCAAAAAATTTTGTATCCATCAATCACTCGAACACTCGAACACTTCAACAACGGAAGCTTCTATCATAAAGCCATTAATCCGTCAAGTGCTTCGATTTGGAGCATGATGAGCGATTAAAGGTGATTCGGGTGATTAAAGGATACGAAGTTTTTTGTTAATCATAGGTCTCGTTAACCGTAATCCCTTGATATTTTGATGTTTTTACTAATCATGAGCTTTATGAGCGTGGCACGGATTTCTCAGTGGAGACTTCAGAAAAGAGCGAAATCATGACGACTGCAACCCTTTGATAGCTGCTTTTACTCACCTTCATTTTAGATTTTCTAAGTTTCTCAATTCGTTCTTGGAGCTTACAAGGAGATCCAATTATAAAAAGAACAAACTGGTGAAGCTCGAAGGAGTGTATTAATGAGGGCCACTACCACAAATGATCCAGAGATCGAGTCATAGAGCAATACCTACCTAGGCCCACAAAGCCTACCATCCTTATAAATTCTGTTAATCACCAGAACCAGACTTGTCCGGGAGGATAAAAGCACTAACTTTTACACAGACTGACCATCGTAATTCATTGTAGAGGCCACATATGCATTGAAAACGCCACTAAGATTCTGTATGGAAGCGAATGCACGGCGCATTCGGGAAACGAGATTAATTCACACTTAAATCATCCATTACCTTCAGCAGCATTTTTTAGAAAGACCTTTTTAATTTTAATTAACGTCCTTTTTATTTTTTTTATTTTGATCCTAATTGATCCACGCTTGAATCATCCATTATCTTTTTAGACTTTCAACGGTAATTGGAATTGATGTTGAAAGTCCCGAGACGTAAAGGATCAGGTCTTTCCAAAAAATGTTAAAGCTTAACAGATACCAAGCCTGAATTTGTGGAAAAACAAAAATACTCTTAAGTGGAATTATCGAGACGAGCCAATGGCAGAATAAAAACTTAAATTTTAGATAAACCAATTATGAGCTACCTAATATTTTGATCAAAAATTAGAAGGAGAATATGTAAGGACAATAGAATGGAATGGAATGATCGATGAGCGAGAGGATTAGCCGTTTGTCGTGAAAGGAAGTCATACGAATGAATGATTGTTATGGGAAGTGGAGAGAAATCGTAGGAGCAGCTTTTCCAATTGATTTGGCAATTTCCCAAAATGAAAAGAGTGATTGAGGCGAAAAATTGTAGTGTGGTGAAGTTCTTCTTTCAGAGTTTTTGAAAAACGCATGGGAATACCGGTACTCTCTGAAACCAGTAGCAAGAGAGGAAAAAAAGAAAGCGGAGATGCGGAGATGGGAGATGAACATCAGGAAAGGCCTATCGACAGGCCTAGTAAGCGGCGGGTCATCTCTGGAGAGATTTGTCAAATGATTTGAAAACTGGTTTAAACTAGTAATGACCTGATTGTCAAGTCTTTACTGGATTGAACTAGACGCAAATCGATTGGCATGTAGTCTATGTAGGGGGGTCTCGGTAGTATAATGGATAAGCGCACTGTGCCCGTATAGCAGATGGGCAAGTTCGAGTCCCGTCCGAGACCGGAGCTTTGTACATAACTCGCCAATCATTTGGGACTTCCGCAGCACGTACTGCGGTGAAATAACATCAGTTAAAAGAACATCAGTCAGAACCAGTAATATCAATAGACATGCTTCTCGAATCGACCGACATCGTTCTGTAGGGACTTACAGTACCCTTATCTACCCACGGTAGGGTGAGCTCTTTCTAGACGAGTCTGGAACGTTGCTTTCTACCCAAATCCTGTTTAACCCAAGTAAATACGTCTCTAGACTGACTCTCCCTTAATCCCTAGTGAATACGGCTTTAGAATGTAAAAATGTTGGAAAGAGAGCATTTGAACGATTTTTGTTAAGTAGAACATTAGCGACGGTACTGTACTTAGAATACTTGTGTACATATTATAGGATCTGCACGGGAAGTTCTTGGTATGTCAGCCCGAGTTCCTGCCTACATTATTCGGGCTGTCATACCAGAGACTTCCTGTACAATCTTACCAACAAGAAGGCTAAATGGCCCAATTCCCGTTAATGCGATAATCGTACACTTCAGCCTAACGGACATGTTTCAAGAACCAGTTCCATTAGTGGATTTAGTAAGAAACTAGCTAAATGGCCTGTCATTGTTTTTTATCTTCCCAGACAAGTCTGCATACAATTGATCAACCCAGTTGGGCCGAAATGTCCATCTATGTAGGCTTAGAGAATTCGATTCAGCGCACGAAAATAAAGGGGGAGAGACATTTCTCAGCCCCTACATTCCTCGCACCTCGCCTCTAAAAATGACTCTAGATAACTCGATTTTTGGGAGAAGGCACTCGGGGCTATAAAATGGTTTAGTACGTATTTGCAAATATGCATTAGAGGAAACTGATTGGGAAATGAGGTTTTCCTGCAAAAGCCACTGCAGAAAAGTGCATCCGTCAAGGCACTCGAAGTTAAACGCTTTCTAGGAAGTTGTCGAGATTTTTGCAGAATTCAGAGGCAGCTTGAAAATGAGACTAGTGCTCTGGTGAGAAGTTTCCAGAATAGTTTTTTGACCGCTCCAGACTCTGTGAAAGGCGATAACGTCGGAGTGTAAGCCGATTGGAAATCTTGTTAATCCCGGCTACATGCTTCATCAAGCCCATATGTATTCCGAGCCGAGAGCTTCCAAGTACTAGACTAGACCGAACATCGAAGCGATTCTAGAATACAAGAAATTAAGGTGTTTGATTCTTTACAGGAAGAGCTGTGGTTATCTACTTGAGTGGGCTGGCCGATCCACAATGAGGGCGGAGTCCACACATTTTTGTGAGCTTGGAGTGTCATGATGCTTTCTAACACGTTTCGTCACATCCATAGTGTGGGTACTCTACATTCCTACATCAAACTCTTCCCGGGAACTTGGAACTCCTTCACTATGCATTTATTAAGGGGAAGAAGATAATTTCAAAATAACCAACTAATTACGTGGCCAAGAAAAGAGCAAGAAATGATTGAAAGAATGATAGAAAAAGGAGGGAAATATTGGATTCTCCCAATATGGGAGTTAAGGTCAAGAGCCGATTATCGGCACATTCGGAATCGGAGGAGATCAGGCAATGAATATCGTCTAGTGGAGAAAGGGCATACGTGAATGGATGTGTCACCTAGCGCCAAAGACAGAGATTGATTTGAAAAATCGAAAGGCAATAGGGGAATGATTGAAGAGGGGTTGGAAGGGATAGCTGGCACCGTTCCAGATCAAATCTCGTGAAAGGCGGAAAGATTCAATTCAGAATACCTCTGGTATGGGCAGCTACGATAGGAAAAAACCACCAACAACAAAACAATTTTACGAACCCCTATACAAGGCCCTCGGGAACACTTCGAAGGAGGGATCATCAGTTTGTTTTCGTTTGTTTTTTGTCGGAAGCGCATCCGGTGTAGGTTACATGAATTTCATATTCTAGTCAATTGACTTCATGGATCTTTTGTGCTGTGCGGTGCCCATATGAAAAACAGTGTGTTTACTGGTAATTCCAATGAAAACCGACGCAAAAGTACAGAATTTCGAAAGAGTCGTTGAAAGACGCAAAAAAGCTTTCGGAACGTTTATCTGACTTAGCATCTATCGAGATCACATCTATGATAAAGTTCCCGAATGTATGCACTCGCACTTTTGCATAACAGTCTAACCTCTCCCTTGGATTCTTGATTTATTCGTGCATATAACGAAAAAGGCATAAAGAACAACCAGTAGAGACAATAGGGATCTCCGAAGAGGTTACAGAAAGTGGATCCCTGTCTACTCATATTGCTGCCATTACTTTCAAGACTAGATTGGCCTACAGTGACGACCTCCTGGTCACGGACTTGTGAATCTTCGAAAATTTTCTTTCCCCTCTGGAACTTAAAGGAGGTTCACTCAGAAATATATCGAAACACCCAATTAACTTTTCTGAACAGTACAAACTGGATGTGCAGCGAGGGGCTTGACGCTGATCAGTCACGGGTGTGAGGCGCGCCATGCATTTGTCTTCTATCCTGAATCACACAGGTACTAAGAATAGTTCAATTTTTACATAGTTACTTACAACTACTTACTACTACTGTAGCAATATATATCCATACCCCACGTTCCAAGACAAGAGATGGGAATGAAACGAGTTTATATCAGAAAGCCCGTACGGCGAGACTGAGAGGGATGCTGATTCTAGTCGGACAAAAAGTCAAGCATACGAAAATTAGTTGCAATTTGTGCACGCAATCATGCCGACTGATGGAAACAAAGACAAGAAAACAGCAAAAAGACAACGGCCAACGATCAGTCTACAGATAGACCCATGAAATGCTGGGCAGTTGCCTGATCAAAGAGTTGACAAGCAAATTGGACGGCAAGTGCGTGACCTTTCTGTTCAACCTTGCCATAATCGGAGCATCTCATCCAGTAACGAGATGGGTAAATAGCTTCATGGATGGGACAGCGAAGGGAAAAAAAAATAGTTGTACATGAAAATGTATGTGAAATATAAAAGGGGATGGTAAGTAACTTGTAAAGCTTTCAAAATGCGCCACGTATCGGACTTGTACCCAGAATCGCATCACTGCATTGTTGGAACACATGTTATCGACAATATTAAATAACCATAGGAAACCGAAAAATTCTCTAGCCCCGACCTGACCCGAACTGAAAGGGTTTGGCGACTTTTGTAATGTTTGCCAGCGCAATAGCCCCTACCGTAAAAAATGGTCGAAGGGGAAGATTCTTGTTAAAGAAAGGGGGATGGGGTGAGGGCACTCTTTTCTAACACTGAGCGCTAGAGCACAATTAAGGAAGAGTAGCCCACTTCACGAGCCCATAATTGGTGCTTGGGAACATTTTTCAGCTAAGAAATATAGTTTTTTTCAAAAATAAGCAAGAGATATAGTTTTTCTTTTTTTAAACTAAGCCTCAGGAGGGGAGGAGCATCGGGGTGGGCAAGTCAATTGAATTCCTATGTGATTCTAGCTTGTTGCCCGAGTAATATTCTCACCCATACCAGTGCTCCTACCCTACCAAGGCCTAGGTAAAATTCTTTTGGGTAAAAACATTCTCTGAACACAAGTGAGGTCAACTAGCTCTCCTTCTCTGCGCTCTAAGGCTTAATTTTGGAAAAAAGCGGTCACCCCCTCCCCCCCACTGCCCCTCTCCCCTCCCCCTCTCCCTTCCTCCCACCTACCCGCTACATTTTTACCAAGAAACCATTTCCAATAGTTTAAGATATCGTAAATGATTCTTGAGTCGATAAAGCTTCAAAAACGGCAGTCTGCAGAGGGTAATAATGGGACCTATCACCATGGCAATCTACTTCAATGGTCAGGCAACTCAACAAGTGCTTTCACTCTGCAAAGGAAACTGTTCATCGTAAAAGGCTCATCTTCGGCTAAACCAAAGAGTAGAGCCATAAAACGAGATCATCCCCGTATGGGATAGCAGTGGATAGGCTGTGACGACTGGCTACACCGCTGAATGTTGCCGAGCAGATGAACGTGGCGAAATAGCGCCGAGTGTTATTGCCTATGGGGTGGTGAGTAGATAAAATAGAGTACACATGCAAAAAAGAGAAAGCCGGAGGGAACGGAACAGAAGATCGATGAACACTGGGCTAGGGCGGGGTAGCGATGACGACGAGGAGGGAACGGGGCTGAACGGGCGGGGATGACGAGTGGGTAGCTAGCGTGGTTCAAATTTGCCATGTAAAGCGTCCCACCCGTCGCCTGTTGGCCCAAGTGCATTGCGCATGGCGGGAAACCCACCTTACTGTCGTCGTTGTCAAGTCGATTTCAAGGACGAAAGCGAAAACCAAGTAACCTTGGATTACTGTCCATAAAAGGACAGCGGGGATGGCAATAAATTCACAACGGACGGCAAGACGGAAAGGTTCAGAGAAGAGAACCTATCGAAGATCACTGAACTGATTTGTCTCGGGGAAAATATATCATGCTGAGTAGGGAAAGCGGAAGGAGAAGCCTGGTAGAGCTTGGATGCGCCACGTATTCAAATGCCATTGAAATTGCTGATAGGCACAAGGAAAACTTGGCTCCAAACAAAACCTAGCACCGTTCAGACCCTTCAGAGGGCTGTTCCCTTTCCCCCTTCCCAAGCTCGTTGCCCCTTTTCAGTAGCTATCCCATTCACGTCGATTCCTACCGGCATAAAAAATTTATTGGCACAAGATAAAACAATATAGGATCTCCCAGAAGGATTTCTCAGAAGTGCTAATTCAATGCAGCTTTTGCCCATGGCGAAACCTCTTTCTCCAAAAAAGGCTTCTGCATCTTTCCCTCACCAGATTTGTTCATATTTCATGTATTGCACTTATTGGTTAGGGTGAGTCATTGCCGATGGAGTGAAAAAGTGACTGATGAAATCGCCTCAGACGGAAGGAGACGAAGGAGCGCTGTCGAAAGCGCGCTAAAAAACTTATGAAGGAACAGAAGGGTTTGGGTTCCGAAAAATTGTGCTCAAAGATGTATTAGTTGAACTACACATACATACAATCGGAAGAAATTTCAAGTTGTCTACAGTCTCAGCAATAATCGCTAAGGCGAGCGAAAAATCAAAAAATGCCCTCATATTTGTGTAGTTCCTGATCATTCGAATTCAGAAATGTCAGTGTTGTAATCCTTCCAGACGAATCTGATATCTAAAACCGACCCCAGACGGACGAGAGCTTCCTTCACAACTGCATATTACGCTGTAGACGTCGGTAGAGGTGGTGTAGTGGCAAGAGGCGCACTATCTCATGCGCATGATCAGGGGATCGATCCTGGCTCGTTCTCACCCCAGTCTTCCATCCCTTCGGAGCCGGTTTATTGTTACCGGATTCGTCTGGGAGGATAACAGCACTACTGAAAGACCATTGCAAATCATTGCATAGGCTACAAATACATTCGAAATGCCACTACGATTCCAAAAGGAAGTCGAGTGGAGGGTGCATCGCAAAAAAGGGATCGATCAGCAGCCGAAACTTCAGAACGTTCTCAAGTGTCTAGATGTAATGTCTGTACGGCCAGATCAAAGAAGTCCGTCATCTACTCAAAGTGAAAAGTTGACACTACTGGTAAAGTGGTTATCTGGGGCGATAGGGGCAATAACACAAATAACAACTAAGCAGACAGCCTATGCCTGCAACCAAATTTTCCTCTTATGAGATCCCATTGATCAATCAAAAGCAGTGTGCTCAAAAAAGAATAAAAGCAATAGGCGTCATGGAGATGTGGTATTTGCACAGGGCTGCCTGGGCCGATTCCATTAGGACAGGATGTGGCTAAAATGCAGCACGTAGAGGAATCTCGGAATAGCGACATCACTTGGAACGTTGACGGATGAAGCACCGTTTTTGCCTTGGAGATCTCGTACGCACTGCCTAACTATCAAGCCAGTGGTAACATCGGTAACATCACTTTGAACGCTATTTGGATCACCCACATCGGGGCTCTCTATCTGGAAAAACCTGCGATTCCTGGTCTAAGCTTATTGTAACACAGTATCATATTGATACCGTTATTCCAGTTGCCTCGACTACTAACTATATCGTTGTTTGCGAATTTGTGCCCGTTCAGCGAGCCGTGCTCGCCGCATTCTCACTGAGTGGGTGTTTTCAGAATTGGACGACCTGCATTGTTTCAACCGACCGTCCGACCGAACGAACGACTGAATGTACTCTGTCCTGCATTGACAACACGTGGCCAGCAACGCCGTCGGTCGGTCGGCCGGTCCTTTAGTCGGTTGGCCGTTCGGTTGAAACAATGGTAAACAAACATGGTCAACAACACGTAGTAGACCACGTCAGTGGACTCTGAAAGCAGTGGTCGGAGTGCGCCATGAATTGGTCAAGAACGAACGATTGCGAAGTGGTTGTAATCGGTAATCAGTTCCTCACTATTCTGAGGTCACCATTGCAGTTCGAATCCTCAAGACCTCTACCAAAGATTTGCCATGTGTGTGCGAGCGTCATTTGAGTTTGTATACAAACTCTTAACCTATCGAGTGTAACGTTGGTGCCAAGAAACCAAGCCCTTGGCAAGGTTGTAGCGCAAGGTTTTCGATCAAACGATTCTTTCATATTGAAATGCTCATTTTCGCAATGGCAGCTGGTTTCTAGAAGTTCGAAGGTTTCTCTTCTCCTTCTAAAGTTGATTGGAGTTGTGGAACGAACATCGCCTTGAAGCATAATGGCAAAGCTTCAGATGGTCTCCACTTGCGCTTCTTTCAGACAGGAAACAATTACGATACATCCATTTCTCGAAGTAAAAATGTGGGTTTAGAGGTGATTCCACTTAACCAGATCGAGAGAATTTAAAAGCTGAAGTCACCACCAGACAGGTTTAGCAAACTTGGGATTTTGTGATACAGTAACCCCACATAATGAAAAGAAAACATATATAATTACTAATGGTACGCATCAGGCCAATTCAAAAATGCTCTGTATCCAAACCAAGCATTCAAGACAAGATCCACAGCAAGGAACGATGCAACATAAATCATGGGTTATGAGATACAGTAGTCAGGCAACGCAAAAAAGAGGAGAGTCAAACAAATCGAAGAACTTGGAAGAGCTCATCGCATATCAATACATCAAAAAAGGTTCTGGGTAAGCCCACGAGATGGGTGATAATACTCAATAGGGACTGTGCCATGCCATAACCAGGTAAGCCAGTCCGAGTCCACAGTTCACTTCACTGCATCACAAAATCTGACGACTTCGAAATCCTACTGATCACTGCATTCACGTTCCGAAGCCCTCATAAAATTGTAGAATTCTAGGTGAGAGGAAACAGAACAGAAAAAAGTAAATTAGATTCCGAACGGTGGGTGTCGTTCGACATATTCGACTTTTGAAGAGAGAATGCAGGATAAATTGGGGCAGAATCTGAAGGGAATTCTTCCCAACAATGAGGAACAAGTGAATCAACGAAAGGCACTGGTAACAAAGCTTTCATCTTTGCTTCAGCCTATGGGTGGATTGGAGTTGGTTAATATAGCGTCTGCATGTTTGCTTCGAGAGTTGCCAGGCAGTGACGCAACAGTTACTTAGATAGAGTGATACGATTAAAGGCACAGTTCACGATAAAAGTGGTTTCTGACATTTGTACCTATAATAAACCTATGACCCCACGGTTAGCACGAGGGACGCCAAACCCTTGGGTAGAAAAACGGAGAGCTTAGAAACGGCTCTAAAATGTCCCGGCCGACGCACATACCCGAAGGAGACGAGTTCTCACGGCGCTGTAAAAGCTAAAGAGGTTGTGGCGGCGGAACTTCTCCCGAATCCCCACGGCCAGCGGTAGTGGTTCCGCGGCGACTGCCATTCGGGGAGAAGATACCAGACCCGAAAGGTTGCACCATTGACAGCGGGCAGACATCTAACTGTAGCCAGCTGAGCGCTGAGTCTTTGAAAGTGGGCTCGCGGTATCGAGCTGCTAGGATCGTGCTCACTAGCACTACACCGCATCCTTGCACGCGGCTGGTGCGGGAGCGTGGTATATCTGGAGTCTGACGTCTCGCAGCCACAAACGATTTTGGTAGGGTCGAAGTGATTTGGCGGAGGCTTTCCAGTAACTATCGGATTGTTCACTTGAAACACCCCTTTTTGTTTCCAACTACCTCTTTAGTGAATGTATTTCTGACATCACGGAAAATGGTGAAGGGCTCATGATTTAAAGAGAGGGGACAAAGATACTGGCAGGGCTTATGGAGAATAGGCTCAATATTGGAAGAGAAGGGGCAAAAATCTGGCAGGGAACATTTTGAAGTCCTTTTCCGCTGGAGCTTGCCAGTGGAGAAGCCAGAGCAGAAAAATGATAGCCCTTGGATGCGAACGGGTTTACTAATAAATTTCTAGAGCAATTCGTGGCTTACATTCAAAATCATCTACACAGCTTTTTAATACAAAAGGGTTTCATCTTGGGTTCGTAGCCTATACATTTGCCCATGTATATAATAGCTCCATAATGGGTAGCTTTCCTCTTCTTCTTTCTCATCTTTGGGGGATTAGAGGATGTAAACTGATGAATGGATGTGCGTGTTAGAAGGAGAACTTCGGAGAAGATGAGGAAATCGGGAAAAAAGGTTTCATAGGCTTCCAATCTTTTGTTCTCATGATGCTCTAGGCAACGAAATTGATCGCTACCCCCGAGAATTCTTATGGGAAGGGAAAGGTCCGCTCATTTCTGGTTACTACTGCTACGACGTGAATGGGAAGCATTAGTAAATGCATTTAATGGAAACGACGCTAATTAGGCGTAGGGGCTCGTTCTCAGTCCAGATTCCCTAAAGCACCTGTTTTCCACTTCCTGCCTTATGTCTGATGATTTCCTAATGGCTTAATGGTGTAGGGCGCTATTGTGGCGTCAACAAGCAAGCAGTATCGAATCGGAGCACCCTTCGGTCGTTTTTAATAAAGAGGGGCTTTTTAGGCGGTGCAGATGTCAGCCACGTGGCTTTGACAGCTATGTACATCCTCCCATCTATCGCTAGCATCCCCACAAAAACGCCTTTGATTCTTCCAATTCTGGCAAGAGCTCAGAGATTGGCTGCTAACATAGATTTTCCAGAAATCACATCAAAGCTAACATAGTCGAACCGAGTAATATGCTGTAACGACCCCTCCTGCTCTGCTGCTCACTTAACGCCCGGGGACAGTAATCGTTGGAATAATTAGGCATCTCGATTTCATGTTTTTCACCTGAGGAAAAGATGAGAATATATTTAAGGGCAGGGAGATGCATTCTTCGTTCATTACTGATTTTCACCCATATGCGACTAAGAACTCCCACGAAGAAGTCTCGGAGTTTGTGAGAGACATTCGTTTGCGAGTTAATTGAAAAGAAGTAAAGATCAGGGAAATGCGTGGAGGCAGAATCAAGGAGTATCCTTGCCAAGCCTGCTCGTTCAATATTAATGGGGGAGTCTTGGACGGAGCACATTTGCTGTGGATAGCTTCCAAAAGGGCAATATTCTTCACAAGCAAAAAATCCTTGACGACAATCGATTCATTTCCTGCTTGGGCCAGAAAAGGTATTACTAACGTTGAATGGTTTGCAAATGGGATTTGAGATCGTTCAATTTTCATTACCAGATGAAACGAGGTTCTAGGCAATTTCAACGGTAAACCTATTTGGTGAATTAGCCTGCTAGCTACTGATGGCATGGTGAGCCTGAGTACTCTTCGATTCGAGAACTGGTCCCAAGGTCGCGTGTGAGAAGCCTCATAGCATTAGTTTCTTCCACATTCTCATAAACACTTGGAAATAAACAGAGAGACGTTTGGAAGCTTGCATTGACATCACTTTTTACCGTATCGCCCAGAATCAGATTTCCGCATGGATAAAAAGGATTCGTTGTAGTAAGACTTCAACTTGAAATTGAAAGTTTACCCAAAAAATTCCTAATCGTCGGGTTCTTGTTCTCCTTTTAAAAATATGATTTTGCCGAAAGTCAATTGAGACCACAGGCGAAATCAGAGAGGCAAGGTACTCAACTATTTATCTACTCACAAACTTCTAGCTACTCTTCAGCTTCAGGAGATCTAAACATCGCTATAAAGATAATGTGCATGGATTTTTCTTAAATTTTTCTTCAATTTTCGACTTTTTTGTTTTCGAAAATAAGAAAAAATTGCAAAATAACGCAATATGCTTTAGCAGATTTCTTTGTTGATCGGAAGTTGTCTCAAAATTATACAAAAATAGAAATGTTGTGAAGAGGTGGAAACCATCAAAAAAGAGAGTAAATGAATATGTTTGTCAGCCTGTGGAACAAAGGGACCTATGGAGGAGCGTGCAGCCTTTAGCTTCTAGCACTGTGGTAGTGCTAGAGGCTAAAGGCTTCAAGCTCCTTCATAGATCTCTTTGTTCATTCGGACCAAACCCGAAGTTGGTGAATATGTAGGTGCGAGATTCGTGGGTTCGATAAGAATTCGACTCAAACATCTGCATGTTTTTTGATCCTTGGGTAAACATAGTCCCATTCATGTGCCATCGTTATTTAGCTCGGATTTGATGTCCCTAGGGGATTGAAGGACCTTCTTATTCTTTTCTCTTCAAATTTCCGAGAAGAAAAGGATGAAAGTATGGCACTTGACTGTTTTTCTCATTACCATCAGGGATTCCTCATCAACTGAAGGGGATAAAGACATCCGACGTTAATCATTCCTGTTTTCGGAATGCGTCACACGTTCGACTTTCTTCAGAATCACGGTGGCGTTGCCATGTGTATGATTTGCATCGGTCAAGTCCCCTTATTCTTCTCTAACCTTTTAACCTTCCAGACGAGAATGACACCCCTGAAGGGATGAAATTTCGTTAACCTGGGGATTGGGGCGGGAGGGGGGGGGGGGTGGGAGGGGGATCCCCAGACCACACTTTTACAGTACACCGCTTGTCACTGCAGCTTTTCGACCCACCACCTTTCTCTCCTCCCACACCTCTTACCAACGAAAAAGAAGAAAATCTGAAATATGTGAAAAAAAATTCGAAGAAAAGAATGAACCAGGCTCTCGATCTGAAGCGGATATTGCAAGGAAAAGACGATGGTTGACTGACTCAGGACAACAGCTACAGAGGACCTCGAAATGTGATAAAATCAAATTATTTTTCAAAAATCATGATCAATGAAACCTTGGTGATGACATCGAGAACCACAATTGAATTCGAAAGCAGCAGAATCGACAGGGGGCGTGCACTTCCCCGATGGAAAAGCGAATTGTATAAACAGATTGATGAAATGGGAAATGCTCTTTCCTCGTTTGCATGAATTTTCTGCAATACATAACAGAAGATTCAATTTCGCTTGGTATTTCCAATCAAATCAATTTTTAGGGCAAATGAGATGGGATAACGACCCCGCACTTTTTTCAAAGCACCCTAAATTGTTGTGTTTGTGAATTGGTTACTGAAACTCTTCATAGGGTTGCATACAAGCTTTATTACGCTGTAATTTCGACGGAATTGCCTCATTCAGCCCCTGGAAGAGCCCCAAAAACTCGTGAGAACCCGGTGGAACAAGCACAATACCCCCTGAAGTTCGGGACTTCTAGGGCACGCATTTGATTCGAAGACGGGCCACTCACGGCAGTCCTCCGAAACCACCCAGCGAGTACTTACCTACATAACTCGTAAAGAGTTTCGCTAACAACTCGATAATACAGCAATGATGCCGAGGTTCATAGAAGGCCGGACGTGTAATGTGATATTTCGCTAATATAAAGAAATATTCGCGTATGGGAATTGCGTGGGACAAAGCGGCAACTGAAAGAAGTACATATGAGATCGAAAAACTCGGACGAACAAACACAGCTGTTATTTTGTTACTCTGAAAACGATGGGCTGATAGAGAAAGTGCACTACGTGACAAAAATGATTCGCTACGTGCTTTCCGAACAAGGGAGGCATCACTGGCTTCAGAGGCTCAATACAGGGACGACTGGGGGCCCTGTTTCGCCTGGGCCCTGGTAAATCGATGACATAAAGGGTGACAGGTGAGACAGTTGAGGTGAGCGTGCTTAGTGATGGAGGTAAGACAATGTATTCCCGACAGAAAACTTTTCTGCACCACATCAGCGCGCTTCGTGAATTAGTGAGATTATTGATATTTCCCCTTTTTATCGATGACAGACGAGGGAGGCGTAGTGGTAAGTGGTGCGCTATTACACATGCACGGTCACGGGCTCGATTCCAGGATGGGGGCAATAGTCCTTCAGCATGCTTGATTCGATAATATATGGCTACTGAGAGCTGTAAAAAGATTTCAGAAATTCGAAAGAACTTCGGAAGGTGGTGTACCAGGGACAGGACGAAGGTTGCTGCAGAGTATGTCAGCCCAGAAATAGAAGACATGCGTTGGATAGCGAGTTGAAGAATGGTCGGTGATGTTTTTACTTCCTTCGACTCACTCAACCATTTCTATGGGACATGTCAACTGTCAGTTCTTGCCTACTTTAACAACTACTGGACGTCCGACAGGGATTACTTCTGTCGACTCACCAGAACATGCATGGAGTGTCAATCATGCTAACAACGGCAGTTCCACTCCCAAGCTAGACTTTCTCAAGATATTTGAGATATTTGCGTTGTGTACTGTAACAAGATGAAAGGATAATGTCTTGGGTCGTTGATCAATCCCGTCTGAAGGATGCGCCCACGCACAAAAGTCCCACTCGGAATGGTGTGAATGAATGCGTATGTGGCCTATACAATGACTCGTGGTGACTAGCCGATATACAAGTCAATGCTTTTATCCTTCCAGACGAGTCTGGTACCAATTAACCACTGACCCTAGGGGATGATGAAAAGCTTGGTTGGCCTAGGGTATCGATCCGGCTACAGTACCTCAGCCCTTATCTACTTTAATAGTACCATGTATTTAAATAGTGATAAGTGAAGGTTTTCATTTGTAAGACCCCTATCGAGGCTTAGGATGTGTAGCCACGCTCCCTCTTCCATTAAGCTGTGTTTATTAATAATAGATATATCAGGAAGGATGCGACGCATTTCCGGTCGAGCCTACACAGAAACAAACATAACAAACATACACGCACATATGTACATACACAAACAGACACATATACACAAACTGTATATATGCCAATGGATCAGCTGACACACAATACACCTGCTGATTACATATGCACAGAGGAATATTGATCCACATTATATCACAATCTTTTACATAATTTTAATAAAATACATTAAGTCATGCATAATAGATTGATACGTCACCATATACAATATACATATATTAGAACACAAATTTGACGTATAAGGGCCATATATGACACTTCACCTACAAATTCCCCTTTACTTAAAATGAGTTTGTAAGTACATGACGTAAATTCTTATTAATAGGTACCGTAGCTCCCAAATCGCGTCGAGATATGAACAATTGAACATACTATTTTGATTGCCTACTACGTGGTATTCAAACCACACACATTTACTTGAGCATAGAGAGCCCATGTCACCTAGAGCCCGTACAATCGGTGCCAGTCGGGTAACAGGGGGAAGGAGGTGTCCCACGTTCGCAAGATTGATACGAAATGGACGGTGATACAAAGCGATTGACAACGAGTGAACAACGAAAGAAAGCAATTTGCGTGGTTTCTGTGCGACACACTTGGTTGAATTCGATGGATGAGAATTCCAGCAGTTGTGAGTCACCAGCGAGGTACATACATGCGGAGAGCTAGTTTCCTAGGGTTCAGAACAATGCTCTAATATTACAATGCTCTAATATTCTCTAGGTTTTCTTCGTGAAAATGCTGAACCGTCACAAGGATTTGTATTGGTAAAGAGCCTTGGAAGCGGTGTTCTATATACAGCTTGGGATTCTCGTCTTTTCAGGACCTCGGGGTGGGGGGGGGGGCTCTAGTGAAACCTACGGCTTTTCGACGTAAACCAGTCATGATTCTAGAATGCTTTTGATTCATGTTCAGAGCGTGGTGGCGTGTGAATTTGTGTGCAGTCTCTACAATGACCTAAGGAGGTCTACCAATGCTCAATCGGTGCTGTAATCCTCCCAAATAAATGTGTCAGTTACCACCCTGTTAGTTGAGGTGATGTAAGTCTGGTTGGGCTGATAAAGCATCAAGCCGACATTCGCTGAGCCATGCTTGGAGGCTCTTCAGAGCGAACATTAAAACTTCTACTAAATGCTGATTTCGATTAAATCTGTGCTCAGCTAACGATTAGGCTCAGTGATAAACAAAAATACAACAATCAGTCAATAGCTCGTGATCGTTTGACTATCGATCTGGCTACAAATGCTTTCATCATGGGGTTATTTGATTGATTGGCAGATTACAAACTTATGGGCCAACCTACGACCGAGGCTTTGTTCATAGCTGTCGTGAGGTGCCTGCAATAGCTCCATCTTTGCTATGACAGTAAGAAAGGCGGTCTTCGCCCGAATGACGAGTTTGCCGTTTTCCTCAGCTCAGCCGAAAAACGGGAGGAAGCATTTCCACGCCTAATGGCCTAATGGGGCTAATCAGTTGACCACATTACACCTGTGAACAATGACAACTGGGACCTTAGTGGATAAGCAGAGTGCCCGAAAGACATAGGAACTGGTTCAAGCAATGTTTTAGACCTAAAGTTCTGTAGCTACTCTCGGGTCAAATATGGGGTAATCTGTAAACCCATAAATTTGAAGTTTCTGGTAGCAGCCGTCTGTTGAGCGCGAAGAACGAGATAGAGAAAGGCATGATCAGACTGTGAGTTCCTTTTAGTTATGTGCACTTCACAGCCCATTAGTTTTCTATTTGCTAGTTTTGACTGTATTTCAGCATTAGTTGGCCTGATTTTCTTCCTTTGATTTCCCAGTCGAAATAGCACCTTTTCGACGACTCCAGGACGTGCTACCTCGCTGTGGATGTATTATTGACATTTGGCAAGAAGTTCTGGAAGAGCTAAGCAGGAGCTCTTTTCATGCACGTTCTATGAATACCACTATTTCATTTGGGCCTTGGGACGTCTCGCAGTGGGAGTCAGAAGCATCTCGCTCGAGATGAAATCATCGTGTTCTCTGATTTTCATTTTAAGAAGACAAGCTCAAGCTGCAGCTTTTTTGGTTGTAATCCGCAAAAGCAATATTTTAAAAATGATGCAAAATCGCCTTATAATGAATGACATGGATTTCTATTTACTTTGTCAACAAATAATCAATCTACCACATGCTGTCATACTGTATACATCATACTACCATACACATTGTTTGGAAATTGAATTTCGAATTGAGAAAAGCCCCGGCCAACAGAGCTTTTTATCCCTTCGAAGTAGTTTAATTGATACCAGGCTCATCTGGGAAGATGAACTGCTGATCCATACATTGGCTGGCCACCACAAGTCAATGTGTAAAATAATTCACCAAAAAGGCCACAAAGATTCTGTATGCAAGTCGAATGCCGGAGATCAACGTAGAAACGGTACTGGCTACGCTTCAGATTTTATCCCTCAACTTTCACCCATTTCTTCTAAGAAGGGAGCGGAGGTGGTGTAGCGGCAAGCGGTTCACTACCACATACGCACGTTTACGGGTTCGAGTCCAGGATCGATATCTGCCTAGGCTAACCAAGCCTTCCATCCCTACGGAGTCGTTTGAATGGTACCACACCAATCTGGGAGGAGAAAAGCAACATCTTGGTGGATAAAAGCACTACTTGTACATCGGCTCCACCGCAAGTCATTGTATGGCCACATAGCCACTCGATATGCCACTACCATTCTAGATGGAGGTTGAACGAAGGGCGTAGACGGTTTTGATCAAAATCCAGCGACTCTCCTCTCGGTCTTCAAAAAGAGGTACCCCTTAAGGGAACTGTTCCTTTAGTAGCAACAACTTCAACAACGCTTCGATACATACGAACCCAATTTTCCTTTTCTGTATAGCCTAATTGGAAAAGTATTGTTTACCCGCTTTCGAACGTTGACACAGCACTATGGGCAACAAGCTGCAGCCTTTAATATTTATTAAAATATAAAAACAAGTCGTAGCTGCATATGGTATTACCATCTGTTCAAGTTTCCCCCATTCCCCCAACAAACATGACTGAAAACGAATTTCCATTCTACCTATTTCACCTGTTCGTTTAAAAAACATCTGTTAAAAGGAATTTTCAGAAAAATTTTGATATCTCGATTGTTACCAGAGGTATACACTAAAGAATAATTCATTCCAACCCGGCAATCATGCACTTGTATCAGCTATAACAACGTAGTATATTCGATTATCATAAAAGTAAAAATATGTATGTGATTATCAAATCACTATTCATACTACAACAGTAATGACCGTCAGAAACTTTCAAATCAAAGAAAAATTCTACAAATCAAGCACTTTCAGCCGCTTTCATTGTTCTCCCCTCAAGATCAACCCTGTCTTGAAATCGTACACGGCATGAACCGGAAGGGGCGGTACCGATAGATTGATTCATTGATTCGAAATCAATATTGCTCATTGATTTCAATGATGAACCATGGAAAACCAAGTGTGAGACGTTATCGTTGTATGTTCGAAGAATTTCCTATAAATAGGATTTCTTAGTGGACATACTCTCATCCATATGATTATGCACGTAGAAGCTTGCGTAAGCAAATTGAATTGAATGGAATCCTCTTACTTGATATGGATCATCCTCGTCCTGTGAGGACTGCGATAATGAACCACTTTGACGTGACTGATCCGCTTCTCGTATATCCGCTCTGAGAAGGAAAATTTTCTTCAATGAACGAGGAAACAAAAGCAGCGCAAAGAAAATGAAATTCTCAATTTTTCCATGGGTTGAGGCAATTTTTCTTGATAGGAGAACTGACTTCTTCGTCCGTTTTATATTGATTTTTTCCCATTTTGACCAGTACCAATATCTACTGATCAGGGCTGCCATACTGCCATGATACCAATACTAGTCGATAGAAGAAAGTAATTGGAAGTGTGGCTCTGCGTACAGAGTCAAGCACTGTCGTGATAAAGCAGATGCCCTATTTACCCGAGTATTCAGACTTCATTGAGGTAATAACAAACTCCCAAACACCATCACCCGATGAGGAAGGTTGGACCAAAGGAATTTTCCAGATGGATTATATCACTGAAACTCCTAAAGTCCAATCTGCTTGGTTCCTCTCGTGGATATGCATAAACCATTACCCCCCCCCCCCCCCCACCATTACGGTAGTTACCATGTCTACGTTGTTACCAAAAGTTTTAAGAGTATTCTAGTTTCCCACGTAGATCCTACTGAATGCCTTCCGTTCTCATCCTTGGCTTTAACCGGATGTTTGAAAAAAAAATGAGCGTCCCATAAAGGTGACCGATAGCTCTCAGCATGTGGTCGGACGAGGAGGAACATTAGTGGATTTCCTTAATGGTCCATCGGAATACGTACCATGTAATTACTCCGGTTGTCTGAAGATTAGCTGTACTTTGGGAGGCAATAAAGGAGGCCTGGGTAAAGTAGAGGTGAAGTAGAAGGTGCCTAGGAAACGTTTGAAGAGCTTATAGAGATCCTACAGGGTGTACTCGGGTTCTCCTTCGTCCGGTTCTACTTTACATCAAAATTTTCTGACCTAAACGGAAGAAAAGACAAAAGATTAAGAGGCTGAGGAGTTGAATCCAATGTCACACTCGCCTCTACGGTATTCACAGTTGCTTCATATTTTAAAACGAAATTTACCTTTTTTTTTTTTAAATTTACTTGTCCAGTTGTTTATCTGTCCGCATTGAAAAAAATATGTGTAAACAAACGCAGAATAGAGGCTAACCCACTTTTGATGGGGTTTTCGAAGAATTTTTTCGGAAATAGATCTCTTCAAGACTTTGAAATTCTTGGGTAGCATCATCTGAAATTGAACCATTCAGCACGCTGACAATTGATAACATCTAAGCAGCAGCAGCAGCATCAAAAAAGAATATCCGACAGAATAAGCTTGGCAATCTCACGAATAAGCCGGCAATTTCAAGAAGACGACAAATCTTGCGGATTTTCCCTGAGCGCATGAAACATCAGTGCCAGTCAGGCAGAAGAGGCAGTTAACAGTGAATAAATAGGAACAACCTCTCAAACTATTGCCTCCTAATGGGTGCAAGAATTCAGAAAATTCTGGGTCAGTAGGCACTTACACAGGCGGAGGACAAAGGGACAAGTGAATAGCACCAAAACTGGTCGTAACCGCGTGAATGCAACAATGAGGTAGGAAGCGTCTAAGTTCATCAATTCCGTGTTTACGGGGCCTCAACATTTTTAGTCTCCGCCCGAATTAAGTAGGAACGAAGGGACAGGTAAGCCGGTTCGGTCTTCCGATAGTCTGACGAGACAATAGGCTCGTGCTCGCGTTGCTTACTGATAGTGCTTATCAGGAAATTCTCGCAGAACCTTGTCGAAAAGGAGAAAGTTTGTCAAGCGTTGAGTGAAAGTGTGAAGGTAACCAGCTGGGGTAATGCGTCGAAAAAGGTCATGGGAAGGTAGACATAAGGTGCCTTTCAAAAAGTGCCGTGACCTGAGGAAGCGGCAGTACGACAAAGCCCTGGGAGGGGAGTCAGCTCCCAGAAAACATTTTCTAAAAATTTGACGAAGTTCCCACTTGGGTTCCAACCGTTAGAATAACAAACAACGTCAGCGAGGGTGACGTGAGATGTATGGGAACGGATTGAACGATTATTCAAATCAGAAGCGATCACGAGCCATGGCAGGGCCCCTAGTTTGTATGAGTATGAAGACATAAGGCCAACGATTAAATATATAACCAGAAGAGTGTTTATCGCTATGAAAGATGGTCATCGGAACCTGTTAGGCAATGTTTTCGTCTTGTGAGTACTCTCATACCCATGGGTAATGAGCTCAGTCAAAGTTGGTCTTTCAAAGGGTTCGTCATTGCTCAAGAAGCATAAGCATCTGGGCGGCGGAGGTCTCTGCTTACATTAGTTATCCATTCGCAACGCAATTACTCAGAGAGGGATCCCAGTGATATATTTAGATTATTCCAACACGAAGATGATGATTCATTGGTATTCATAGTTATGGCTGGAATGACAACAACAAGTAAACAACTTCCATTGGCTTCTCAGCCTTTCCTTCTGAGCTGACGAAGACTAAGCAATGAAGGCGAATTTTAATAAGCGAAGTGAGAAGTGAGTGGCTTCTGAAAGTTTCTGCCACTGTTTCTCAGAAGAGAAAGATAAGGTGCATTGAAATAATCAGCTTATCTGGAGAATGCCAATCACCCGATTCCTCCTGTTCAGGATCTTACCAGCACCTGGGCAAAGCATGCTTAGGAGGATGACAGAGAACAGGATTCATAAATACTCGTTCTTATAAGAATCTATATTCTCTGCCATCTTCCTCCTCCTTTCAGATATGCCACTCGAAAGATCGGAAAGCCGGATCAGTCAGAGGGCGAAGCCCCTTGAAGGTCGACCAACCGGTGAGTGGCTCCTCGAGTAGGTATGCCGCTTCTATCTGTAGGAGCGCTAGGAATGGGTTTGAGAGAAGAGTAACGTCGTCTCAACGGTGACTAAAAAATGCATGCAGACTAATGGGGAATGTCGATGGGGAAGAATTAGGATGATTAAGCGTCAGGGATATCGTTAAATGGGGCTGTCGTAAGGATTAAACAATAGAAAGGCATCATCATGAGCCGATTATTTAATCAGTGTCTCCAGCATTGTCATAACTACTTTGCACAATAGGCTTAGGGTGTCTGAAGGAATCTCGCTAGCTAAAGAGACTATGAGGTGAACAAAAACGAGCATAAAGAGCCGGAATATCTGATGACGTGAACAAAAGGACCCCAGATGGGAAGAAAGGAAGACAAAAGGGACTTCAACACTGGTCGGGAAAGCATCGGATGGTTACCTTACTGTCGGGTAAAGGATGCCATAATTCTGGTGAATGGGGAACGTGAGATTCGCTGAAAAGGAAGGAAGTTGTGGAATCCTGAAACCCCTGGTGGGATGATTTGTTTCAGTGTAGGGTGATGAACTGCCCTTTGGCAGCCCAGGCGTCATAAAAAAAGTTTCGCTTGAAAAAATTCAAGAGCACCGAGAGAATTGAATTTTCCACGAGAAAAAAAACTCTACAACGTTCCCGGCTGGGATGGGAAAGAAAGCGATTTGGGTGAGTTCGCATCTGTTCGTGATCTAGTTTTTTCTCATAACTCAGCCATCCTATGACTGATTAAATTTAAAATTCACATGACTGGTGGAGTGGCAGCGAGATGAAACCAAAACAACTCACTACGCAATGAACCGCGGTATTCGAACAGTCACACGAATAAAATATAAAGCAAGACTGAGTTGGCTACTGACTAGGAAATAAGGGAATTATTGGTTAAGGCAACTAGCAAGTTGATTCTTTCACCTAGAGTTCGCCATTTAGCCGAATCACTACTGGAATGATGAAAAGGGAAAGAAGGCTAAGGGAAACCCAAGCAGGTAGAAACTTCAGACATAGGAATTCAAAATTGTGGTATGAACTAAACCCAATCCCAAGGACCATCTTTACTGAACTACGTCTTGGGCAACAACTCCACAGAACCGCTACTAGTTTGCTAGTTGAATGGACTTTCTCTAAGGGCACCTTGATGATAACAGTTGGTGACAACTATCTTGACGTTGGTCACGGTAGCAAGTTGAGGAGCATTAAGGCATCGCAACATGATTTGAACCAGTTAGAACAGACTTATATTCTATTTTTTCTATATTAAAGGCACAGTTCACAATAATTTTGAGGTACCCCTTTTTGAGGAAGAGTGGAAGTATTGGTTAGCGATAGTGAAGTCAGAAACAAGTCAGAAACGCCGACTCTACTCCGAAAAATAAGGCCCCTTAAAAGTAGCGAAAATAGATGCTGTACGAGATTACCACGACGGAAATGACATGGAGGGGGTATTTGGACGAAATTTCAGTTGTTGCAATTGCGCTGTAGAGCTGACTAGATTGAGTCAGAACGGTACAGAACTTTCTTTCGCTGTCGCTATGAGTCATGACAAGTTGCTTGAACTTCCTCGTGGGTTCCCTTGTGAATGGTGCAGCTTCTACAACGCCGTTTAAACTCTTCCCATGCATGCAGACGGGGAAATTTTTAAGCCTTTGTAACCCACTATCCAGGCCATTACCTGACAGCGCGACATAGGTGTAGGAGGCGACCACAAGGGAAGCTCATTTTCTGAAAATCGGATTTCAAAAATATGAAAATCAGAAGACGGTGGTGGAAACCTAACCAAAGTTCTCATATCGAAATAACACCAACAGAGTGTGCTCGACGGAGACCACTTCCTGCTTCATCGCCCATACCTTAAAATAGAACGATGTTTGTTGTCAACCAAGGAGCGCCTACCTGATATAGCCTACTACTACCTTCGTACCTTAGGCCCGACATATTTCATTTTCGTCACCGATTAAAACTAGTTGTCAGAGGATAGGCTGTTTTACGTAATGACGTTAAGGTCGTCAAAATAGGGCCAAGTAGCCCAACGGTCTCATGCATTTGAACAATTATGATTGCAATCTGCAGACGTCTCTCCAAGGACGCCCTTCCAGACAAGACAGAATCTGAGATATTAAAGTGCTAGTTGTCGAATAATTCGAGAGGCTATACTATCAACAGAGTGAACAGGGTAGACCATTCTATCCAAACGTAACGAGGATGGGCAAACAGCTAAGAGAATTAAGATAACTTCACTGTAATTGTACAGGAAATCCTACAAACCGGTTACTAACTCTACGGTAACTGAGAAACATTTGTAAATTCCAAGAAATAAACAACAACAAATCATAACTACGCCAACGGTTACAAAAATATCCAGGGAACAGTCATTGCCATTGTTTGTAGACGACAAAACTCACGAACAGCTTGGTCACCACAAATAGGCCAGGATTATACCTCCTACAGAAGCAGCAGCACCTTGGCTCAAATAGCCCTGGTGACTGCCATGGAAGCGAATGTGCAAGCAATCTCAATAGGGCTCTAAACTTTATTACAGTCATAAAATTCTACATTTATGCTCTCTCAAAGGGTAATGGCTAGGTTTGACTTCAATGTTTGTTCGTCACCACACTCTTGCAGTTGCTGTCGTCATCAATTTTCATTTTGAGTGTTTTTTCACTTCTCGAAATTGGATTTTATGGGAGCGTTTTAGAGAGGATGGACGAGAGTGAGACAGCGACTACGTTTCTGGCCACACCGTGGAAGCTGTGAGAATGAGGAGTGATTTCAGGCATCGAGGAAAAAGAAAACTGAGAGGATCAGTAGATTGGCATCAGTTAACCTCTTGAGATCTTCCTTACCCATCTGTTTCTTCGAGATATGAGGTTGTGAACTGATACTCTCCGATTGATGGCTACTCACCGGAGTAGGGGGGGGGGGGAAGGGCGATTGAAAAGGGGCAGCTGATGCTCTAGTCCACGGTCTCCTCCCTGCTGCCAGCTTTGATTCCAATTTATCAGATTCAGAAGCGTAAGAGATCCGATTAGAGAAGCCTTGGAGTTAATCGAGCAAGTGCCCTAACAGTGCCTCGGTGTTAATACCCCAAAAACACGAGAAAAGAAGATTTTCACGAGAAGTTAATCTGGCATTATACGATTAAACTTCAGCACAGCTAAACAGTACATTCCATTCGAAAGTGGACGAAACTGAAGTGCCCTGAAGGATAAGCCATAAGTCAGGAAACGTGACATATCCGGAATATGTCAAGATCGAAGCTGAAACGTCAGAAGGCTTCCACTCTCTGGCTGACCAATAAAGTAGAGTTCTAGAGTTCTACATCAGACAACACGGGAAGAGTAGTCTATGACGAAGGCTTTCACCAAATGAGATCATGTTGTGCATGAGAGTCCAGAAAGTCCATATCCAATTACCCATGCAATAAGTTACTCATGCGTATTGAGAGACGAGACCAGCGCCGAATTTGTTCCGCGTTGTCGCATGCAAAAGCAACAGCAGCACCAGCAAAACAGATATTCAATTTCAAGTCTAATTAGATTCAGCAAAAAAAAGGCGTCCATGCTCGAAAGTTTTTCAGAAGGCGGCCACTACTGAAGGGATATCCCATCCATCTCCTTCAGGGATATTGAGCAGAACACCTGTCGAAGGCATTCGGTAATTTGACGTAGGTGGAAAACAAAAGTAGAGGTACCATTCCTTTGTAGAAGAAGAAAAACGAAGGAGAACCTAACGGAAACAACCGAAATGAGACATTCATCTGAGATGGTGACTATAAAAAACGTAGGAGAAGATGGAGAAAAAAACGCTCTCAAGATATGTTCCCAGTCGCCCATGCCACATTCCATCCGGCGACATCACCTGCTCGCTTTTGTCCGAATGAAAAGTTACTTTCAAGGCTGCATTATTCATACCACGTTCACAGGCGGGGAACAAACACAGTGAGAGGCCAGCGAAGCCATGTGTTCACTTCTTAGGGTAAACTTACCATTGTGCATAATTCTGAATCCTTCCCTCACTTCATGCGTGCACCCAAAACGTCTCACAGCTTTCAGGAACCCTCACCGCCCCGCTAGAAACAGTTGAAACATTGCCAAGTGACGCATTAAAAGAAATGGATTTGTAGCGCCTTGGCGAGCTCCCTTGTTCGGGACTCGAATTACAAATCATGTTCATGGTCCGCGTGTTGAGTTTCAGATAGGAATCCTCTAGATCAATATCTCTCCATGGCTGCCAAATCGCTTGCAGATCAGTCTGAAATAGTTAAAAATCGACATTACTTAAGGAGACCGTAGAAATCTTTCATGAACAAAACTGCGCCTCATCCGACAAAAGGATTTTTTCAAAGTCGACCAGTACGGAATCAGATCAAGCATTGAAGATAAGCGACATTGACTTCTTCGAACCTTGAAAGTCAAGCGTAACGTCCTCTCTATGCGACGTCCGCAGTGAGCTTGCTTCAGAGGCTGCCAAGATTACCATATCAATAATTTCTATTTGGTTGAACCATCTCATGGGCTAAGCACATATTTTAATGTCTCTGGAACCACGAATCAAAGCCGAATACATGGCTTGTCCAACTAATAACTACCCTATCTGAGTGACTCATTTCATTCTTTGCAATCTTCTGATGTAGTCCAATGCTGAACTACCCAACTGTAAATTAGAAATTTCAATATATTTGAACGGGTACTCAGGCTCGTACCTAGTCACGATATCTTTCTAAGGCGCCGAAAGAATGCCCGGAATGAGTTGAGTGATCATCTACAAAAGACTGCTGGGGAGCCGTAGGCTCTGCATTCTGCTAGAGTACTCAAAAAACTGTTCTGCAATGCTGATTGAAGTTTGGTTTCAAGTGCTTCAAGAACAAGCATGACTTGGAACAGACTGGTACAAAGGGATGCGGCCCGATGAATGTGGGAAGCTGAGCAGGCAGAATTGGGCTCTACTTCTTCCGGAAAGAACTCTTCACTAAAAGTCATAGCTCACAAGTCGATGACAAATTTTCTCAAGAGACCTCCAAAGATAGAAAACGATAGAGATCTTCTTAGTGAATAGCAAACGCAGATTCAATCAACAACTTTTTGGTTCGAATTCCGCGCGCTTCAGGCATGTATAGCATTTTACCGGCCATAGGTTATTCAACCCTAAATCAACCCTGAAGGATCAAGATATCCACCCAACGGTTTTAGACATTGTTCTGATCTTTGATACAGAGATACTGCCTCGTAAGATTTGCCTTCTGAGCGCCTCGTGTTCTACGGAACACAGAAATGATTTGAAACTTTTAATTAGGAATTTCGCCTGATCCAGTGATTATTGTAATGATCATTGTACATACATAAGTCAGTGAATGGATGAGATGCGACTGTGGGGTGACTAGAGCAGCCTGGAACATGAACGGAAGTCAAATCGAGTTCGTGGCGCGCCCTCAAAAGTTTATTAACCCTTTTTCTTTCGGCTTATTCTAAGGCATTGGCTACAAAACTCCAAGGGAACTGAAAAAGGTATGTCCGATAGAAATGGGATCAGAAAAAACTGTTCCAGTTTATGCAGTAGCTCATAGATCTGAATCAACCGGAAAAAGATATTTCCAAGAAGAAACTATTAATAGAATGAAAGGGTGTTTATTATCTTGAAAGCTTGACGAGAACAAAAGGGATGAGTGCATTTTAAAAAAGGAGAACAAAAGTAGATGACGCAAAGGAATACGTAAATAAAAATCTTGTTATTGAAGATGTCATTTACGATATCACCTGCCAAGCAGGTTCTATTGAATATGGTAAACAATATGGTTAATTCTCTGGGTTAATCAAATTACGCCGCGAGCCTGATGCCAATCATTTCACTTTGAAAAATAATGGAGAACGATTAAAAAAAGTGATGTCAGCCATTTTATTCCAAAAAGGTAGAAAAGCCAACGAAAAAATAAATAAGTCTGAATTCTGGTACGACTTGCACCAGTGGACCCACATATATGAACCCACATACCTACATATTCGTCGGTGAAACTCGTCCCATAGACCGTGTGAACCCGCAAGACCACTGATTTGACACCGTTTCGTTTCCCTGTATCAGATTTGATTCGTCGAGGGTCACCGGTCTTCCGTTAGGATTGGCACTGGCGGTTGAATACGTGTTTAGCCTACATGATAAGATATAGGGCACAGTTGATGGACATGCCACTGCCTTCCCATTCGACTCCTGAGCCAACTAGTCAGACTGGAAACCAAGGAAGGCATGCATGGCATATGGGTTCCAATTTGGGGATACACTCTGTGAACGTAGCACCGTCACTTCGCTATTATACCCTCGTTACTGGAGAAAAATTCGAAGTGTGAATAGGTCGATATAATGCGATAGTAACGCACTACTGGAGCAAGATGTAATCGTTCCAGATGAAAAGGCAGGAGCCACTCAAGGCAGTTAGGCTCTAACTCCCTGCAGGCCAGCGGAAGACCTGTGGCCGAATATCGTCAGATAAGGATATCTAGGCTTGTAATCGGCTTGAAAACCGGTCGTGAAACTTCCACCTCGTGGACGAGTCGCATCCGTAACACTTGTTTGAAACACCTCATCCAATCCACAAATAGCGACTATAGCGAGGAATGCGACCAGGCATTGAGCCAATGATCTCCACAACCGGGGCACGTTCGAGGTGAGTCATAAAAAGTGCTGCAAACAAGCTTTGCAAGAAACGCATGGTATGCTGCTGCATAGCATTCCAAGCGTGTTTGGCTTTTGCTCTATGCAATAGCCAGCGTTCGTAGAGATGGCGTGACTAGGTGACGAGCTCTAGGACCCGGAAGCAACTGGAATAACGAAGAAGTGATGGACTGACCGGCAGCTGTCAATAAAAAGCTTCATGGGGATGTCGCATATAATTTCGTATCGCAAGCAGCCTTCTTAAGATTACCTGAGTAGAAAATAAAGGTAACGAGAACACCATTTCTGAAAGAAAAACTTAAAGCAATCAGACTAAAGGACACAGGTCACAATCTTCATACATGTTTTTCCCACCCCAAACTTCCCCGATTCCCATCACTGCTTTTGTTTTTGGAATTCAAAAAAAAGTAGGGGACGCCTATATAAAGTGCTCCCTTGAGCGCAAAGTCGATAAGAGAAAGTAAAAAATAATTAACCCAAATGATTTATGCTCGATGTGCGCTTTCCAACTTTTTATTTTCCGCGCCTTAGTTACGCAATCCTTCCGGGAATTGTTCCCTAGGAACTCTCACAGACTTGATAAGCAGGCTCTGCCGATGTACTGTGCATGTATACGGCGCCGAGTGGTCATCCAGGATCAAGATCGTCAAATTCACGCTATATTCCTTTGCACTAGGCCACTGATTTGAATAAACGTATATCAAATGATGTGGGAACCCGACCTCCCGGGTTTGTATGGCATCATCACCACCCACTCTTTTTTTGCCGGAACCTGTTCTCCTCTATTTGAATCCGGATAAGTGCAGCAAATAAGATGGAAGAAATCAAAAATTGAAGACAGTTCTAACTTCAGAAAGTCATGAACTTATGCGCCCAGATCCGACTTAGTACATTGGAATCGCGCTGCGGTGCTTTGAATGCGTACGTGACTTTTACAACGACTTGCAGAGGCCGCCATGTATGAGCCGAAGCTTCATCCTCCAAACGTGTCTGGTTTCTAATTGACTGACTCTAAAGCGGTCAAAGGCCGGATCGGCTTGGGCGGGTATTTTACGGGAGCCGATCCCTAGATCATGTATGTGAAAGGGCGCCAATTGACACTACTCCACCTTCGCCCAAGTTAAAGCACAACCAAATCAAATGCGCTCACAGTGATGACCACCCCGGCACTTTCAGGAACAAACATGACTTATTCCACCTTCCCGACTCACACAAAGACCTTTATTGGCGTAACGTATGCAGGAGTAATAGAGAGCAATTGGATATACAGGTGTTTTTTCCAGTAATTCAGATTTATGAGGGCTCAAAAAGTTTAGAGCAATCACAACTGTCAGAAAAGCATAGAACCTTGCCGGGCACAAAAGCGTAGATGGGCCTAAAATTCCAAAAAAGCTGTATTTGCCAACAGTTCTCGAGGGGCAAGAATTGAACCTCTGCTCCAGACATGTCGATGAGAAGGAGATAAATGAGAAAGGCGATACATTGGGAAATGGGCAACGGCGGATGTACTCCATCCTCAGTTAATTCCATTTGAACTTTAACAAAAACATATCGTCAATGGCATTGTCGAACCGGAAGTACATGCTTTCGAACTAACTCTCCACTACATCACGAAGTCTCATTGAATTGTGACCTGAGAACGCTGACAAAGGTCAAGTATCCCTGTGAAAAACCCCCACTGACACAGAGGATCGCGCCTTACACCAGCTACTTTGGATATTAATGATGAGAATTTGATTTTTGTCGAAAACTGGGCCAAAAACGACTAGCAGCCTTCTAAATGGGAACTGCAAGGAAGCAATTCGCGGGCAACTCATGCTTATGACAGGGAAGTGTTAGAAGCGAACTTAATGGCCAACAGCTGATCTGACTTCAATAGGCTTACATCGCCCTCAAAATCATCCTCGGATTCAATTCCTCATCCATTTTGATTACGTGTTTCAACTCTGCGATTATGGTGAGATTATACTGATCGTGGGATAGGATTTTCCTTGTCGCCTCAATCACAGAGGTGGTGGAAGGCGGCACTTTGCGTTCCTGGCCTTCCGTCCCACATTCCTATGTAGCGATTGACTTTCTGGCTGGGGCAACTGACATAGAAAGAACGCTGAAAGGAAACGAATTACTAGAAAAAAAGGGTGCCCATGGTGGTCAATCGAGAGGCTTTTCTCATACGCACAACTAGTGCATTTGACAGCTTTCATCAAAAAACTTCCAACCGGTTATTTAAAGAAATGGGTTCAGCCGTTCGCTAATGTTCAGTTCAATGGCAAGGAACTTTGACATAACCCTTTAAAATTGCTCAAAATCAAGATCCTGCTCTATTCTGAACCTCACTGTCAACTAACAATAAGTCTATTGGTACCGCTGAACGGCAATCGGATGGGCGCTACCCCCAGTTCTACCCCTATGTACGCCATAGTCAAACAAGTGGATGGCTCGAATGTAGGAAATTTACAAGTGGGTAAGTGGGTTGCAGATTGCTGAAAATCTGAGGGAAGCAGCACCTTGGGGGAAAAGGATACGCTAACTGAAACTGATCGGACACATCCTGATTCTTGACAACTTCTCCGTGATCCTGATCCTGATGGGTAGGTTGATGGAGAAATAAATGGACTGATGCAGATAAGGGCAGGGTAGGATAAGACAGGAACTCTATAGCTCAAATTGGAAGAGAGGGTCGCTCGCTCCATAAGCCGTCAATGTTGGCGAGCCAGACTTGAGGCTATATTACCCGGGTTGTCTCGTACGCCTCTTCGAATCGACCGCAGGGACAAAGAGCTCCTTTTGCAGGTTTTCTAGGTTTCCTTTTGCTACTTTTTCATCGCAACTGACTACCTCCATTTCGTTATTCACTCACATCGATGGTACATTTGAAGTAATGAAAGAGTGGGAGGGTGAAAACACTAGTGATCTCAGAGGGCGTGAGACCATACCCCAATATGAATGCTTCCGAAGACTGTGACATTTAGAGGGATATGGTAAGCCTTGAGCATGGAACTAATGTCAAGAAAACATTGTTGAAAACAAGCCGACTGGAAGTGAACACCTTATCCATCGGGTGAATTCGTGAATTGTTGAGAAGGCGTTTCCAGGTACCAGACAATAAGTGACAGCACATGTTGGCATAGTTGCTAAGCAGAGATTTTTTGGAACACGCTAATAAATGGACTCGAAAATTAGATAATTCTTTCCCTTTCTTGAGTTCTTTGATCAGCAGTCAGAAAATTTTCTTGAAATTCTTTTACATAGGGCTGACTCGAAGCTGCTTCTATCATCATGAGTGTCTAAAATTATCCAGAGCTTTGAAGCTACTTCCTAAAAAGGCTCCTGTAAACAACAGGGAAACTGTAGAAATGAGGAAGTCAGAGTAAATAGGAGAAACGTCCCACAAGGATTAAGGAGTGGAACTGAAGTTCAAGAGGGAAAGCAAAAAAGCAATCACATGACGAAAGGAAGATTGGTTTTTTTTTCCAAGGAAATTGCTTCCGGATGTCACTCAGCCAATGGGAGATGATGAATTCTTGATTGAAGAAGAGCATGAAGGAGTTGCCTAACCACCACATTCAATTACGGGGTATATGAAAAGCAAATCAAAGTCCCAAATGGCATTCAAAGCTTATGAAAGGTGGAATCGGCCTAAGAGAACAGTTCGACTATTTCATTCAGCATATTCCTATAGTAATCTGAAAAATTCGAACTCGATGTAGCTGATAGATTACAGAAGCCAGACTAGGAAATCTACTCTAAGGAACAGGGGAGAGGATGGGGTACCTAGGGGAAAAAGGGGAGGGGGGGGGTGGGGAAGTACTTAGGTACTCTCGGCTGGAGAGGAGCAGAAAGGGGAGCCCTTTACACGGTTTTCATAGGAACACCGACAAATCAAACATGGATAGCCGCAATTACGGCGACTCTTCCGCTCTTTATGGGTTCAAAGACCGAAAGTGTGTCTGAAATAGCCTTCGGTCAGTGGCTCTAAATTGCCTCCGTTAGCCGTAAAATGAAACCGACAACAACACCACTACTGATCGAAGAACATCGACTGAGGGACATCCGAAAATAAATCGGTTTATGTTATTCAACATGTTTCATAAAAGGTAAAGGAGGCAAAGTCAGAGTCTCTGCCGTTAGTCAACCACTTTTTCGGAATGCGCTGGGCATCCGACCTAAATACAGAAATGAAATGGTGATATGATGCGTATTTGGCCTATACAATGACTGGCGGTAGCATGCTGATGTACTGGCTGCGCTTTTATCCTCCCAAACAAGAACTGTACCAATAGGCCGACCACGTAGGTATGGGAGGCTTCGTTAGTCTGGGTGAGTCCCAGTCCAGGACTTGATCCCCGATCCATGTGTTGGGTAGTGCATTACACAAAAGTGCTTCATAAATGAAACTGATTAGAAGTCTCACTGATAGTCAAACTATGGGGTGGGGCGAATTACATAACTAGTTTGCATGTGGTCGCGTGACTAACGTATAATCAGCGGAGAAATTAGAGACGAGCAGCTTGATCATCCCTTCTCAATCACAAGCGTTTTGGCACGACGAATAACCATTCAGCCATTAGAGGCTGGCTTTTAAAAACCGGTTCTCACTCTATGAGAAAACTTTGTTATTCAATTAAAAGCTAACCCTTTGAAGTGAGCCGGAGTCTAGGGTCTAGAAATCAAGGAAAAATATCACCAAAGGTCGTGCAGCGACCAGAGGCGCCGATTAGAGTTTGTGACGTTAGTGAGATGCAATCCTCTGCTCAGCAAACATAGCTTATCCAACCGTATCGACTGAATGGTACCTAATTTCTCAAAATTTGAATTTTTTGTTATGTTTCTTTATTTTGATTCTTTGCCTCCAAAATTCATTAGGTTCCAGATCACTTTGTTTCTCATGAATCAGTCAAATGACCCCGAAGCAAAAAATCGGAAGACGGGCCAATTTTGTGTAATCGATCCGCCGCACGCGGCTGTCGCGGACCATTTGCCTCCTTATGACAGTTCTAGCGATGTTCATAGAGCTCAATCGCTATGCGATTACTACTTATGGCATGATTCTACTTTTAGCTCTTTTATTCCTAAATTCCTTACTTGCTGCTGCATTCTGCTACATTCCTTCGCGCGCGACGTCTCTCTCGCCGCGACGCGACAATTTCGTTCCTACTGCAACACACCCCAAAAAACCGAGTTAAGTACATGGCATAATCTATCCACAATGATCCGGCGCCTCTTAAGCGCTATATTTCTCAAGTGATGAACGGGTTTTCCGAAGGCATTTCGCTAAAAGGACTAAGATGAAAGGAAAAATGTTCAGAGTCAATAAAACGCTGAACCTTATTTATTCGACGGAACGAAGGTAATTTGCCTGAGAACCATCAACTAGGAAAGGCAATAACGCTGATGACAGCTGCCTTTGAGCATTCGAGCAATGAAGGCTATTAATGAGTTTTATTCGAGCAAAAACTTGAAGATTATAGATCAGCAGGTGAATCGGAAGTCATTAATGCCTACATATAGTTAAACAGAGCATTTGAAGTCAGAGTAAGTGGAAGTCACCTGCCATTAAATTAGACGGTTATTCAAGTTGGGCAAAAACTTCGACTACTAAGGCGCTCTAACTCTACTTGACCACACAAAGTCCTCTGTTTTCTCAATTGAACGAAGGGAAAGAAGTGAATGCACAATAGAGTTTTGGGACAACGACCAGCAACACTCAAACAAAAGAACTCGGAAGCCGTGAAAAAGCAATTACGCCCAAACAGTTGTAACTCGGGTACAACTCAACAAACCCTCCTTTATTTGAGATCCCTACTCGATGTTGGACCCTTCCTATCCCCTCTACCCCTTCTTATATTAACTTAGGTGGTGTAGGGGCGAGTGGCGCACTATCACACACGCATGGTCACGGGTTTGGATCCGTATCGATATCCTCCTCGGCCAACCAAATTTTCCACATCCCGCAACGCTCAATCGGTACCAGACTCGTCTGGGAGGATAAAAGCTCTAACTATACATCGGCTGGAAACTTCAAGTCATTGTATAGGCCACGTACGCATTCAATACGTCACACGATTGTAAATAGAAGTCGGATGCTGGGGCGCATCCCTCAGACGGGATTGATTAACCCCAAAAAACTTTATCCTATGTCCTTTTAACCTACCGGAGTCGCAACATTAGAGCATAAGAGGTTACTCCTGAACCGAGTTAGTTAGTTGTCTCACCGGAAAGCCTGACGATCAGGCTAGGGGCAATCAAGTCCCCCCCCTTTATCTATCTGGCCGATCAAAAGGATTTATGATTGGAGAACTAAATCGATGCATGGCGTTTTTACAGAAAAGCCATCACTGCGATTTTCCTCTTTTCTAATTGACGAGCCGATAAAGAGTTTTTTCTTTGGCAAGAAGAAGTGGCGATAGATAGAGTGCTAATTTGAATGAACCCAACGAATCTTCACTCAAGGCACCTTAAAAAATGAAACCGGCTCCAATCATTAGCTCCATCAGAAGACGCCATAAAAGAGATATAGAGCTACTCATAGAAATTTTCTTGTTGTGGAACGAGAAATCTCCACATTAGTGCTCGTCTCCAACACGTTCCTTCGAAAAAAAACTAACCAAAGAGACAGGGACTTGTGGTGGAGTGGAGCGGTACTAACCCTGGGTAGTAATTGGAAATTTATTGCATGCCCTCAAGGAACATGTGAAAGAATAACAAGAATGAGCAGACGCAGGTGGAGCTTTTCTTTAGTCATCTATATCTTCATTTAACCTCGAATTCAGGACCTTCATGTTGTTCCAGCTGGCTGAATTTACAGGATTGCTAAGGTGGCATATTTTCAAGTAAAATTAGGGTGCGAAGAAACGTTGGGCCATCTGGGAGGGTGACAATGCGATCGGAGTATGTCTAGGCGATATAACGCCAGAGATTGGTATGTGCTATGTTTCCTATACAACCAGGATCAGCCTAATTATAGAGCAATCTTTTCCTCCATCCACATACATGTGTATGTGCCCGGAACAATGTGTAAGCATCTGGAAAAGGATCATTAAGCAGACACAATGGAAACAGGAATGTATGGATTGTTATGCATTCCACCGATCAAAAACCTAAATCTTACGAGATGGATAGGTAGATGAAGCGCATTTTCGAAGGAAGGATTGGCTGCGGCAACAAGTAGGGGCGCTAGTTGGCACCATCAAATCTGTGCAGAGAACACGGTTCGAGGTTGGCCTGAACTGGACTGTACCCCAATTCAGATAAGGAGCAAACAAATAACCTTTGGTGAAATCCGTATGCATGGCTCATCCCTCGTAAGTTGAACAGTCTGTCGCCCATTAACTTCACGCTCGATATGGGTCTCCTAGGATAGTTTTCTGATATTTGAAGCTTGCTGGTGACTTAGACTTAGTTTCTGTAAAACACATTCAGCACGAGCTCAGAGCTCGGGAGAATCCAGTAGTTATGTAGACCCTCAACCAGTCAACGTTCGAAGCTCTCAGTGAGTTTGCAGATTTAAAAGGGTAGATATGTATCGACGGTGTTCAATGGGCCTCCAGAAGACAAGACAGGTATGTATCAATCGTAGATGGGTCAGACAGACAAAAGAGAAGGTTGAGCCTTGCAAATCCGCTCTCTGGCTTTCGATCCACTATATGTACTGTCTGAAGCTGTACTATGCTACACTCTTTGCTCGCTTACACCACCGCTACGTCGAGAGTGATGGTGGCAAACTTCTGAAGAATTCTACATGATTGAACCCTACCTAGGTCGAGGAAATGATATTGAGTCAAGGACTAAGTCGACCAGCTGAGGGAACGTGTTGGTGCAGCCAACTCAGGGTAAGAATTAGTAAAATGTCTTGAGGTCCTTGATTCTTGGTATTTGTCTGCTGACCTATGGTCACCTCCTAAGTTGAAATCAAAAGATCTCAAATCTAATTTCAGTCTGTAACAGCCAATTAAGGATCCTGAGGGAGAAGAATTCTCAATATCGGCTAGGTGAACTAGCAATTAAAATGGTTCCGAGTAAAAAGGCACGATACTCAGCTAGCAATTAAGAACTACAGAAGTTCAGAAAGTCAAGAAACAAAACTTGTTCAAAGAGAGCGAACTCATGAACAGAATGTACCCTCAACCTGGGGGACGGTGCCAAGCTGATAATAACTTCGATGTGGGAAACACCACCGCTTGCAAAAAAGTCAGTTAGGGAAAGACCATGAAAACGCCTGTTGGGTGAACGCGCACAAATTTAGAAAAACAGCTGTAAGTTCAAGAGCAGTTGGTCTTTTCTTTCTATGAGATCTATGCCTGTCAGAAAACCGAAAAGAGTAGGGAATCGCCTCAGCCTGAGCCCTATTTGCATTTGTGCCTACTCTTAAGGAAGGATGGAAGCGTGGGCACAGATTGAAGGAAAAGTCAAATCTGTAACAATTGTAAAAATGGGCGGTGTAAACATCGAGATGGATTAGTGGGCAACGCCAAAGTTCAGTAGATGTTTGATCCGTTAGCTCTTCCCATGCAGCTAAATGACACTAATAAATCTATTTCTCAACAGACGTTTCATTAAGTAAAAGTGTTTACAATGCATGTCTACGGGATCCAGTTTCCAAACAGTTACCAGAAAAATGAATTACTGTGAATGAGCTGAAGTGTATCTGAAGGATTCTCTTCGATGAAAATTTCAGAAAACACCCTTTGGAAAATAATTTAATGGTGGACAAGAATCGTGAACAATCGAAAATGAGAAAAAACGAAATTTGTGAATGGGTGGAGGTGTGTAGTGGCAAGTGGCTCATCATCAGATACGTACAGCTCGAGTATCGATGCCAGGATCGAATTCGCCAAAACTAATCAACCCTCCTATCCCTGTGGGTATCACTGTCGTCTGGGAGGAGGAAAGCACTATCTTGTACATACATTGACTGACCATCACATGCCATTATATTATTAGAAAAGATAAAGTAAAAGGTGCCAAACTGCCTCAAATTATCACAGTTGACTGAAAAGAAACGTTCACATGAAGTGATAAGGAACAAAAGCCCTGAAATTTTCTTGGAGTTGTCAATACCGGTTGAGTAATGCCCCCATAGGGTACAAATGAGTGAGCCTGGGGGTATGGGAGGCCAGGTAGACCAAGGCTAGAGACAAGTCCCGCACATTGCGTGTAATAGGTATTGGGCAGCTTGGCACTGCACCATATTCACCCCGTAATGAAGTACAAATAAAGAAAATGAGATCAATCTTCGGAAGCGCAAAATGTAATTCAAACAGCCCAGAATAAGAGAGATAGCTCAAAAGATGGAGCGAAAGTGGGTGGACAATTCCGAAACCAGCAGAAAGATGTATTGCAAAAATATTGACGTCAGTCTACAAGATTTATGATTGCTGACCCAGCCTGCGCTCAGCAAGTAGAAGATGGACTGGGAGAATGGATGACGCATGGTTCGGGACGTTTAGGGGTCTTGTTTTGTCTCGTTCACATAGAGGAGGCTCACAACTCGGGTTTCCTATTTGCGTAGAGTTATTGGCCCTTATATGGCAGTTTTTGGCAGATGATGTGGATATCTGATGGTGAGGGAGTAGGATGGAGTTAGCTCCGTTTTAGATGAAGGCAGTATCTGAGCTGAGCCACAACGCATAACAGTTAACATCTGTCTCGAACACATTTAAGAGCCCTTTTATACCTTGATATGGTTGGGCAATGCAATAGGAGTAGGGCACTTATGGGTAGACACAGCAGCTCCTGCCAAGGAATCCTTAGCTCTTTTTGTCACTGAAATCGCATAGTCCATCAACGCTGGTTTTCATGGCCGGGCACGACTTCCGTAGAAAATCGTGAGAATATTCCTTTTCACCCCTTTGCCATCCAATACCTTGAAAACCATTAACAGGGAAAGGATCGTAAAAAAGTCTTTCAAACATGAAGAAAAATCCATTGGACTGTCTGAGCCAAGCCGTTTCCCACGATGCCAACCTCAGACCTGTCCTAACCCTATGGATCTAATTTCAAATGGGAGCAAAAATTGAAAGAGTCGCTCAGAAGAGGGCGGTGATGGATGGCTGGCGATCTGTGGGCAAAACTTCGGCCACGGACGGGATTCGAACCCGTATCTGTGCTTTTCGAACACAGTGGTCTTTATCCCTGACACAACGAGACCACGCTTCAACATTTTCGGTAAACGACAGGATTGTGGAGTGGCGGAGTCAACTTAATACCAGACTTAACGTCATCAAAAAGAAGGAGTTCTGGTGAAACTGTAGACAAAAAGTGAGCATCAGTTGTTGGGGCTTTTTGGCAGAGGAACACATGAAGATGGTGACCCGGACACGGACAGCTATGAAATTCAGGGGACGTAATCAAGGAATACACTAAAAGACAATATGACTAGGGAACAAATTATTGCCGAAACTACAAAAATGACCTTCGAATTGCCATTTTAATGATAACATTGTATTGATGATAACACAAAAAAGTGTGTGCACCCGAAACAATCATTCGTGCTAACCTTAACTTTCTAAATTTCTCTGGTCACAGCAGTTTACTTTCCTATAGAAGAGAGGCTGCTAGTTAACAAAGTCCCAATGAAACCTAAATGGTCAATGCGTAGTAGAAGCAATACAGCATTACTTACAATAGTTACGACTATAATCATGCTTATTTGCCTTGAAAATGTTATGCCCTTTGACTTAATCGGCCCTTATTGTTAGTTGAGAGATTAGTCATAATAAGTATTCAGCAAGACCTCTTTATGGGAATCGAAATGATTTCCCCGGAACCACTGAGATTCTCTGAGGTTAAGGAGATCTAAGAAAGAAGTTAGTTTGCACTGCAGCGGTGTACTTTCCCCATAGAGGTTCAGAGAACGTGTTGCTGAAACAGGGAACGAACGATAGGTTTTGCGTGAATTGGTCAGTGTCAGTTCCCAGAAACTCAGACTTTGGGCTGAGAAGAAGAGGTAGCCAACCTCAACAGCGAACGAAAATTATTACGTGGGTAATGTTCGGGGCAAAAATGTAGGAGTCCGTCAAGCGTGCTCTAGCTGTTCCCGCTCTTAGTGATCACCAAAGGTGGTTTCCCACGACTTATGTTAGACTGGTCTTCGAGCTTTGAACATAAACGGTTGTCCCATGGCCAGATCTCGTGGGTTTTTGGAACGTAGTCGGAGGGACGACCCCAAGCAGAGGGTGTGCTCTTCGTTAAGAAACTTGATTTCGGATTCGTGGTAAGTTTATTGAAATGTTCACTGTATTCCTTATAGTTCATCTTCTTTCCTGAACCCGGTACAAGCCGCCTATGTAGGAGAGAAGAAACCTCGGACTGCTCTTGCTTCCTGAGCCTGCATGAATGATGTTGTGTCGGATACAATTGTAAAACAATCAACTTTACTGTAAGAATTACTCAAAGCGCTCAAAAAACAAAGTTCCTTATCGGATTCACTGATGCTGCACGATGGCTCTCCCGTTCCAGGTTATTTAAAAGTACATCTCTGCTGTTTTCCAAAATGGTTCACATAAAATTGATGAAAATCTCAAAAGTCTCGATAAATGCTCTCATTTCGCATCACTCCCAAACGAACGTCATCAGATTCTCATATTCGAGGACATGAAACTCGCTAGGAGAATCTGTAGAGGAGGAGTTGGCTCAATCTTACCACGTCTCTAACTGCTATGAAATACTAGCTTTTTGGAAAAACGCCTAGTCTGAAGTGCCGAACTTCTTCTGACGTAATTCATTGTCTGTTGTGCTCAGAAGAATGAGCATTGTCTTTCTATGACTAGTGAACTGGAAAGAGGAAATGTGTCTATGAGGTAGGGCTCAATTATGAAAACATGGCTGAGTTCAAAGACCACCAAAGCCAAAGCGGAGCTCAGGTTAACCACTGTGAACAGATAAGTTCTTTTAGACTTTTTCGAGAAACATCTCACCCAATCTCCTTGAAAGACCAGCAAAATGAAAACGAAACTCCAAAAAATCGAAATAGATGCGCTTATTGCTGAACATTTCATTTCTTGAAACATTCTCACAATTTTCCACCGGTGAGGAAACAAATCTGGACCTTCTTCTTTGAAGAATCAAATTTTTTGAAGAGAAAATTTGAAAAATGTGTAGTTATAGAGACTATCCATTGCAAGCATAGCTTGGATGTATAGAAACAGCGATTGAAAGATAGCCGTCTATCTTGTAGAATCCGAAAAAAATGAAAAAAATAGGAGCATAACACAGCCCGACAGGCTAATTCAATAAACACTTTTTTTCGGCAGCAAATCTATACCCTTCTATACTTTTAAAAACAAACTTATATATTTCTTGGATAACCATTATGCCATCCATCGCGCTGTATATAAACAGTGGACATACATGAAGACTACCCGTCTAGCTTTTGTATGATAACTGATATGAAGTGCAATGAAAATGATCAGAGAGGAGTGTTTGGGAGGTTTTAACAGAACTCGGGCACCCGTAGCCTCCTGAAAGCTTGAATACAGTCGGAGAATTCTAGAATCACAAAAGATCCCATCACATTCAAGGGTAGCTGAAGTAATGCATATGTAACAGATGGTCATAATGAATTCATGCAGGAGTTTCGAGAACGTCATTGAAACAAGCTATGAATGAAAGTTATGCATGGTATGTTCGAAATGCCGGCCATACAATTCATAAGAACCTTGGAAAAGGGTCCCAAGTTGCCTTCGAACAGAATAGCGCCATCAAGGCACCGTTTAGGATCGAGAGCTGATTAAACTCTACAGCGGGTTGAGCAGTGCTCACGGGCTCCCAGTTAGGGAGAAACAGGGAGGTGTCTCACGACAACTCGGTTCCAGAGAAACACTTTATGGTCAACAAAAATTGATGATAAAAGGATGAAAGAAGGAAGTAGCAGTCTGATCTTTCCTTCTGATAGAAACCTGATGAGTAAATAAGTTATTGCAGTGTCCTTTCAAACAAATGCTGTCCACAATTCGTTCGAACGTACGGAAAGAACACAGCCCACATCAGCCCACTTTCAGCCACAAATACGGCAGAAGAGATTCCGATATCGTTTCGCAAGTGGCTACAAAATGACTGCGCCAGTCTTCGCAGGCAGCTGACCAAATGTTTTGCAATCGCACAAGTTACGCAACAGCAGTCTCGCATGCAACCCTCCATTTCCAGCTAAGACCCAAAGAAATACGCCCAGGAAAAAAAATACTGTATGAGGATTATAGAATTTCTACGGACTCCTCAATGTTGAGCAAGGGCTTGGGAGGACCGTAAAGAGGACCGTAAGCGCAGTGTGCTTTGCTATGCACTGACCTGTGCTTGACTGTGAGAGAATAGCAAGTTTGCGTTTGAATCTTGTGTAAATCCTAAAAGTGACGTTGAAGTCATAGCCTAATACTACTGAGAACCTCCCATACCTACTCCGTACCTCCTCATTCCAACCCTCGTGATAATCTGAACCATTATTGTAAATTATTACCCGCTCTTTTACTTTCGATCTCTTCGTTTCCCATTGTGGCGGCCGTGTAGGAACAACCCACTTATATTTACATATACAATTTGTGTTTTGAAGGATTTTTAGCTGTTGTTGGGAACATAACAAACCTGTACGGCAAAGCAATATTTGAACATTTGGGAGGAATATTTTTTGCTAGCATCGGAATTTATATTCTTCGAGACGAATACAGAGAAGCGTTGAAAATCCATGAAACTCATTCAAAAGCGAATCATGTGCCTCATTCAGTTCATGGGGAATCTGAATTCCATCTTAACGTAATAACTCTTCCCTTACAGTTTTTTACTGGCAGAAATCACTATAAACAAATTCCAGTCCAGGAACGATGTTTTCCCAAAGAGGTTAAAAGCGCTCCTTTGAACAACAGTGAAGCCAGGCATTGAGATTGCAGTGTTATTCAAGTTGGATAGTGTTATGATCCATTTGGATCGTGGGTTACACTTCAGGATGTGCGCCAGTGGGTCAAGTTCCACAGTAGCATTCGACCAGCTGTAACAAGGTTCTGAATACAGTAGCGCTCAAAAGTATTCGGCCAACCTTAACTTTTTTCCCAGTGAAGCAAATCACATGAAATTTTGATATGCTTAGCTGAAGCATATTTTACACTGTCCAACACTACTTGACTGCAAAACAGCCATATCCACATACTAATGGGAGGCGTTTGTAGACTGTGCTGAAAGCAGGTTTGTGACGTCTGCAGTTATTCCGAGCTTGAGTACGTTTTTCTTCTCTTCTGGGTTCGACATTAGTCTCATACACTTAAGACATGGCAAAGAGGAAAGGACTCCTTTAAAGACCATCCTTCGTATTTCTAGTTGATTTTTTGTTCAAGCCTTTTTGGATATCTGGAACATGACCAGATTGCAGCTTAATAGTGGTAAATATTCCCACTACACCAATGTTAGACATATTGAAATTTCGCCTGATTGGATAGAGTAGGAAAGGAGTTATGACTGAAAATTACAACTGAGGAAGCATTTCGCCGAATACTTTTGAGCGCTACTGTATATTGCTCATCAGTAGAATGATTAAAACGTCTGAGTTTGAGTCCGGTGGTTTTACTGATGGATCTTAACCTGGACCAATAAAGTGTTACGCTTCCATTTCTTAGAATAATACGTCGCCAACTAGCCAGACGAGTTCGGCGAGTTTGGGGAAAACTGGCTAATCAAGAAGCTTCTTGAATAAGTCGACCGAATAGGGTTTCAGTACTAAATATCAATCTCGTCATCCCCCTTTGCCACCGGTCTATTGAAAGCAAACCTTAATATCAAAATAGCAGAATGAAAAACCGATTGAACTTGAAAAGAAACGAATAAGAAGTTTAAAAGTAAATTTAGAATTATTTACATCACGGCAACAGACTATTTAGATTACTTCCCACTTCTCTAACCGGCTAACTAAACGTCTAAGATGAACCGCTAGTTGGTGTAACATTCAAGGTGGTCTGCTCAACTACATATTTCTCTTGAAAAGGTGGAAGTGGAACGATGATGCAATGACACCTTGGTCGAGCGAAAATCAGCTTTTTGAAGTTCTTGCAAAGTTTCGAAATAAGAATAAAGCGGTGCTGCTGGGAGCTCATAGGAAAAAGCAAATTTGGAATTAAAAGCACCTTGAGAAGCCAGAAGTATCGCTGACGAGTCAGGCAACCAGAATCAGAGCTCGTTTCAAGGACAGGTTTGCAATTCTAAGCAGACGACTCCAATGGAATTGGTATCGTTTGAACATTTCTGAGAGACCTTCAAACATTCCGAGGAGAAACTTCAATGTGTTCCGATTCTGCAGAGATAGACAAAGGGGAGACCATGGGAATGGGCTACATTGAATCGGAAAGTAAGGGAAAACCTGAGCAAACAGAAAATGATTTTTTTTGTACAGAAACTGGCCTTTAAAAAAAAATTATAGGCTAAAGTAGTGATGGACAGTATCAGATTTGAGAAAAATAGTTCCACAAAAAATTAGTGAGTTCAGAATAATGGCTACCGTTTTTTTTGGTTCAACAAAACATGATGGTAACTAAATCGATGGGATAGGACTTTTCTGAGAGATGCTTCAAACGTTTGTACTCGTCAGCGTGGGAGGTCCCACATATTCCAAATTTTTCATGAGTGCATTTTGACCCTCTTTCCGAAGAGACCATTATCCGAAGACGAGTAGGTAGGGCCTCTGGTCAATTTGACGGCCGGCCATATTCAATGGGGGGGGGGGGGGAGGGATACATGAACCTAGAACAACGTCAACTTCGCCTTTGTCTAGTGGGGGGGGGGGGGGGAACTTCAACATAGTGGAACATAAATAGTTCCTAAGAAGATTGTGCCTCGGAGGGCATGTCGTAGTCTCAGAGGCTTTTTCGTCGTAATGTGTTACCATTACTTTTCTTACTGCCTACTTTTTTGCCACCCTATATACTGGCAAATATTACACTGAAGGCAGAAGAATGGGAGAGTTACTAAGAAAAGAGGATCAAAAGCAGGCAGGTGGGGCCAGTTTTGAGTTCTCCCGAAGAATAAATCAGTCGATTTTCAGCCAATCAAAACAGCCCCATGCCATCATATGGGAACAGATTACATCACATCAAAGAACAAAGTATCCCGAAAAAGGTCTGGTCACAGCATGACCGATTATGAGGCTGATACCTACAACTGGTTGCGTTTGAACGCTCTATGATTTAGTTTGACGAAAAATAGTTTAAAATAGGTGATGAGGTGCAAGGTACACTGCTCAGTTTGAACAGACGATCAACCGGACTCTGGAATCTTGAATGACGAAGTAAAGAAATCAGGAAGCAGCATTCGATCAGAAAGCGATTTACCCGAGAGGTGAATCCTGAATTGTTTGCTTTACTCGGACGAGGATAAACAAGGCAAACAACTTTGATGACGACTTCAATCCACAAACAATCTAAGCATGCACAAATAGATTCTCCAACTCTGCTACGGAGTGATTGAAGATGGCACACCCACTGGAATGACGGCTGCTGCAGTCTCTGTGGGAGGGAACACTTTTGGGAACCAAGTGGATTCAAGGGGAACGGGGAAAGGACCAGAATCTGAGGTCAGCAATCATAATAGCCCTCCCTCCACTCCCTTGCCCCCTTCTTCTCCCTATTCCCCCGATTTTGTCCATTCATAATGAATTTTGATTGAAAGAGAACTGTTGATAGACATTTACGATTGTCAATGGACGAAAAACCTGAAAAGATACGAGCAGACACAACTGAATCCAGATAGGAAGGTTCTGAAAACAGCGACAACAGGCACTGATCTTCACGTGAACACGACTGACTGACGGCCCTCTTAATGGGCCCAATCATTTCAAGTGATGATTCTGTCCTCCATCGCTTTCAAAAGTAGTGCGAATGAGCTCAACGTCAGTAGATGAATGAGTTCTCATTATCCATCTGCTCGCCAAGAAAGCGGGAGCAGGATGGGGAATGGGAACTCATTCATCTACCGACGTTGAGGCCTTTCTTCATGTGATGTCCCACGGAATCTGAACAGAGTATGTTTGTGCGGTTCCTCTGCTAGCAGTTATTCGCCGAACAACTTCATCTTGCTCGACGAACAGTTAGCTGAATACATTTCCCGTCCAGAGTTTCCGACGTGGATCCTATGGGGATGGGGAAGGGGAAAATATGGGTTTGGATGTTGTATGGCGAACTATGTAACTAGAACTCCGAGCTAATCCGAAGACAATGGAGATAATCGTGCGGAAGTAGAGAAATATTATTGGGCATGGGCCAGAAGTGCAAATGAATCCATCAAAACCCATGAAGAAAGGTCTAAGAGAAAGGTCCAATAAGACAATTTTACATTTAATAACACAACTTTGAATGTTTCGAAAGAATTCCCTGAGGAGTAACAAAATTAATTACCTGACCAATTCTATCTTGCTAAATCACCTCTTTTCTACTGCTTACATTCCATTTGAAACCACTTTCTTATCGTGTTCTATTGTGATCCTTTACACTGCTACACTGCGGCTATTCGGACATTTGGAGGAGGGACAGACTGAGGACGTTTTATGGACTGCGCCCATTTACGCTACTACTGGCTCATCTTTCCTGCATATTCCCAAGTCACTGCCGGCGATTACAACAACCCGTCAACCTTCCGTATAACGCCGCCAATACTCTACCTCAAACTCTCCTCTTCCTGAACTACCTCTGTACTTCTTACTGTGGGTGATTGTTTGTCGGAACAACAGCCTTTCTCCGATATTATAATTCTTCAAGCAATAGCTGTCAACCTTATATTTCCAGTTTCTTCACAGAATTCGAAGAAGGCCTTTCGTTCAGAATCAGTTTCTTTTCTGAGGCGTGCCATGCATTCAAATCCCATTTGAAACCGTAGAGCCATGGGAATGTGTGTGGATCCACAACATTAGAAACCTGAAAAGCTCGGTTGGCTTAGCCGAAACAGACAGGATTCAGCGTGAGATCGTATCTCAGACCATCTACGCTGTGAAAAAGATTTTCGCTAGTGTCCTACCAAATTTCTTCTCACAATGTCCATTAAAAGAGCACTTAAATATGTCCTATAAAGTTTCAATGGTAGAAATCTATGGCTCCTGGGAACAAGGCTTCTGGGAAGATCAAAAGACGGCGTGGAGAAGGGGCAGTAAGGGCTAGGAGCCAGTCTTTACGCCCATTTCTGAACAGGGGCATTCTTGACGCCCGTGTAGGAGTTGACATCTTTCGAAATGGAGCAGGTTCTTTATGAATGTTGTCAGCTGGTGAGCGCATATAACTAAGGTTGTTTTGAAGAGAATCTCGTCCAAACACCGCCGTGACCTCGTCCTACCCTGAAAGTGATCAGCCTAGTTCGAAAAAGCCTTATACTCCTTTTTTTTCTTCGTGAAGTTCGTCTGAAAATCGGCGCTCACTTGCTTTCCTGAGCATGATATTTAGGAAGTCTCCTGAACTGATCAAATATGTTTGTTTGGAGTTGTGGCTGTCAATGAGAATGGAATTCCTCCAAGGAGTACTCAATTTGTTCATAACTTGGCGATGTGTCTAGCAGTTCAGATCGCGTGATGTTATGGTAAACAATGGAATCGAGAAAATGACAAAAAGTTGGCATAAGAGCGGATGAGTTTTTGGATCTTTCTATCAGTTTTATCAGGAATTGATAATGCGATAATGCGTAGTCGTCGAAAAATTTACTGAGTACTCGTTGATTGTTAATGCGAACTGTGCCAGTGATGCCAAATAAAGAAGTATTCGACCAGGTAGCCATTCCGTTGGGGTTGAAATTTCTTTCAGGTTTGGTTGAACGAAAAAAGAATCGAAAAGCGAAATTATCAAGTGACCAGGAACAAGGTTTGAACGATTGGGTTATGGACGTTCAAGGTTTCTATAGTATCAGCTGCCATGTAGTATGGGTTCGGCCGCAGTAATACCTCTTGTTCAACGTCATCAGCCTGAGCTAGCTTACCTGATAGAGAAGCATCGCTAAGACCAAAATAACTGATCTGAAGTTTTGAGAATCACATTGATGAGAGCGTTCTTGAATGGCTTCGCTCTTATTGAGAAACAGATGATTCACTAGCATAACTGACAATGAGTAAGAGAGTAGACTGGAGTAAGACCCTGCTTTGTTTTCCAAGTAGAGCCTTCTCGTCGTAATTTTTAAATACCGCAAAATTTTGGACAACAAGAAAGGGAGAAAGAAAAGATAGTTAAGTCTTTCAGGGATGGGAGAGGGGGTGGGGGCGAGAATTCCGTTCCCGTATGCTATATTATGCTGTTTGAAACTGGGGAGTCTATCTCAATAAAAAAAACTTATGACTGGCATCTAATGTAAACATACGTTATGACTTTCGCTATGACTTCATATATAGTATAACCCAGTAATACTTAACAGCAGGAAACCTGCGAGAAGCAGGAATGGGCTAAAATGGCCCCAATAGGACAATGAAGGGTGACTATAAAAACAGAATCTAAAACTGAAGACTGATGGGGAAGACGAACTACAAACAGAAAGGAACAACTTTGACAATCAGAGGTTACCTTTTCTACCACAGCGGGCTGATAGGTATTGAACCAATGTTAAGACCGGGAATAAGTAGATTAAAAATATTCAAGATATGTATTTATGAAGAAAGGCGAATCTTTCGAGGGATTGCGGGAGAACATTTTCCAGAAGACTATTGAGTTTCAAAGGAAATCCACAAGCATCTACATCGAATTTCTCAAAAGATTCACGAGCACAGCCGCTCGGTATACTTACTTTCAAACATTACTAATATCAGGCATAACCACGAAGCACCCCTGTTAACCATAGAAGATTAAATCTTTGTATTTTAATGGGCTTGATGCTAGTAGTGATTCCATCTAGAACCCTATGCGAAAGCAGTGTATTCAAAGAAAAAGCTAGTAATCACAAGACGGTTGAACTCAGTGATTCGTTCACGAGGAGGAATCGTTGTGATTTTCAGCAGATTGTGTTTGCCATAGGAAAGCAGCGTCGCCTCGGCCAACTCATCTTCGCATGATACGTGTGTTTGACAAACAAACGAGAGAATTCGTTACGAAAATTCCCTTTTAGCATTGTTGCCTACATTGTTGTCACCTACACTGCCTCCTAAAGACCCGTTTGCGTATGTATGTCGACCATAAACACTTGACACAAAGGTTGAACGAAGTTAGGACGCAGGGAAACCCGAGGGAAGTTAGAAAATGCGAAATCTCCTTGATGGAAAAACTACCGACGGTCTGCTTCAGAAGTAAGAGATACTAAAGGCGGTCCTACACACGTCCGAGTAACAAATCCAGGACTGATATCTGCTCAGGCAATCCGCTCCTTCAATCCCTCTGAAGAAGATTCATTGTTTCGATACTCTTGAGGAGGAATAAGAGAACAGACCTGTACAGATTGTCTGACTACTGTAAGTCATAGTGTAGGCGCATACATACGCATTCGAAACGCCCTTACGTTTCTGAATCGAAGTTGAGCTGAGGGAGCCCAAGTCGGGAGAGATGATTCTAGCGTTGATCATCTGTTTTCAGGATATCGCTACATATTCACCTTCCAATCGGAGTGGCACTGGCATTCGAATGCACTTGTGGCCTAAACTATAATTTGTGGCAGCCACCGGACGGTGGTGGTACCAATCAAAAGACCCCGGATGGATAGAAGACTAGGTTGGCTTAGGCAGATATCAAATCACGATTCGATGCATGAACAGTGCACACCGCAGTGCACCATTTGACACTGCACCATCTCTATCATTAAGATATGACCAGTACGGTTCACGAACTCGAGCTACATATACATCTGCCAATGCTTGAGAAGTGAATGAAATGTAATTCATTCAGGATAGGCAGTTCATTCGACGTCTATCAAACCCCTTCTCCAGCAACATTATCATGATTACGGCCATGAATTGCCATTTCAGTAGCTTTCTTCGGCTGCTTTCATAGTCAGCCGGAAGGGGCCTACTCGGCCGGCGGTATCGACCAAGATCCAGTTGTAAACATGGGGCAAGCGCCGTCCCTGGCCGGCATCGCTCGCTCTCGCGCTCGCGGGCCGGCCGGCGGACTATAAAAGCAGCCTTTGACGGGATGTTATTTTAAATTCAATTTATAGTAGGATCGTGGTATATCTACAGGTGAACGTAGTTCTCCGAGGTGCATTCGGAGTCAGTCTCAAACTTAGCTACCTCCACGTTTAATGAGGCGTATTTTTATAATATTGGGGATATTTGGTGTATAGTTTTTCTCAACCCGCATAAGGTTCATCTGTTCCGCGCCCGATTCCAGCCGGATGCGGCCCCTTGTGGGCGTCGTTACCCGCGATTCTTGACGGGTGTCGCATTTGTCGGTGGGGCATACAATTTGCACTTGGTCCACGGCTGTCAGTTCGAAGACACGGACTGGTGCAAATCATTCGACCCACTGATACTCCGTGAAACTTTAATGCCATCTTGAGGTCGCAGTGGGTTACGCCGCGCGCCAAGTAGGCTGAGTGACCTAGTTTCGACGGACGAGCGGAACGAAGCTCCTCTGTTGAAACAACATCGCTGCACAACTCTTCGGGCATATAGTCAGGTAACTAGTGAAGAAATCAAAATTGTTAGATTTCATATTGTAAAGGAGCTCGGGAAGCGCTCTCCGTCTCTGACACCAAACGCTAAAGCGCATAGAAAGAGTGGTAGAAAGAGCGAAAAGCCTCTTGGGAAGATTGCTATATGAGGTGAAAAATGAAGGAGGGAAGGATTTTTCTAGGAAGGAAAATAATATAAATCATACTAAAGAACTTAAAATGTTTATACATTACCTGATCGGATGTACATAGAACAATGTAATACATAGATTATGCTGCAGTGAGAAGCAAGTCGCTGACGTTGATTGCCAAATTAATCCGAAGCAGGGACTCCAACACTCATTGACGACGAATGGCTTGCAGTGCTCATGACACCTCATCAAACATAAGGGCCTCTTTAGCGACCAGCGGCTGAATAAATGACAAATAAAAATTTTTCTATAATCATAGAAAAACTGTAGAAATAACGATTGAAAAAATTCTAACTTCCCAATGCAGTGTGCCTAAGAAAGCTAACAGAAATGGAATGACGGCACAGTATGCCAGCATCATCGAGAGCATGGGCAGTGAAGCAAAAGCACCATTTCTAATGAGAGCAGAATCGCCTAAGTTGGTTAAGCGCGGTCTAAGGGAACATACGTATACCGAAAAAAAGTTGAATTGGAACTCCACAGGTCACCTTAGAAGTCATCCTTCGTCGGGCGTGATAGTCTGAAAGTCGTTTTATAGTATGCGTGCGCGTGGACTAGTGGCAATTTAATTTTATAGAGGATCTGTTACAAATTTTCTCGCAAGACTACTCGAAAAACATCATTCCTCTCGACTTCGAACGTTCAACTGAATGCTCGGACTACCCACAAACAGACGACACATGGCTATGAAATATTTTGAGTCTCACAGAACCTCTTCATTCACCCTTTCACAGATAGATACTAATCCTAAGAAAAGCCATAGTGGAGGTTGAGTAGAGAAGGACGGACATGTGGATGAAAGGGATTTGACAGAGGTCAGAACTCTTGTTGTAAAAGAAGTCCTCATCTCAGAGCTAGTTTCGGACATCAAACAAGTGAACCTACGCCACTACGTTACTGCCAGTGCAGTCACCAGTTTCCCAGCTATACCTTTCTCGTTCCCTTTGAAGGTGCGATTCCTCTGCCACGGTACCCCTCCCATCGCGATGTCCGGTACTTGCTTCTCGTCAGTCGCGAAGCCTCGGCGTCTCCGTGGATCGTTCCTCGAAGCTACGACTTTACATAAACGAAGCCAGAACAAATACTGTTTTGAGAAAAGTAATAAAAGGTACTACATGCGTTTATGCGATACGATCGATATGCGATATGCGACACATTAATTCATATGCAGACGAATTGCGAGTTACCCTTCTCTGGGAATGATCCGGTGTTTTGTGTGGGAGTTTCCCATCTTCATTTATAAATGCATTTACGTCACATATCAGTGAGCAATATTCTGACCAGGTATCGCTCAAGTTTGAACGGGAATAATGTCCACCTGACGTTGACTAATCCCGTGTTGGAATGCGCCTTGGCAACTCCTTTCTCCAAAATAATTATCGCGTTTAATTGAAGTATGAGACCTATACAACAAGCTGTAGGGGTGTGGTGCGATTCACGCGCCAATATAATGAGGTCATCGGACAAAACACGCTAAAACATCATTCTTACCATCATAACGGAAGTTATAAGAACTTATAAGTAGAATAAGTAAAGAAATGACCAACTATGCACGTTTACAGATGGATTGCGTTTAGTAGGATCGAAAAAATTAAAGTTATTCTTATTTTGAACGTTTGACTAGTAAATTGTTGACCTATGAGGTGAATTCTCAGTCTCGAAGGGGCTTTTTTTTGCCATAGTAAAGAGAATTGCTCTATTCATGGTGAAGCCGTGAACTACTGCAAATTTATTTGGTCCATCTCAACAGGAAGGTACTGAAATGATGCTGCGTTCGCGATGACCTCATTATATTGGCGCGTGAATCGCGCGCCCCCCCAAGCTGTAGTGGTCTGCTAGTGTACAGTCCAGTGCTTCAACGTTCTGAACGAGCATATCAACTATTAACTCGCCCACGAGGGAAGGACTTTGTTGGACTGGGCGAGTATCAATCCAGGATTTGATCCCCAGATAATGTGAAATGAATCGTCATTCGGCATTATATCACCTCCGCCCCTGACGATCGTAAAGGGCGAGGTTGAAGGGAAGGCCAAGGGGATGGTGTGGTCAAGGGTAAACTTTGGCAATCATGGAAAGTACAAGATAGTCTCTCTCTATCTGAAAAGTCTTCGCCCTTATGTTTTCACCATCTCACCCTAGTAAACCTAGTCACAGATAGTGTAGACGCTCTTTGTAATCGCACTGAAGGGACCTAAGTAAAGAAATGGTGATATTCAGGTGCAGTTCATTGGAATATTGACTTAATTTTCATTATGGTACTGTTTGAGTTTTACCAACTGCTACTGCACCACGATTATAAATGCAGGTCCGTAGCGAGGCATAGCGCACCGGAAAGTCTTCGAATGAGACAAAATTAAGAGAGGAGGACCCTACATTCCTAGGAGAGCACAACAAAACGTAGAAAAACTAAGTTTTTTAAAAAGAACAAGAGAAGGTGGCTTAACCTCAGCTGGCTGTTCTGATCTACAGGCTGAACTCCTGAACCTATAACCTGCATACATTTAGAGTATCGGGTGCCCACTGTGCGGGGTTATCAATAAACAAAAAACTTCACGGTTGGATAATTTGTTCTGTAAACAGGAGCTACTGTTTTATTAAAACAGCCGTGGAGCTGATGGCTTCATCGATAGCATGCCTTATCAGCCGCGTGACTATGGTTGCATGGGCAAGCCTGTGGGACCTCTTAGTTCGTTTTTTACGAGCTAAGTGTTTGGAGACATGGCAGGGCAGGGACTGCAGTTGTGCTGCTGTTCATGAAGCCTCATAACCCTTTATGACCCTCAGTTATGCTCAGCATGGCAAGTTATCAGTGAGGCTGCTAGTGTTTGAAACCATCTAATATTAGAAGTTCAACGCCTTTCGAGTCCACTCTAGGATAACAGGGAGAGTCAGGAAGTGAAAAAAGATTGGAGTGGAGGTCACTTATTTTGAAGGTGAATAATGAAATTTTGATCGATCCCTCTTTGGGAATGCGCCTCAACATCCGTCTCCCATTCGGAATCGTAGAGGGTCAAAGATGCGTATGTGGCCTATACATTGACTTGCGATGGCCGGCCCACGTGCAAGTCAGTGCTTTTGCCATCTGGAGAGTCTGATAACAACTAATGAACCCGAAGGAATGGGAGACTTGGTTGGTCGAAGCAAGTATCGGTCCAGAACTTCATCCCTGGACCATGCATGTGCTAATGCGCCAGTTGGCAGTACACCATCTCCGTCCGCTTCTGTTCCTGTGATAGAAACCATGTTTTTTTCACTACGTAGGCTCCACTCCACTTTTTACCAATTGTCTGAATTTTTTTTTTCATTCAGTCACAAAAAAAGTTTTCGGTACCATTGTGACTAGTTAAGCAACATGACAGCAACCTAATTCAATGAATGTTTCTGATGATCACCTACATTTGCACCCTTCTGACGACATGGAAATCACTTTAATACAGATTAGAATCGCATGGTGTATGTTCGAATCTGAAAACGACAGATTTCAAGAAATTGCCGATATGGCGATGAAGGTGAAAAGGAGTTCAGGGAAAATCACGATGAAAATTGAGCCATTTTCAATTCCTTTCACCGAAATAAATTCTCTCCTACATCCCTTTGAATTCCAGCTTTTGATCACGAAGTAGCCGCCCACATAGAGGTAAAGTGGGGATAGTTTTCTCTTTTTTGAATGTAGGCTTTACTGAAGCACAACAGTCTGAAGTGGAGTGATTCACTTCATTGGCAGAAGTCGCACAATCAGCAAAGCAGAGCGAAGTGCTGGTCAATGACTAATTGATGATGATTTGTGGATAAGGAAAAGTGATTAACCAACTTCAGAATGAAGCTCCGGAAGCGCTTCGGGAAAATAGCTCGTTTGCCGTCTCATACTAAAATGCTTAAGGTCTCCAATCTAGCATTCGGGCCAGATCAGATTAGAGCATCGGTCCTAAATAGTCTGCTTCGTGAACCCGAAGAGTGGAGGGCTGATGTAGGTTTTCCTTATCAGATCAACTATGAAGCCTAATTGCCTTTGGATAAGGTCTTTCTCTAGTAAACGCTGTGATGTACGAGTTGTTCGGGTATATTTCAAAGAGCTTAGTGTCAATTCCTACTGTGCCTTCTTCTTCTTCATGAGGTGATGAAATAGTCTTGAGAAGAGAAGCAGATTCTCGCAGTTGATTTTCTTCTACTAGTAATCGCCTCTGGTGATAACGAAAGACCATTTTAGGTCGATGTTCACCCGTATCACACACTTTGATAAGGACCAACAAATTGTTACGTTATCTGTAGCTGAAAACGACTCGCCACTGAGAAAGCACTGGCAGCACCACCCATGTCAACATCGGCTTGCTGAAAATCACAAGCTGAAGTTCCTTCCCTTTTTTTGCCCATTCATTCTGAAAGTTATATTCGCTCCTCTTTCTGCACCAGTACCCAATGCTTTCCCAGAATATATCTCTTGAACTTTCAAAATTTTTCAAACCTATATACAGCTTAGACTGCGTTTTAGCCGATTTTAGTCATTCAGTCTCCCACGGGAGCTCCTTGATCAGATTGTGCTGCTTTTTCTATGCTATAGTAGTATCGTATTATTAAAAAAACGTCTAAAAGTTCGGGAGGTGAAAGGCTGATCACCGAGACAAAGCCATGTGGGCTACTACCAGAAGCTACCGCAAGAGTCCTCACGTGATTACGTCTGGACCACCAGCAGTAACTCCTGGACTTGGAGTTTGCTGCGCATTTAACTCCTTCTGCTGAAACCACTTACCGGCAGTCCGTAAAAATTGAAAGAGTTTGACGGTGGTAAACCTCCCGCCGACACCTTTCTGTCATCTTAACTAATCTGTGCGACCAGTATCTGGTGAGAATGCGAATCCTCTACCCGCTCAATTACCACTTTCTCTAACTCCATGGCACGAAAGAATTATGAATCGTTAGAACTTGAAGTATGAATTGGCAAAGTAAGGCTAGATCTGATTAATGCACATGGGTTTCATGATCCTTCTCATTAACCGGAGCTGAACACAGCATCATCGAGCGGATTCCAATAATGTTAACAAAGTCAGTATGAGCCGTGTACTCTGCTCTTCTTTCGAATCGTTCCCAGATTTGGCATGAGTTCGCATGCTCCTACAGCACGCTTACAAATCAGCAATCTAGCAAGAGATCTATCTACCTTGTATATCCTTTGCTAGACTGCTTATTAGAAACTGGAAAACTCTCAACATTCGTTTCACCTTGCCGATTCATGAGACGCTTGTATTGGACAACCTTACTCTCCTGTGAACGTCTAGGAATTCGAGAAAATTCGGCAAACAGCCCAACCAGCAGCAAAAAATACTGTACCAATTTATCAATGACAATCCGATTAGAGTTTTTTCCAAGCGTGCAGCTAAGAAAACGTCATAGCATCTGCTGTGCCAAAAATAGGCAATTGCCCATACATTTTCTCATAATATTTGTTCGCTGGCTTGTTTGTTTACTGGCTGCTACGTTGCTTCTATTCAAGTTGGCGATGTGAACGGCATCACAACTTGCAGCCAACAATCGTTAAGATTCCACTATGTTCATGACTAAGTATTCTTCCGGGTGTAGTGGAACGTTGTTTTACGCTTATGTTTTTCAGAGCGATCGTTTTTCGCATCTTTCCTATTATTCCAGAAAATTCTTGTTTGTGTAAACATGCTGCTTTGATACCACATTCGTCATTCCCATAAATAGCTTTGACTCCAACTGCACGAGCATGTTGACGCCGCCGTGGTGACATTAGGGTTAGGAGCAACTCGTCCCAATATTGTGGGGAAGGGGAAGTAGTGCCGTCCCGTACGGCACTACTTCCCCATATAGCTGCAGTACAAAAGTGATTAAAAAATAGAATTCAATACTGAATACCAACCAATTAAAATGGTTTAACAAACCTCATCAAGGTAGGCACCTGCCTAGCGCTTAGGTGGGTGGACGAGTTGTCCAGAAAAAAAAATTGGGAAGGGTACGAAGCGACGTGCTATGCATGAACGGCATGCCGCGCGGCGAAGCGAGTCATTTTCACAATCTTTGACGCATGCCGAGTCAACTAGCTAGTAACAGTCGAGCGCTTCAAACGGCTAATGAGGGGCTAGGCCTCACACCGTGCATCCGAGAAATACTACTCAAAGATAGGATCCGTTGATTTCATCGTCAGGTCCTTAATAACTACCACTTACTTGTTTTTGTTTACAGAATGACAATCGAATGTCATTATCCCGCGGCTGATGAGGTTACACCATATCAGAAGCAGAAAATAGCCGAACTTAGACAGAAAGCTGCCAAACATCTGGCCAAATATCCTGACTACGATACCGATTTTTCACTTCTCCGGTGGCTGATGGGATGGGACTATGACGTAGGTAAGTCACAGTTGATTGCCGAAACTCTTCACAACCTCATTTCCATCAAATATTTGCGAGAAATCTAGGTTATATCCTTATAGAACACAGATTTTTTAAAAAATATCAAAAACCGTGTGCTAATTTTTAAAGGAAACAGTAATGTTTCCAACGGTGGGATATTGGAATTGATGAATTTCAACACTTTATACTCGGGTTTGGGACCGACTTGGCACGTTCCTTAACAGGCATCTTTGGAAAATTTCAGCACGCTCGTATCCATGATAATCGCAAATTCTTCAGATTACCGCTTGTTTGGGCAATTAATTGTTCGCAGTAGCATCAAAATCCAATAAGCCATGAAGAATTACACTTCACAAACATATTAAGAATTATTTCTACGTCAGGTAGTACTAAAAAAGACAAATATTTTGGTTCGTTTCGCCTCTTAGTCATACGAACCAAAATCTGTCATCACCTGAGGCTCATGTAAGATCACAAAAATTCACAACTATTGTTTCAAGGAATATAATAGAAGGGGTCCTCTCACATTTTCCCCTTCCATCTCGCCCCTTTGTCAGCGACAGCCCTGAAAGGTACGAGAGACATCAAAGATGGAATTGTGTCTGAAGCAACCCTCAACTACCACAGGCGGTGTTAATCCATCCGGTGGCACGCCATGCACTCTGCCTTTGAACCTAAATCTTTCAAGATTATATGAGTTCTACTCGTCGATGCGCCGAAACGTTTCCGACTACTACTGGAGGTTTTAGGGAAATGAAATAGCCCACTGAAATCCACTTTGCTCTACTTGAATAGTCTGGTGTGGAGCACCTTCGCTGAACTCTGCATACACAGCTGGAATACTACATATTACATCTCTATACCACACAGTATCTCATAGGAAGAAGAAGGATCTCCTTTTACAACTTTCACAAATCTTTCTCCTTTCAGATCTGATCCTTCCAAAACTGCAGTACTCGCTAGATGTGCTAACATGCTTACGGTTGGATGAACTGAAGGCGGAGAATGTTAGTGAAATAAATGCGAAGATTCGATCTATGTCCAGTGTGGCCGAATACTTTCCAGGTAAGAATGAACTTTTCGTTGATGTGAGGTAATATAAATAATGTCGGATAGGTAGTGTTAGGTGGAGCACTACCGAGACCACGGTCCGGAAATGGGATCTCGGATGGTGGCTTACGACAATCAAGCCTTATACCCCTTCAGAAACGAGTAATTGGTGCCAGATTTTTCTGGGAGTAGGAAACGCCTGACTCGGGTATCAACTCACTTTTCAAAACCCTGCATAGGCGCATAGGCATTTAAAGGGGCTACGGGATTTTGAATGGGAGTCCAATGCGAAGCAGCGTGATGAGGAGATGGTATTGATAAACGCAAATTCTTATCATTTTTTCCTGGCATATGCAAAAATTAAATATATGTGTCGGCTCGAGGGGCTTCGGTATGGCTTCGAATTGAATCAGTGGACTGGATCTGCAGTACATATGTACGTATACCGTGGACCTAGTCATGGCCCGATATGGATCTCTGTCGCCCTCAGCATAGAAGATCTCTTCTTTTCTCGTTCCTCTGTTTTGCCCAGAAGAAGAGGAGACACTCTAGGAGTTTGGAGACATACTGTCTGGCCCATGATAAATCAGGAAAGGCGATATGGTTGTTATAGTTGTTTTGATTTGGCTTGAAGCTGATAGAAGGAAGGGGTCGGGTTCGCTCAGGAACGCTCTGATGGGGAGCGTTTGATTCGTACTTATTGATTAGTTGGTACTGCACGTGTGTGGGAAGGTAGAAGCCCTAACTTGCACATCAGATAGCTAGAAGATATACAAGAGACATACGTGCATCCTGAGCAGCATTGATTCTGAACGTGGTTGCGTGTTTGGGTATGACCCGAATCAGGTTGGTCACCATCGAAAGCTTCTTACTTCACCAAGGTTCCCCTCTGGATGAGGCGGCGCCCTTTCCGGGTGCGGAGAGCGGCACATTTGCTGATGAAGTAAGTGTTAAGTACCGCTCAATTTCGCCATCCGCTAGGCTCACAAACCCTCGTTGTCCACTGAGTGAAGCACTTAAACATAAGAACGTTGTCCTTGCTTCATCCATAATAGCGGCCATTGTCTTGGTAACAGACTCATCTAGATTCTTTTAGGAGGTCTAATGTGTCAAGACGATGAGGGGAATGTCGTTTACATGCAGGCTTTATCACTGGCTCATCCGAAGACTCTGATAAGGTCGGGAGCTGTGAGTGAGCTGTACCGGCTCAGTATTATCGAAGCGGAATTGGCATTCAAACTTGTCAGGTAGAAGGTACTTGGCTGATTCCCTCGAGACTTTTCGTTCAACAGCACTAATCCAGGAAAGCCGAAGCTGCCAGTAAAAGGAAGTTAGGAGCGAAGATTATCATTGATTTGGATAACTTCAGTATGGACGTTCTTTATCCACAAGCTGTTAGCAACTACCTAAATCTGCTCACGTTGCTACAGGTGAGCGCCACTAATGCCGAGATGCCAATGTGAAGGTGAATTTCGTGGGTGGTTATGAGCGAAAAAAGCCAGGCGATGGCTTTCAGGCATTGTTTCCGGATTTTGGCCGACGTATCTACGTCATAAATAGTCCTATGATGATTAAAACCGTCTACGCAATGGTACAACCAGTATTGTCAAAGCAAACAAAGGAAAAGGTGTGCGACTTTACTGATCGAATTATTGAAATAACAACTAAAAGTAAGATTCGGGGGCAATATAAGTGACTAGAGCTGAAGAGAATGGGTTTGGGTTTGTCTATGAGACGTGCTACACATGCCATGAGGACGGCGTGCTACCCTCACTGCAAGGGGAGCAAAAACGCTATATTAAAAGGAGTGTTTGAATTTAATTTATATTTAATTTATAATTTTGAATTTTCAATGGAGATTACGGTAGCTGCAGCGAAATCACTGCCCTTTGCCACCTGGGAATTTAGGTAAAAGTATCCTCACGAGAAGCGGACCTGCATGCTCTGTGAGACCTAGCTGGTTACAAAGTAGTCAGAGCCCCAAACTGCATCAGAGGCGAAACTTATCCGAACTCACGCCACATCAGGAGAGGAGAATGGGGTTCTGGTTATGGGGCAGACAGATATGCAATGAACGGCAGTACCGCTGTAAATATATTTTATACAATTATAATGCCCGTACTATGATAACGGAGCGTTTCGGTGATTTGCTGCCATGGTTAATGACTTGACTGACTTGGGTGCAATCGCTTCACCAAAGCTTGGGGCTTTTCCCATCCAGATTGCATTTACCATTGATGGTTCACTTTCCACGTCAATGTCAGATTCATGGCGCATTGTAAACAAAATTATCCCGCTTGTCAAATTTGCTCCATAACTCGAAAACAACTCTCTTCTCAGCTCAACTCCCTACTTTTTTTCAGGTAACATTTTTGGGAAATGACTGGAAGGAATTCCTTATCAAAGAGGTTTGTATGAGCTCCCTAATGTTTGAATGGAAAAGCAGTGATATAAGCAAATTTCCAGCTTGGAGAACATAACATTTACCGTCATTGGGGTGGAAGTAAAGCGTCTGAGCTTCCCACTGGGGATATTCGAATGGGAGGGAAAGTTCCTGAAAAACTACAGTAAGCTCTACAGTTAGACATCACTCTTGAACAGAAAACTTTCTTTAGGTACAAAGCAGAGGATAATGTTGATGACGATAAAAAAGGATTCACTAAGCTCACTGTAGCAGCACGATCAAAAGCGGAGGTGAGTCTCAGGGAAGGAGCACCGGCATTCTAGGGTAGGTTCCACGTATTCGAAGGTCCATGAACGATTACTGGCTGGTGTTTTCGAGCGACCGACTGTAGCTATATGCGCATTCAAAAGCAGCTACTTCTATCTCAGAAAAGTATCAAACCCGGAAATCGTTCTTGAGGCAACTTAAGCCATTTTCTGTTCCTCCCCCACACCCTGTACGCCAGTACTTGATATGTTCACCATAGGTGTTCCGTATTAGATTCGTCAGGAAAGCTTTGGACAATGAAACTGATTAATTGGTTCTTAGGGCCATTCTCGAGCCAGAGCACGTCTGCAGTACCGCAACGACCTAGTAGTGTATGCAGGACACGAATCTTGCCTTGAGAGGGTTATTAACCCCAAACGCCATATCCTTTTCATGGGCTGTAAGCTAGAAGACAGGTAGATATGGGTCTTTTAACCCATCTTCAAAGGAAAGAGTCTAGAGCACAAATGACTGGGCATTTGGAAAATCATTGAAGTTGGATCAACCTGAACTTTTTGTGACAACAAGGTACTCGTAGATTGGGACAGATGGCTGATTCGGGCATCCAATCTAGTAATGATCAAAATCATTTCGAGCCGCCTGCAGTGTATTCTAGAACTTAAAGAAATAATAAGAAATATTAAATGATATGAGTGAATCTTGTGAAGTAATAGGCACTAATTCAGGTACAAATCCATGGTGAGAAAGGTAAAACTTTGCGATGGCTAATGCGAGTAACTGGAGGAGACGTTGATTTTGGAATCAAGAAAAATAATGAAATGGTAAGATCTATCTTGTATCAGCATTACATTGAGCATAAAAAGTAGTAACCACGCTAACTTACAAATGGATAGACCAGCTCGTCCCTGTTAGTCCGCTGTCGGTTGTTTTGACACTTACCATACCCAAATCATTTGTGATCCAGTTTTACGATTCTTCAAATCTGAACTGGAAGTCTGATTTAATGCAAATAGCTAGCATTTTTAAAGATTCTCAAGTATTAACACTGGACATACAGTATTGTATAGCTGTACTACAGTGCTGTACGCTTTTTCAGGCTTTCCCGACTTTTCGCATCACTACCGAATTCCATCCAGAATTTGGTTCAATGGAATGTAAAGAAAACGGCGATTACACGGTCACATTCGATAATTCACATGGGAAAATCTGGAGTAAAGAAATTTCGTATAAATTTACGCTGGAATAAATGCTCACGATATTAGGCTTCCACAGCTTGATTTTTTTTCAAAAAAAAAATTGGTCTGAACAGTTTTTTATATGAGATTTGGCAGCGGAAATCATCATCGATCAGCATATCCTTCTTTCGAGTTGAAGCCTTTCGGGCTTTGAGAGAAATGCAGGACAATGAAGAAGCGAAGTGCGTTACATAAATTTTCAAACAAAGAAGACTACAGATTCGAGTTTACCGATTGGATTTGGATGAAAGTTTTCATAGAGAGCTACGAAAAAATTTCTTTAAAACCTAGTGGGTGTTTGATGAGTGCTCCAAGAGCTATCAACTGCAACTACAGGTTTTTGAAAAGTTCAGCGACGCTCATGGGTATGAACCAAAAGGTCTGAGCGCTTAGTGCGAGTTGAGAAGTTATAAAAAGGATATAGGGCTAGTTAACCCGAACCAAGACAGTTAACACTGACTTCTTGTGCACATGCGCAAATTGTTCCGAGCTCGAGCCGTATAATACTCATCCGAGTATGACTCAGTAAAAAGTCATGATGTTAATGAAAAAGGTCAGAAAAAACGGTTTACGAATTGATTGAAACTTTACCGCTGCATCCAAACAGTGGGTCTCCAAAAGTAAGATCATGGGTGACAATGCTATAGTAGTAGATATAATGCTGAACGCATCAACGAGCGCAACGAAATTCCGGATTGCTGAATCTTGAATGAGCTAAAACTTTTCAGTGGTATCTAGAAGTTGAGTTCTTATCACAAAATGTTATCCTGTTACTCCTTGGTATCCATCGGTGTTCACTCGTTTATCAGAGTAGGTTCCACCATTTCTCCTTAGTGGTGTCAAAAAGTTAATCTCTGTCACGGCCATCTTTCAGAGTAGAGCGTTGAGCGTCAAACGAAGTCACTCGCTCTGTCAGCAGCGCCGGTCGTCATTTGATAATGCTCGGCGCTCGAACCGCGGAGCACGTCTACAAATCCAGTTTCCATTGGTACGGAACTGATCTGCTGCATTGAATTAACCTGCAACATCTTTTCGGCAGTGCACTTCTCGATAGTGCTTCTGTGTCAGAAATGATGTTGAGCGCAGAATTCTCACAACATTTCAACTATTTTCAATTAATTTATTGCCGTAAACTACTACGATTCGCTCTGTATGTTCTCTTAGACACACCACAGAGAACTACCGGAGTGGTCACACGGGTTGATAGGCAAGCGTGTTTCCGACGGGATCAGATCCGGACACTGCCACGACATTCTGACCATCTTACCAACGAACAGCCAGCTTCGGTTGTGATGACCGCTTAAACTTTATGGAATACCTTCTAAAGCACCTAGTTGCCGTCCTGTTTTTTTTTCTGAACGTTCCTATGAGATCTCGAAAAAAATACTTAAGATCATTTTTTGATGTCCACTTCCACGAAAAAAGTGTATTCCAGTTTAAATTAAGTTTATTACTTTATCTGCGTGAGAATGACTGTATCGTAGTGGCTTCCTTCAAGAACCGGTTCACTCACGTGGCTGTTTGTCAGATGCATCCGCCCGTTCCATCTAACCTCGTCTTTCGGAGAGATCTTCGCCCTATCATTGATCAGATGACAGCAGTTTACTGACCTGACCACTGCTTCAAACCCTATTTCCATAATCTTTTTGAAGGAATATTTCACTCACGGGCTCGCGCTTGTTAGAAAATCCAAAGCGAAAAAGCCGAAAAGCCAAAAAAGCTGCTTTGTTCAAAGCATAGTCTTGCGGTCGGTAGCACTGCCAAGAACATTTAGAGGCTTTCGAGGTTGCCTACTCCATTCGCACTATCTCTACCGAATCGTTTCACTCGATCACTTGAAGACAGCCGATGTTTGAGACAATTTTCAGTCGCTCCGACCTTACCTGAAACATATCCCCGTACCTGACTGTAGGACCGTTTTGCCGATGAAGTAGTTTTCCCCTATTCTTCCAGGGGATTCATATGCCAACAGCACCTTCCTTCTCTCCATTTGACAGCCCGTATTTGTTGGTCCAATAATGAATGATGCATCTGCTCGTTTTTTTATACCAGTTAGTTCTTGACTGCACTTTTTCACATTAAAAGCTTGATTGGTTTGTTCTCCTTTTTGTGTACGTCAGACCCTAAATTTTTACCTCGGCTAGCTTGATTTCCTTCTGATTTTTGTCTTTCGCTCGTCGCTCCCTTTGATAAACCGAGGCCAAGTCCGATGAATAATTAAAAATAACTAAAAATCCAAGAGTTTAGAGCCTGCCAAGAGTCATGATTGCTCCGCATTGACTTAGTATCATCAGAATTCTGATGGTTTTAAATGGTTCACTAGCTTAGCGTTGTTCAATTTATTTCAGCTTTTTTTCAAATCCTTATTCGTCTCATTCTATAGCTTTTGATACAAAACATCGATTTGATAGTGTTTGAGGAGGATTGATCTGTATTCTTCTAGTTTCGTATAATAAAGCACATGTGTAGTGATTGGAAGAATCAAATCTTTGGCGTCGTTCGACCTGGTAGTAGAATGTGCCCCGCATCCGGCTTCCATTCAAAATCGTAGTGGCATTTTCTGAATGTCGGAATGGATATGTGACCTATACAATGCCTCGCGGTGGTCAATCGATGTACAAGTCTGTATCTGGACTTTTGTTCTCTCGGGCGAGTCTAAGATCAATAAATCGACGCCGTAAGGAAGATAGGAAGGCTGGGCTAACCTGGGCGAGTATCGATCCGGGTATAGCGCGCTACTTGCCATTACATTCGCCTCCGCCCAGTGTCGTAAATAGATGAAAATAAGCAAATATTCATAAGATTGGGCCATGAATATTTATTTGTTTTCATTTATTTATTGCAAGTATTACTCATGATCGTTTTGAAATAACCTGGTTACTATTACACACCAGTCGACGACATCTACATGATATCATTTACAGTATTTGTTAGTGAATATTTTTATATTTCCATCAGCCCCGTTTAAGAATGTGATTATCTTCAATAGGAAACCCGTAGCATATAAATCAGCATAAACCCTCTCCCCTCTCCATGACTGTTGAGTAACCTTAAGATCACATTGTCATCACCCTTAGCCATCAGTAGGAACCCAGTCGATAACCGAGATCGATAGTAACAATCTGTACGGCTGTGCCTCGGTATCACCTTCATATCCTTACGAAGAAAAGGCGAAAGATTGCCTTAAAGAGATTATCCGTCCCCAAACCACTTGGAAAAGTTGTAGCTCAGTTGCCATCGGTCGCCAGGATTGGAAGTGAGAACTGTGTTCACTGAAATAGGAAAGCTATCGTTTATAGACGATTTCGAAGTGAGCATTTCGCAATTTCTGCTGAAAAACTTGGATGGAAGAAAGACGTTTTCCGGTATCACCCTGGCTTGTGATACTTCTCCTTCCTCTTTCTTTTTTCTTCATTTCGAAAGTAATCTTAGAAGAGAGTGAACCTTTCGAAATTCCCTTCTCTTTTGTTTTTGATGTGAAGGTCTAACACCCTATGGCCTTCGACACTACTACGTGATCAGGTAAATGTCTTCGTTACGACTGCCATTAATGGCCGGGTCAGGTCGTATAACAAACCGTAAAAACATAGACCAACGGCGTTTTTTGGTCGACTTTGATCCGTCGCTAACCATTTTCTGCTTTGATTTTCTTTTTGTAGCTATCTCAACCATTCCTAGCTAATTCCAATTTAAGAATGAAATTGCAAGTCCCACCAGTGTTTGCCGATGATGGCAAGACGTATCGGAACTATGAGGAGAATCCGATGAATCGAATCCAGGAACGGGTCAAGAATCACTATTACAACCAGCATCGACTACAAACAGTGGATTTTGTCGAAGAAATGGTAGGAAAAATTTGTATTTTTTCAATTTTTTCATTTTTTCGACTTTTTTCAGCATCGCAAGTGGCTATCGTTCGACCATGCTACGATGACTATCATGGAAGCCCTAGACATGCTAGCGGATTTTCTAGACGAGAGCGATCCTGACGTGAGCTTTCTAGAGATCAACCAAATTTTTCTTCATCATCGGATTGCTTTCCAATTTACAAATTTCAGTTTTTCCTAATTTTTCTCAAAAGCATTTCCAGGTCGACGAGGCAAATTTGGTCCATGCCTACCAGACTGCTGAGAGACTACGCAAATCCCATCCAGACAAGCCGTGGATGCACCTAGCTGGACTTGTTCACGATTTGGGTAAAGTCATGAGTGTCTGGGGAGAGGAGCAGTGGGCGGTCACAGGTATGTCGAAATTTTAAACATTATTTTTTGTCTGGAATTCCCACTTATTGTACCGAGTTTTTAAAGCCATTTCACTAATTTCGCTCATTTACTACATATTCCTTTTCGGTTAATTCGACGGTACTTAATGCGAAGCGAAAAAATATGTTAAATAATAGGTTGGGACATAATTTTCGGCTATTCCGACAGGGTCATCACGTTATTTGAGACCAAAATTACTTCGATAGGTTTCGGCCACCTCTCAGCCCTCTTATTTCATGCCTATAAGACTTCATTCATCCTTTCCCTCAAGGTGACACCTATCCTGTTGGCTGTGCACCGTCAGACACAATAGTCTTTGGAATTGACAGTTTTGAAGGAAATCCGGATCTGCAGAACCCCAAATACAAGCGAGTTTTCTCATTACGATTTAACAGTGCCGTTTGGAGTTATCATAAAATCTGGTTACAGTACTGAATTCGGAATGTACAGTGCCGGAATTGGGCTCGAAAATCTGAAGATGTGCTGGAGTCACGATGAGTATATGTACCAAGTGAGTTCGCAAATTTTTCGAAGTGAGATTACCAAGTCCTCCAAATACTAGTTATTCAAACAAATATGTACAATATTTTCAGCCAAAACCAAGTTCTCTGTTGATATCATCAAAGTTCCCATATTCTCTCCGTTACCAACAATTAGAATGTAAAGGTGGTCGGAGGTGTAACGGGTAGAGGCCGCTGCCGAACCGGCATCCCGTTAATTCAATCCTATTTCTGACCTCGCCCAGACAGGCAGACCTTCCCTTCTAAGCTCATTTGATCGGTACTAGCAGTGCCTGGGAGGGTAGAAAATAGCACCTTGGATGGACGCGGCATCGCTTAGACCCTTGGTGTAAGCAAGTGTTGTACGACTTGTTCTTGTTCTGATGGAGGGACAGCTTCTTCTGAAAATCCGATTAATCGGTTCTCAGTTCCACCTAACTTCCATTCCTTTTCTAGGTACTAGTCAATCATGAATCCACTTTACCTGAAGAGGCTCTCTACGCCATTCGCTTTCACTCGTTCTATCCTTACCATGCTCACAATGCCTATCGACAATTCATGAACGAGAAGGACAGCCAACTTGAAAGTGCAGTGCTGGAGCTCAAGTGGGCGTTTTTCCTTTTACTCCCATTCCATTACCGTACACCTTCAATAGCTATTGTCTCATTTCAGTAGCTGTGATTTATACTCGAAAAACGATGAGAAGCCGGATATCGAAGAAGTGAAGCCTTACTATCAAACACTGATTGACAAATATATCCCTGGAAAGGTGAAGTGGTAGTTGGAAGTGTCCTCTGGTCAGCGGTTATGATGACTGTGAATAAAACATCCAACAACTGCACTCAAGAATTTTTTTTTGAAAATAAAAAATAATCGAAATTTTGAATATTGCATTGCAAAATAGAAGATCTGTTCAATTTAACAATGTAAGCATTCCCAAAAAGGAACCCTCTACATAACACTGCAAACGGTAGATTCGAGATTTGGTTCGCTCATAGAAACTCCTGAATCGTTACTTTGCGCGGCTCGGAACTTCCTCTTCACAGCCTGCAACCTCAACAATGCCCGTCGAGATCGTGATGGTCCTGGACGGAAGGCGTCGATTACCTGAATCCCGTTTTAGGTTCTTTCTTTCACTCGTTTTCTTTTTAGAAGAGCTCTTCGATGCCAAAAAAAATGGAATAATACCTGAAGCTTTCGAGCTACATTTGTCCTCATCTTTTCCCATGGATCATCACTTTCAGTAGAATTCAGTTCTTTATAGCCATCTATGGATTGAGTTGCTTCTAAATAAAATCAAATTTTGAGAAAATCGTAGCTATGTTTTGAAATGAACACCTTTTTCGACGCCAGCAATTTCCCAAACACTGAGCTTTTCGTTCTTTTCCAAAAAATGAGTAAGCATTTTCAGTGGTCCACATTCGATCGGTTGATGTTGTCGGAAAACAAATGGTGAACCTTGTTGCCGGCTAACCGTCCTGAAATCGGTACGAAGTCGAGACCAATGTTAGAAGTTGGTCCGGTTCGAAAACTTCAAAACAAACTGACGTTCGGACGGAATTCGTGACCAGAATCTTCCCTGGTAGACTGTAAGCGCATACTTGTCTGGCGACATTCACTGTGTGGCCAAATATACAGTACCTTGAAATAGTCATAAATTCAACTGAATTAAAGGCACAATTCAAAATAAAAATAACCTCCTAAAAAAGTCTTTTACAAAAAAAATAGGAGGAAAGTGATGGCTTCTGAGTTTTTATGATGATGTGTTGGTATTTGACGGAATTGGGAACGGAGGTGATGAAGGGTCAAGTTGCGCACTATCGCTTGCATGGTGCGTGGAACAAGACCCAGACTGATAGTTCAGTATGCCAACTAAGCCATCCATTCCTATGAAGTCGCTGAATTCTACAGAGCCTGTCTGGGAGGGTAAAAGAGCTGAATTGTGTATCGAATGGCCACCGCAAGTCATTGTACAGGTCACGTACGTATTGAAAATGCCTCTACAATTCTGATGAGAAGTTGAGTGCGCGGCGCATACTAGAAACGGCATTGATTATGATTATGATTTATTATCGGAAATCAAAGAAAATAACAGAAAGCATTGCTCAGAAGACTTTGTCTTCTCCCCTCTGTTCAGGCCAATCCACACTTTAGAGGCTGACTTATTTCTTGATAAGTGTGTGTAGTGGCTTCTAAGTCTTCTCAGCCGAAATGAAGGACCATGGACTTGCAGCGAATCGAGACAGGTCGAGCCCCCCCCCCCCCACTTCCCCCTCCGGAGGACTAGCTAGTTTAAGCACAAATCTGTGAGTTAATGTCGATAATGAATGGAAATGGGAGTTGCCATATCGCAAATAGTTTGACCTGAGACAGGGTTTACAGTAACATCAAGAACCAACCTCGGTTTTTCATGGCTGACCACACCAGCAACGACTGAACCGCAACTGATGCCAATTCTCACCTGGAATTTCTCAACTTACTGCGATGAAGTTTCCTTGGAGCTACGAAACATTGCGAAACGACTGCATACCCTAACGGGAAGATTCAATTCGGGAACAATAACACTTCGCCCAGCAAAAATGGTACCCAGAGCGAGATTGAGCATATTTTCCACGTGAGATTTATTGACATTGGGAGCTCCGCTCACAACCAAGTAACTATCCAACAATGATAGAACTTTTGTGCACTGAAAAATCTGTTCTCTTGATAAAAATTACTTTTTTGAGAAATTCGTTGAATGCACCTCAAATTTTTCGATAAGATAATCGAACTGTTTGAAGAGTGCTGCGATGATATCTACTACCTAAAAAAAGTCGAATTATTGGGATAAATCTTTTACAAGTCTTGTTTTGGATGTTCTATTGCCCACTCATTCACGAGAACTTTGTTTTTTAGGAACGCAAGGTTTTGGGGGGAAACAGAGTTGCTGGCACGCAAGAGGTTTCGTCAGAATTTGAGAGTAGCTTTACAGATCGGCGGAAAGACCATTTTACTCAGGGATTCATGGGATCTATTCTGACCACAGTTCAGTCGCAGTAAAAAAATCAGAGAATCTAGGAGCACCATTACTTATTGATACTTATCAGTTACACTTAGACTTGCTTATACCTTTTGCTTGTCAATTGCTAGGCAAATGTTGGTCCAACTGGTAGCTGGCACGCCAGATGACTTATAATCTTCTATAGATTATGATGGGGCGATAGATCCTGATGGGATTAAAAAACGAGAACGTTATGGTTGAGTAAGCCGAATGAGTCAACTTAGAAAATCTTCTCCCTCACCACTGCGAACTAATTTTATTCGGAAAAAACAATTCAAATTCGAATATTGACTAATTGTAGAGAAGAAAATCGGATTGACTGTTACGTGCGAACCGTTAGTGCTGTTTTCCCTTTGGCACAACAGTTGGACTCCTTCGTTCCAAGGAACGTCGTGATTTTTTAACAAAAACGAACTAAGGTAATGAGAGGGTGCCGGCGTACTTATTGGCATCGTACTGATTCGTGTGCAGCATCTAGGACCTATGCAATGACTCGCCAGGATGCTTTGATGCTCCCAGATAAGCGTAGTACCCGTTAACCTGGGAGGGATGGAAGGCTTGATTGGAATAGGCGGCTATCAGCCATGGAACTGATGTATGGCAGCGTAACACGTGGGACTCCCCACTTCCTCTCGGTACCAGGAGACACTTGAAACGTGGCGTTGAACACCATAGATTTTTCTACTCTGCTTAGATATTGAACAAGAGTGGACACTACAGGAACCAGCTCACACCGTTGTGCATTGCGCTGCTGACGTCAGGGGCCTGGGCCCAGAGAATGTTGGGTCACTGGCTTCGCAGGATTGTATCAATGCATGAAAACTCCCTTGAAATAAAGGAAGAACTTTTTGCCCAGCCTAAGGACGAGAGGAGCACAGGCTTAGGTGAAATGCTGCCCAATACCCTCCCCCCTTTTGCATCCACCCCATCGGATGACTTCTTCCCACATAAAAATTCAAATCAAATACCTAAAAGGAATTCGTCAACCTCTGAATAATTACTAAATTTACAAATTTCATGTTTTTTAACTAGTAGCCCAAAATATACCTGCGCAGGATGACAGCTTCCATTAATTGTAGGGAAATCGGGAACATCCGTGAACATTACCGTACACTCGCTATACTCCTCTGAATAAGTAAATAATTTAATGAAAAATTAAGGGGGTATGTGTCACCTCGTCCGTCCGAGGACGCGCGCGGCAAGTTCGTGGCGGTTTGGACGACTGCGGAGTTTATCATTGGGGCCCAAACTTGAAGTAGAGTAGATTAGAAGGATCATCTGACCCTACTAAACGACTCTATTTCAAGTTTGCACCCCGAAAATTGGATCAGAGTCGTATAAATCTTCATGAACTTCACCGCGCAGTTTGCCGCGCGCGTCCTCGGAGGTACGAGGTGACCGTCCCCCAAAATTAAGTACTACCCTGAAGTTATAACTTCGAACAGGTTGGCTAAAGTTACCCCACCCCCTATCAATATTTTACCTTTCTGAATCATCATGAGCACCGATTTGGGCAATGGAATTCGTTTTTTACAAATGTACAAGGTATTGGTAGGGAAGTAACGTACGAGGTGGTACGGGTTTGCCAAGGCGAAACGATTCTGCGATCGCTGCTGGAACGAATTCGTAAAGTAGATGTTCTGTTCGCTGTTTCTTTCGTTCCAGATCTTCAGCCAATGCTTTCAATTGACGGACAGTCTCTTCCAATTTCTTACTGTAATCATAGAAAATTCGAGAAACTTGATACGAAAACATAAATGATAAATTTTTGAGAGATTCGGGTTATTCGTTGTTCGCTTAATTCATTACCTATCCATCGATCCAGGGAATCTCTGGGTGGGATTATAGCTGAGATGAAGAAAAAGAAAAAGAAAAAGGAAGACGAAGAGGATGAAAGAATAAGAAGAAAGTATAAGAAAGGAGAAGAAAAGAGAAAAGAGAACGAGCAAAATCATCACGAAACGTGGTTTTCAGACGTTCATTCCACCTAGAAATATCGCACATTTCCACATTACGGTATCGAAATGGCTTCAAGGAAAGTGAAAAATTCTTCCCTGTGTCTTTTGTAACAAAATTTTTGTCTCAGCACCCAATCATGGCGCAATCTTTATCTGAGCCATGAATTAAACCCATGGTCGAATCTGACCACTTCTATTGGGTTGTAACATAAGTTCGTAGAGTTTTTTGCTAGGGTCATTTTACAACGATTCGCTTTGTTAGTTCGTAAAGTGTATATATTCATTCGAAAGAGCTCTTTCTCCTCTATAAAACGGTATTATTCGTTTTTTGGATAATCTAGTTGTACGTCTTTTTTCTGGCTCAGAATTGGAATATCCAGGAGGAGAAAATCAGCATTTTCGACATCTGCTTTTCATCCAGGTCAATAAGCAGCCGAAGCCGCTCGGGACATATGCAGTGTGTACGAGGAAGGTGTCTTAGGTGTGTCTCTGGGTGGCCCCACGAGAGACAATGAAGCCGAGAGTCAAGCAAGACCTTCACTCAAAAAAGGTCATGATTTGCGTTTGGTGAGTCTGGAAAGGCATGGCGCACTGGGGAATGCTCGAACGAAACGCTACTGTCAACAAGGAAGTCTACATTGCCCAGCTAAACCTGTTAGTGAGGCTATTCGGCTGAAAAGACTCGATAGACAAGGTCAGGTCATCTTCCTCCACGACAACGCCAGGCCCCATAATGTCTAAGTCGTCAAAACAGCACTCCAGAAGCTTGAATGAGTGGTTCTTCAGCATCCACCGTGCTCTCCGGATCTTGCACCTACCGACTACCACCTTTCCGCTCTCTGTCAAACCAAATGAGGAGTGTTACCTTCGATGGCGAAGAGGTCCTTAAAAACTGGCTCAACAACTTCTTCGACACCAGACCGGCCGATTTCTGGCGAAAAGGCATCAACAAGTTGGTCGAGAGATTGGAAGAGATCGCAAACAGTAATAGGAGGATACATCAATGATTGATTTATTATTACAATTATTGTTTTTTGTTAAAATAAATCTTTGTGGAAAAACTCTACGAACTTATGTTACAACCCAATATTTATTGAAAATTGTCAAAAAACTAAATTTTGCCTTGAATTGGGTGGGAACTTTGTTTTTTAAATTTCATACTCTGTAAATAGTGTAAAGTGTGTAGTGCATAGACTATAAACGAGTTGCTTACTTGAGTTCCATTTGACATATACGACTCTGATTGAGCATGACGAGATCGCGTGTAGCATCGTACATTGGCATATCGGAGAGGTAAAGTTTCAAGTCAATAAAATCTCTCACTGTAGTAACATACGGTGAACAGAGGAAGATGATGTAGTTACCATCACATGTGGGCAGCATTTGGCCTGGAATTTTTGCCTCAGCACCTCATTCATGGCTCAATCTTTATCTGATCGTCTTACCTTTGAGACATAGCGGTTGTTGAAACGCTTCACTGGAACCTTTCTCCACTTCATTTCGTTTACAGTGATGTTTCAATTGAAAAATGAACAACGTATTCAAGTATGCCATGATAGTTTTATGTGTAAGTTGCTGAATATTAAAAAAAATTGAATTTAAATAATAATTTGATACAAAGATGAGTTATATACTTGGATATCAGCCGGTTGAATCAGTTGAACCAGTTCGTTGAGTTTTAACATTTTCTTGTCTGCCAGACCGTACTCTACCAGTAGATGCCTACCTGAAAACCATTGCCACAGTGATGAGTTCATACTTTTTTGAGCGAGCGGTTCTCAGCGAACCTGTCCTTGCAGACGTTATCTTATGTAGTGCCAAAAATAGTCACAATGGGGAATGACGTTATTTTACACGTAGAGGGGTAGGAAAAGAAGGGTCAATTTTCAGGGAGAACAGCGAAATCAGTAAAGCGAACAAAGAGCTTAGATAGGGGTGGGTCAAGTCTCAACGCATTTCGGATCTGCAGCGGTCCTGATCGTCTTAGCAGAAATTAACGGACTGCCGAAAGATATCGATAATTTAGCGTTAGTTTTCTCAACACCCAACCTGAAGGCATAGACTCAAACTTTGCAAAACATTATGGATTGGTAGTCGTACTCAATATGCTTCGTTGGTGTATTTATTATTTCTTACCCGAACGCCGTGCCGCGCTCGCTACACCCAATATGAATCTTCTGTTCGATTCACCCTCGCTATGAAGAAAAAGATTTGAATTTCCACTTTCAAGACGCGTAATCGCTGCACCCCACCCCATTGTGCCGAGGGAATTCGGGTTCAAATACCGTGAATCATGTGCCCTCGAGACTCCCCCCCCCCCCCCCCCCCCACTGAACACAGTCTCCAATTCTATGAGAGAGAGAGACTGTTTTCTTTTTGTGTATTCACGATGAATAGGCATCAACCCATGCGATTATGTGGAAAAAAGAAAATGCAGTAACTTTTGCGGGATTATCAAGTAATTTCTTTATCTCGATCCTCCATATTGAGACCAGAGTATGATTTCGATGGTAATATAAACTCAATTTTTCTGAAATTTAATCAGTTGTACCAATATTGTCTTCGAAATACGCAGTGGGCAAAAAGGATTTGGCGAGTTTGAGTTCATTTTACGAAGCTTTCCTGACAAAATGTGAAGTTTGTGATAAAACACAGATCGCTTACCTACATGTTCCACAACCATCTGTTTATTGAAACAAATATGATAGGGGAATATAATTGAGAAATCTTTGAGATTGACAGCAAGTGGGGCATGCTGAAATAAACTGCATCAAATGCCATGATGTGAGCAATTTTTATTTATTTACAATAAAGTGAATTACAGTGAAAATAACAAGAACATCTGAGAATTATAATCTACGAAGAATAAAGTGAAGAAGATCTACATGAAAGGGAAAGTGTAGGAAAAACGGAAATCGACAGCCTCAACGTGGAAATGCATGAAAGAAAGATAAGTTCATAATTTGCTAAATGGCGTAGTGACTAGTGCCGCACTATCTCACACGCATGGTCAGGGGTTCGAATCCCGGATCGATATCCGGCTGGATCAACCAAATCTTCCATCTCTCCGGGTCGGCTAAATGGTACCAGACTCGCCTGGGAGGATAAAAGCAATGACCGGCTTCTGGAATGTGTATATGGCCTATACAATGACTTGTGATGCAAGGCCGATATACAGATCAGTGCTTTAATACTGCCAGGCGGGTCTGGTACCTGTAAACCAACACCGGATAGATGAAGGACTTGTTGATTGACCCGATTGAATAAAAAGCTGGGACCCGATCCCTTCAAGGCACAGTTCACGATAATTTTGGGTAATCCAATTATGATGAAAAATGGAAGATAAGATCGTAACTAGTGCGACTGAGATTAAGAAACTGCGTGTTTGTGTCCGATGTTCCCAAAGTGAAAAAAGGCTTCGAAAACCGTCAAAAAGGGGGCTGGACGGGAATGAAACCAGAAAAATGAAGAAGAGTGGGGCGCCCGGACGAGCTGAGTACAGTGTGCTTCACTGCGCGCGTGTGTGTCCTGGTGCGAATAACAGACAACGGTAAGCGAAAATTCATTCACTTATGAGCATAAATAAACAAAAAAAAACTCTAGTAACAGCAAAAGTAGCTCACCTTTTCCAGCCTCTAGGAGTAGGAAATTAAATAAGGGATCGCGGCAGCAAAAAGAAAAACAGAGGAAAAAAGAATGGGAGAAAAACATCGCCTCATCACTCGGCGATTAGATAATTGTGCCTGGGTCCTAGAACGAATAATAGCAATCTGTATTGTCTTAACACTCGTCTAACGTGACACCGATCGAGAGGTGGGAACGCGAACTACGGCAACAACGGGGCTTCCACTCTGCCCTAAGCGCCGAGATTGGGAGAGTGAGAGGGTCCCTTCTACCACCCATGGCGAGCGCTGAGTATTCCTAAAGGAAGAACTAAGTAACCTTTTTTATCGTGAACCGTGCCTTTAACCGCGAACATTCTGTAGTGCGCCATTTTCCAGAATACCACTTATCCTCTTGGGTTAAACTCAGAATCAATTTATAAAAATAGTTATGATTTTTATAGAAATTAGGGGTAATGAAAGCAATATTTTGTTTCGATACAATTACAGAAAACTACTCACCGGATCTGCCACCTCCACATCGCCGTATAAACGAGTATCACGCTTGAATTTATAGGCTAAACGTTTACCAGCCCGATGTTCTTCATCAGGTTCAAGTGAGAATACCACATGTTCGACCATACCACTTTTTCGCCTTTCCTGGGATCGTTCAATAACAACCAGCTTCACATCCATTTCGAAGAGTAATCGTGATACTTGACGAACCAGGCCTGCATCATGAAGTTAAGCCATATCTCCTAGCCGTAGGTGCTTTAACCCATGCAACACGTACCTTTGACAATGGGAAAAAGACCTTGTCTATGTGAAAAGTAATGTAAACGTAGTAATCCATCGCCAATCGCTTCACATTGAAATGTTGGCCCACGCATTTCTGATTTAAAAGCAATCTGATCGATAAAGTAATGCATCGAATTCAGACTGTCCAGGAATTCCTGTAAAAACCCTCATCAGGATAAGCCGTGCTTCTTTAATCATTTCCAAATTGAAGGTATTTCCCACGAAATATTTCGAAATAATTAATGATGTAATCGCCTCGTCGCTACTTAACTACTTCACCGCCTAAGTTATCGATTTCAAGAGGCATGGAGGAGTCGATTACCTTCAGAGAGCACTACATGATGAAGTCACCTCACACATGAAAGATAAAGTCTCGGGGCGCTGGTCAATCCCGTCTGAGGGATGCGCCCACGCATTCGACTTCCATTCAGAATCGTGGCCTATAGAAGGACTTGCGGTGGCTAGCCGATGTACAATTCAGTGCTTTTTCCACCCAGACGAGTCTGGTACCGATTAACCGACCCCGGAGGGATGGAAGGCTTGGTTGGCCTAGGCAGATGTCGATCCAGGATTTCAACCCGTGACCATGCGTATGTGAAGTGCGCCACTTGCCACTACACCACTTCTGCCCTCACTTTATAGATAGGCTACTGATATGCCCAACTTCAGAATAAGCCGTGCTTCTCTAATCTTTTCCAGATTGAAAGCGACCACTTACCTTTATCAAGAAATCCCTGTCAAACTATTATCATTGGGTCGTTCCCCAAAAGGAACGTGAGAGCTTCGTTGACGTCTACGAAGTATAAATGCTACTTTAGCATTTTTCCCTATTTACCATAATTTATTTATTTTTGTTCATTTCTTCAGCACTCGGTTCTACTTGTGCTCCTCACCCAGAGCTTTTTCCTGTTGAACTCTGAGATTTCTTCGAAGGCCACTTCTCCTACCTGTAGATTGTTGGCCATACAATTGAGCATCTTATCCCAACCCGTTTCACATGCGTATGTGATAAGAAATTCACCATACATCTCCCACATATCGTCTACAGACAACCCTGAAACAGTTCATTTGAGTCGTTCCTAAGCTGTACGTGAAGCCTCACTGACCCAGTATACCAGCAGCAGTTCTGAAAATTCGCATCGTTTCAGTATCATCGTAGTAAACCTGTACATCGATTTCGCTTTTTTGGGCAAAGCCAGCTTTCCTCCTGAAAAATTATTCTCCCGAATGGGAACTCTCGAATCGGTATCACGGGAGACTTACATGATCTGTTCCCAAATTTCGGCACCATAACGTCTGGTGATCAAGGTGGAGAGACAAAGATGAGTCCATCCGATCTGAATTCGCTACCGTAACCTAATGAAAAAGAAATAGAATGATTCAAATTATGAAGCTCACCATATTTTGTTATCATAGAAGTTTGCAGTTTAACATTTGACGTAGCGTGTGATGACTCCTAGGCGACTAGTGAGGTAATGACGGAACACCACGCACATACATGAATATTCAACCTCGAAGATCATGCCCATCTTAACGCCCCTTTGACGAGGATAAGACGACGAGAGTAGCAGAAAGCAAGCAATCACTAGAGCTACACGCATATGCCGCCTTCTCTGTACTGCAGTTGAAAGTAGGAAAGTTTTGCTTTCGCAACTTTCCGTAGTTAATGCTCTCGAGCTAGCAAGCTTATCATCTACTCAGCCATTCACAGCGAGGCTTTCCTGAAATCGCGTGCATTCTCCCAGGCGACCGTAGACACAACCATTCCACTAGCCCTGAACTACTTCTCGCTTTTGCCGCATTTGAAGGGGTCCTCTGATCCCAGGAATCGTACAAGAGCGAAGTCGAGACTTTAGTCATTGCGCTTTTATTCCTTCAAACTGTCAGAACGATAGGCACAGCCACTCCGACTCTATGGCCTTTCTTGGCCCTTCAATTGTCGGCCTCCAGTTTGTTTCTACTCTATAAACGAAGTTATTTCTGAAGACGCCGCCCATGAGAAAACAAGGTGCTCATAGCGTGAAGGGATGATTGAGCCTCCATTGACTGCTTTTATAGTCCGCGATTTGCCCCGCGAGCGCGCGAACGACGGGGGAGTACTCGTCCGGGGGTAATGACCAAGATTCAGTTGCAAACAAGTGGCAAGCGCCGCCCCGTCGCTCACTCGCTCTTGGGCCAATATGAAAGCAGCCGTCCACTTCATCTCTTCCTGAAATGTTTTCCTCTTCATCGCCCTGTGAATGACGTCTTCAGAGCTTAAACTATGCCGACTTAAGACGTAAAATTAAAGTATACTAACATAGTACGTCATTTTCAAGCATGCTCCTAAAAGTGCTCCACGAATTCAAGAAGTACAGTGTGGGATACAACTAATATATACACTTTATCGGAAATTATAAGCGATACTAAGAGCAATATGACAAGATGGCTTCAAACACGAAACATTATTCAACACCTTGAAAGGAACCGTGTTGATTCCTCTGATCCTACATTCAAGTGATGGAACAAAACGAACAAACATAAGATTTAACAAAAAAAAACATGTTCAAATGTTAGTACTGATCTTCCATGCCTTGGTGATCACCAGGGTGAGATAAGTGCTCTACGACCACTTCTCTGTCGTCGCGTTCTTGGCCTTCTCCTTCATCAATTATTTCGTCAACGTAGTCCACTTCAATATACTCACCAACAGGGCCTTCTTCATCCTGAAATATTACACAAATATCATTACATAAATATCACGTTTATATAAATATTAGAAATATCCTCGTGATAGTCAATACATTTTGTTTTTGACGTTGCCGTTGGTGAGCATTTGCCATATCTTACTTTTTGGAAAAAAAAAAGAAATGTGGAGTATGCTTCATTAATGATATACAAATTTTAAAACAATTTCTTCAAAAAATTCCTTGCCGGAATTAATTGCTGACTGAAGGACTGCCAATGGAAAAATAGGTGTAAATGGTCGGAATTTCCAAAAACTTGGATTCCACCACTCATGCACATTCCAGTTTCACTGACACATTTATGATGTCGGCTCTGCTGTATGAGATTGGGCTTTATGCAGCGCCGTACCAATGTAAATGGCTCTACATATTGGTTCTACATATGTAGGAACACATGCCCCAACCTTCTAGCTGAACATATTTCATTCCCTCGCCTACAGGGGTGCCCAAAAAAAAAAGAGACACTATGCATGGGGCCTAATCCAGGGCGGAATACGTCGCACCGAGTGAAGCAGCAGAAGAATGTGATTGAGTAAATTGTACTAAGAATGTTGCTTGAAGAAAAGAACCAGGAACTCGTGTGGTTCCTATATCGGCATCAAAATATGAAGCCGTCTGCCATTGCGGACGCGCTCAAGACCACTTATGGGATATCGGTCGGCAACAGGCACATACGCAACTTTCTCAATCGAGTCGCTCACGGACAGATTCCTGGGCATCGTCGCTTAGGATCTGGAAGACCGCTGACTTGGTGTAGCCCCGACAACTCCGCAATGGTCTGCGACGTCGTGGGAGACGAGCCGATCTCGCCGACTTCAGACGACATCAAATTCGTGTGGCAAAAACTTTCGATTTCGTCCGTGCGGAAGGCCATTGAAGAATTCCTTGATCGAGCACAATGTGTTCTTGATTTTGGGGTGGTAATATTCAGTCGGAGTTTAATAAGGTTTGATTACATTGGTGGTACAAGCCGAGCAAGGAAAGTGTCTCTTTTTTTTGGGCACCCGTGTAGTCTGCAGCCCCAGTGGTCGTTTCAGCAAAGGAATATTGAAACCTAATATCGACATGTAACGAACAAGGAAAATAGATGAGAAGGAAAGAAGGAAATAGGCTCTAATCGTAGAAATAAAGACGAATTCGTAGTCGTGATAACATCAAAAAAGGTGCATTACCTATGAAAAAATTAAAATTGAAATAGGCGCCTTTCACAACTACCCTTGATTACTTATTTTATTTCATTGTTTAGTGTACCTCTCTGTGAGCATATATTCATATTTATATCTTTTTTTGCTCCCTTGCTATTGCTAAATTGAGTTTTCAACGGTTCAAGGTCCCTGTTCAGTCGTTGTAGCAATAGTTAAATAAATAAATGAATAAATAAATAAATAAATAAACTAAATAAGCGATCTAAAAAACAAACCAAATTAGGAACTCACCTCTGCTATGACATACTGCTCATTGATCTCTGCTAGTTCACCATTGCTCATACGAATCTACAAGAATATTTAGATAATATTTTTTGCGACAACTACTGAGAACCTAGATCGAGCATATCAGATACTGAAAAATGGTAACTAACATCCACTAACATATCTCTGATGTCCATTAGAATCATCCATTTCCATGACTTTCATGGGATGAATTTGAGGATGGTGCAAAGGTTCAAGATGATGTTGCAATTGGTCAAATGTTTGCCGCGGTTGTGTCAAGTATTTCATTGCAGGAACCATGGTATGAGGAGAAGCCATCGTAGCAAACGTTTGCGATGCAAAATCTCGCATCGGCCTTGAAAACGATTATTCAGTAACCTAAGAGGAAACTTAGTTGTAAAAATTCATTCGATAGAACATCAAACGACATTAAACGAACTTTGCTCGCGTGGCAAACTCAGGCACTTTCATTCGCATTCGTTTGAACTTCTGTAGATGCATGAAAGCAGCCCTTTCGATTGCAGCAGCACGTTCAATGGTGAAATTCGGCTGGAGCGCAAGAAATAATTGAAAAGGAATGAATAAGGAAAGGAGGAACTGAAGCTCACCCCTTCTCGAACAGCAAGGAAAAGAGCACAGAACGCATCTTCCAACTGTTTTTCTTTGTCATCATGGTATTCTCGCAATAACTGAAATTTTCCAGCTTGAATAAAGGTGAGTCAGAGCCTATTTGAAAGAAAGCAGTCGAATTAGTAGAACTACTGCCAGATCATCTGAATAACTGTCCGGATTTTATGTTGCCCCCTCAAAGCTTACAGAACGTTCACAAAGGAATAAATAAATGGGAAGTTTAGGTGAGTCAAAAAAGAAAGAATCCTTCAAGAACAGCCTGATAGAAATAAAAAGGAACGCTGATCATCTATAAGAACTCAGTGTATGTAGCACAAATATTATTGAAATACAACAGTCCAGGAGACGACAGCTCAACGGGAACCCCAGGGATATAAATTTCAGGGCGTGATGATATGAAAGCCTTTTGTAATATATACCATTTCCTATTCAAATGGAAGAAAGAACCGAGATTCTGCATCTCTTACATTACTTGCCATTTTACTAACATCTGCTAGAACTAGAAAGGTTGAATGTAACTTACAGTAACGGTTTTTCCATGATGCTGAGAGCGTACATGACTAAGTCCTTCCTCTTCAGTATAGAAAAACTCCTTCATGCAATACATACACCGGTAAGGACGATATCTCAAAGAAATCACAACCTTGAAAACAGTTTTTTACTGGCATCGATCAATACTATCATAACTTGATGGGGAAATTGCAAGATCTTGAAGAGCAAGCTCACTTCAAATGAACAGCCATGATATGGTATTCGTAACCTTGCCATGTTTTAAGAACAGAATGGCAAAGGTAACAGTAAGGGATGCCGTCGTCATCTGAAAGCAGTGAATGGAACACTATTACATATAAAATTCAAGATTCAGAGAGGAGGCATCCTAAGGTAGCAACTGGGTATGAAACTTAGCAACCAACCTCTCAGAATATCTTCCCTTGGATTTTCAGGACCTACATCATCGAGTTTCATTGGATGTCCTTCAAGCGACAACGGTATTGGAAACTCTACCCCAGACTGAGAAAAGTTTGTTTTAACTGGAGCAAAATATGGCGAGGCGAAATTGCTTTTTATTTTTATTCAATATGCACGTGCTAAAGTATACTGTTGCCGGGTTAGCTCCAAACGTAAAGAGTTTTGGCCTCATGATGAAAAACTAAGAACACCCGTTGAAATTGCTTTAAGGTGTCTAAACGAAGATATTTACCTACAAATCAGCTGGGGAAAAAGTACTATATAAATGGAATACTATCGAAAGGCGGTGAGGTCAGCAAATCTTAATTACCCTTCTAACTATATTTGCAGAGTGAATATTGCCGAGTTCGAAATAAAAGCGAGAACCGCATCAAAGTGCTTTCTAAGGGCACTCTGGGAATAAAGGGAAGGATTAGTCCCGATGTTAGGGTTGGTTCTGCATTCAGACAAAAACGAAAATTACCATCGAAGAATTATGGTGCACTAGTCAGCGATCCTATTCTGCACCCTATTACCTAAAACCTATCCATTGGATACGCCTTCTCCTCTACTCTCTCTTGGAAATAGTTGGTATCAGACATTAGAAAGAGCTTCTGGCGGTAATCTTAGGTTTTTCTTACGACCGATTGAAGATGAATATTGACGTAATTTAAAAACAGCCCACCGAATGAACGACAATTGGCCTTCGGGACAGTCGAGCTTGTTCAGTGATGGTCAGTGGGTTTTCCTCACGTGGAATGGAAGATCGTCGAGGCAGTTGATCAGACGGCAGAATATACTGCGCACGGACCAGATCGCCAGTAAGAAGCGAGTATTCTGAAGCGTAAACATTCTCTTAAACGCTACTGAGCGAAATCCCAGCCAATTAGTAACGAAACTAACTCGGTCTTTTTGTTGCTCTTCGGCGTGAAGGAGCTGAGCGTTCCATCCTAGTGCCTGTTCCAGTGAAATTCATATCATCCAATGAGTGACTTGTGCTGGCAGAGGGAGGCACACCACCGCGGGCCATCCTTCTCGTTACCATACCAGATTTTCGCTTATCATCAGTCATTGCTTCAGGCGATATAGTGACGGAACCATTCGGCTGAGGCGAATTTGACGTAGTCGATCCATCCACGGATGAAATACCTTCAATACCCTCGATGTCGCCACCACCAGTCTCATTACCACTGTGAACATCGTCGGAGTCCGTGTGTATGGATGTGCCCATACTTTCATCAGGGACTCCCTCACTGCAATCCAATTTCACATGGGGTTTTGCTCGATTCACATCGATTACGGCAAGAGCGGGACCAGAGCTGCCTGAGGTCGACAGTTCGACAGGAGCAGCTCGAGCAGCTACGGATGAAAGCGTAGCCGCGAGGCGAGAGCCGCTTGGTACCGCAATCAATGTTCGTCCTCCCTGTTGCATTACACGCATACCAGATCCAGCACCTACTACTGTTCTAATGGGTGCACTACGAACGGCACCCGATGAATTAGGCGAAGTGGCTCCGGAAGCCAGCATGCGCCCAGGATGGGAGGCACCTGTACCCAGTACTGTACGCACTTGGTGGTTCGACATGCGCATTGCAGATGTCGCTCCACCAGCAGACGATCCACGTACAACTCGAACTCCCGGAGGAAGGCGGGGTTGATGAGGAGCTTCCCGATTCGGTGTGACAGTGGACATAATGCGAATAGGAGTCGAAACGCCCAGATTTTGAGAAGGCTGATTGTCGCCGACATCGGGTTTTACCATACCCTCTTGCATTGCGGTGATTGGTTGTGAAGAACCTGAAACGCAATGAATCAAAAATTATATCACTAACTTGCACGTGCAGTCCTCAAATACAGTCGGAAAATATTTTAAGTTAGAAATACTTTATCTCATGCACATAAACAAATGAAGGTCAAATATTCTCTTAAACATTCCCATGCGAACATGAAGCAAATTTCAGCATTCACTTTGAAATGAATTCGCCATACGTATTGACTTTATTTGGGCTCCTTTATGGGAATTAACGAATGTAACACAGCGTGATAATTGTAAATTTTGCACTTACTTCTTCTTTCTTCTTTGAAAATCAAACGACTTACATTCAGGTGTTCCTTCTGACGGTCCTGGTGCCTCCATGACATTCAGACAAAACTGACGAATCAGTACTAAACAAGTAACACTGTTGGTTATAACTTACTAATTACTAGGGTACCTAACAAAACGGTCATATTATTTTTGCACTGAACTCATATAGGGAATTACGTTAAAAAATTCCAGTTCGCAAAACAAAGACTTCGAAAGCACTAGGGGAGCAGTAAATATTTTTAGCCAAATTCAGGACCACCCAGAAGGAGAAACATGGATCAACATCCTGTGTGCAGCATTCGGTATCTGGAGTCACTGCCGTAATTGACTTGTTCTACAATAGTTTCGTCTTGAGTACATTCGTTGAAACTGCTGGTCTAATATCAACCACCCACTTTTTGATTCCAAAAAAGGACTTCCCACTCCATCATGAAAATCATAGAAATAAGAGCAAAGCGTTGAGGGGAAATAAGTAAGTCAACGAAATACAAAGGTCAACCTTATTCTAGCAAAACAAATTTTACAAAGTGAAATTAAAGTGACATTTTGAAATTGATGGCAGCAAATTTGAAGTGTACCGACCTCAAATAGAACCTGGTAACTCCAACTGAAACCAGGTATTCAAGATGCTATCCGTAGCAAAGGCTCAGGCAGGCTTGAAGTCACTGAAATACCCAGGTTATTAAAAAAATTAATTGCTTTTTGTAGCTAAATAGCAAGAAACTCCTACTTTCGTGGCCATTCGTGTTACTTCAGATGCCCCCGAAGATTCGGAAGCGATCTGGGAATTAGAATAAAGCCCAAATGAGTTCCCATGACTTCAATTTGACACTGAACGTACATATAATGACGAATAAATCGAACCTCACCTGAATGCTCGTTCTACGGTACGGTTTGCCTTTGTAGAAGTCCTAAGCTCCTGAGTAGAAATTGGAACGCGACGCTCGACCGCTCCGCGTCCCACTACGCTGCGTCTCTGCCTTTTCCATACTCTTTTGTCCATGGCTCTTGATCCCTGCACTCAGCTGGAACTCGCCACCACTGGAAACGCGGCGGCGCCCGGGAGTTGCCCTTTGCTACTACTGGGAGAACAGGGCGGGGTTGTTCTGGGAGGTTTTAGCCAAGGTATGAGAGCGCTTTTGCGCGGATAGCGATAGAAGTGGGGCAGGGCATTATGTCCGAGGAAAGTCGCATTCGAAGGATGCGGAGTATGGGATATGGTTTTTGGCTATTTTTGTATCTTTTGCCACGTTCCGATCCTATCTCGACAGTCACCTCTAGGGTTAGTTGCCAGACCCAAAAGGTGATTTAATGGGGGAAGGGGATGGAGTGGAGGTGTTGGATGGTTCCGGAAGACCTAATCTTGTAGAAAAAATTGCAGTTGTTTGACTATATTGTTAAAATATGAAGTCCTTCAAAATTGGGCGATTTCTTTTCTGGGGGTTGGCCCGCATTCGAATTGCAGTCAAATTGTGGGTGACTTTTCGAATACGTGTGTGGTCTAAATAACTACTTGCTTCGATACTTCTGCGCGGTACCAATCAGTCGATCCCGGGAAGAATGGGAAGCTGTATTCACCTGGGCGAGTGTCGATCCAGGGTTCGATCCTGGACCGTGCATGTGAGAAGTGTCCCACGTGGGAGTGCACCGTATTTATTATCTATTCTTGCGACGAATAATATTACAGATGGTAAGCTACTCGAATGCTATATCCCCCATCCCCCCTCCCCTCCACTCTTTTCTGCACGAGTGATTCGAAAAAGCGCTTCCAGAGTTATTTGGTGAGAGGAAATTTCCAGGGGGAGGAAATGAATGGGAGCATTACAGGAAATGGTGGATAGATTGCAATCTTTTCAGGTTTTCATCAATGAGATTATTTCCTTCACCATATAATTGCTCTGAGTTAATTTAGCTGTCATTATAGATCCACTGAAGTCATATTTCAAAGAGGAATGGATGAACAAAACGTCTGTATTCCTCCGATCGGTGGGAGTTGATAACTAGAAACTTATCGAATTTGGAAGCTTTCTTATTCAGTAATTAGAAATAACCGCGATCGAGTTCCTCACGATCTTGGCATGCTCATTCGCTTGTGCAGGTGCCTGCCTTATTAAGCCTTCCTAAGGTTTTTAACTTTTTTTTCAGGCTAACTTTCGGCACCTTCACTTTCGTCAGAGCCTAAAGTCGGAATTTCGAGATTGATCCTCTTCTGAGGTCGGACAACTTACGGAGAGGTTAAGAAGGAGATTGGGTGGCTCAGTGGTAGCAGACTAGGTGGTCAATCCAGAGCTCCGGCGACTTAGATCAAGGTAAGACTCGAAGCACTGTTGTATAAGAGATCTTCTGGTTGGCACAACAGTCTTAGGTTTGTCTGACTTTAAAGGGGATCAATCCCAAGTGTTTTTTCGACTTTCAGGCTCAAGCGAAGACTAAGGTGCCCAGCACACAAGTAATGTGAAAATCAAAAAATATACTGATCAGTCAACTTGATAAAAACTGCCTATCTCATGGTAATAGAGAAAACTTTATGATCGTTTTAGGGCGAACGTCAAGTATCTCCTAAAAATCTCACGTCAGTTCAGAGGAATTCAGGAGGAAAAAGGTTCCAAGGAATTTTGTGAAAGCTTCCATAGGAATACTTTAAAAGGACACTACTCACTTGTATGCTTATTACATATCAGGTCATTTTATGATATTGTAAACTGTTGACCAGGTGGAGGCTCATCATTGACCTCTTTTTTACAGACTATGGAGCGTTGGATTGAGGTATACTAGAACCACTTAGGACGAGCTTCAAGGCCATATGCTTGACACGAGTTTCTATGGGTTCCAGCTGCGGAGTGGACGGATTCGAACTCGAAAGCGAGTGCGTGTCGATTGTGTAGACGATTCGGCTATCATACGGTTGAATAAGCAAGGAAGATCCTTTCAGTTGATGGTATCCTGGGACGGATTAAGGATACTGAGTCGAGCTGAGGCTCGCCAAGTAAAAAATTATATAGAATCAATGGGACAGCGATAGGGTAGCCCCAGATAGCAACCGTGCTACAATGTGGTTTGAATATCAAATCCTGGGTCCTTTACTGTTCAAAAAAACAAAGTTTTCATTTTTTGATGGGCGACATGGAGCCAGGTTCATTTTTGTTGACAAAAACTGTGACCCGCACATCGTTTTGCTATGACGGCATTATGTAGGCTACATACACATTCAAACGCAGCAACAGTTCCGTATAAAGGGCAAATGCACAGGGCGCATCCGAAAGCATTTCACTCTAAAAGTTCTTCTATAAGTTTGAGAAGGAAAAGGCGCCTTCGCGATCATCTCATACTCATAATGGAATCAACTGCATTCTAAGAAAGGTCAACAGCCCACCAAATCCTTTTTCCATCTTAATTTTAGGTTGATGGTCCTGGATGGAATTGTCTGTAGGGCTGCGGAAGTATGGAATGGCCTTTGCTGGAAAGTTTCAGTTTTACTTATCGCTAACCGATAATCGTAATTGCAAAGAGAAAACCGAAATGTCCAAGGTGTGCTGTATCAGCTCTTATGCGAATGACCTTGAGTTAGTCAATATAAGGACATCACAAGCTCGGAGTAAATCATTGCAGTGCCCAGGAAAACTTCCCTGAAGTATTTCTACTATTTCCGTGATTTTCTTCTCGAGTCTCTATACTTAAATTCGCACTTACAAATGTATAACTATACTTTCCAGGGATGGGAACCACAACTTTGGCTAGTGGAGTAGCCGCTGTAACCGCAGTGGCCATTGTCGTCTCGTTGGTGACTGTTGTTTACATTGTAAACGACATCAACAACTTCTACGATGACGTCATCTCTGAACTCGACAGCTTCAAAGTAAGTTATAATTTGACATTTTTCATTGGCATCACTCCAGTGCACTATTTCCATTCAGGACCTCGCTAACTCCGCATGGCATGAAATGAGATCTACTCCTGAAATGGCTCGTGACAAGCGTGCAGCATTCGTGAATCGCAGACAATCGGGTTACAGCACAGGAGGAGGCACGGGAGGAGGCGGATCACAATGCAATTGTGGTCAGCAAGCCAGCGGCTGCCCCGCAGGACCACCTGGACCTCCTGGCCAACCCGGACTTCCTGGTGAAGCTGGTCTACCCGGACAAGCTGGAAAACCAGGAAATGCCGGAGGCACCGGTGGAGGCACTGGAGGTGGCGGTTGCATTTCTTGTCCCGTTGGACCTCCTGGACCACCAGGACCAGACGGAGGCCCCGGACCAGCTGGACCAGATGGAAACCCTGGAGCTCCAGGAGGTGGATCTGGGGCCTCACCACCTGGACCTCCTGGACCTCCAGGAGACGCCGGACAGCCAGGAAGCGATGGTCAACCTGGAGCTCCTGGCCAACCAGGAGCACCTGGAACAAGTGGAGCAGGACAGCCTGGACCTCCAGGTCCTCCTGGACCAAACGGAGCACCTGGACAACCAGGTCAAAACGGCAGTGCTGGTGGTGGTAGCAACGCTGGTCCACCAGGTCCACCTGGACCAAATGGAAACCCAGGACAAGCAGGAGCACCTGGAGCACCTGGAGCACCCGGCGGAGATGCTCCACCTGGTGGTGATGGAGAATACTGCCCTTGCCCACCTCGAAATGGAGGCGGTGGAGGCGGTAGCGGAGGAGTCGGTGGAGGTAGCGGAGGAGTCGGAGGAGGTAGCGGAGGAGTCGGAGGAGGTAGCGGAGGAGTCGGAGGAGGCAGCGGAGGAGTCGGTGGAGGCAGCGGAGGTGTCGGCGGAGGCAGCGGAGGAGACGGAGGAGGTTACGGAGGAGGTAGTGGAGGAGTCGGAGGAGGAAGCGGAGGAGTCGGAGGAGGCAGCGGAGGAGTCGGCGGAGGCAGCGGAGGAGTCGGAGGCGGTAGCGGTGGCTACAGAGGAGGACCGGGTGGCGGATACCGTAGACGTCATCGTGTTCTCAGGAAGAAGCGTGTGCTCAGAAGGAAGGTTGCGAAGAAAGCCTAATTTCTCCGATTCTTTTCCTTATCTGAATAAACTTTTTTAACGAAAGGTGCAGTGTGACTGAAATAACACTATTCATTTAGGGAATATTACACATGGCTTCGCTCATAGCATTTTTTCGAGATTGGAAATAAATGTGAGCTTTTTATAGGGGAAAATATAAAACTGAAGCATCCAGTGAATAACGCAGTAATGGTAAAGGGAGGATCGCTACCACGGTGCCACTTCCCCACATCTGAGGAGTTCCCTTTGAATACGCACCAGTGACTACATTCAAACTTCGGCAAATTCCCGGCCGAGTAAACTAGATTCTATCTTAAGGTGGCTCTTCAATACAGCTGAGGTTAGCTTAGTAGTATAAGTTTAGCTTAACGACTATGACTTGGCTATATTCTATGTTTTGGTCCGCACAGGTAAACAACAAAAGCACTGTCGGCATGGCTGCGTTAAGAACAGCTGCGAAGACTTGTAAATGAAACCAGGGAGACTGATCAGGACTAGCGAGAGCCTTCTTTAATCCACATTGGTCCAGTTGTCATCTCCACATTTTTATCAATGACAGTTTTCTTATCAATAACAGGTTGAATAGTGAGGTAGTATAAAGCCAGGTGGTTCGTTACCACACCCGTTGTCCGAAAATCGAATTCTGGACTGACAAGCCATCGTATGCTTGCTCCCTCCTGAGTGGTATGGTCATTGCAAGCCAATGTATGCGCATGCACATTCGAAACGGTACGATTCTAAATGGATGTCGGTTGCCGTGGTTGACATCAAGAGCAGGAGTGTTTGAGGACTGAAGACCTCAGGCAACTGAACTAACAGACTGAATCGCCATGAAGAAAGAAACAAATGAACCCTTTCTCCTGATCATTGTTAAGGTGGCCAATCCTTTCCAAACTATAACTAAATGTTCCTGTCCACAAAATGCTATTATCACAAGTATCATAACGACCTCCCAGAACATGAAGCTCATATTCAACCGAGTCCTCGAACTTTCGACAACATTCAAGCCCATTCCCATAGAAAGTTGGCTATACTTAGTCATAGAACGGATTGGGGTTGAATTAATCGCTTGCGTATTTCTTCCACATCAGCCAGGTCCCTCAACTTGTGATACCGATGCTCAGATTATATAGAAAATGACATTCTCATACTGGAAAACTGCAATTTACATAATTATTCTGGCATTGAAAGCTACTACCAAAACTTGAAAGCAAAAGTCTCACGCGAGATACAAAACGTCAGGGATCTCTTGGAATCAGAACCTACGTTCTCTTGAGAGCTTTCGGCAACGGGCTTGGCTCGATCACTGCGCAGCGGCTTTTGACTGTTTAACTGGTACCCAGTCATTAGGTCGAGCTGATGACTTTCATTCCTCCTGGATTTGAGGAAATGAAATGTAGTCTCAGCATCAAGGGGAAGTAGAGAGTGTAAGAGTTGGCCTTCTCTTGCTCCTTGAACAAGATATCCAGAATTTTCGAGTTCGAAGCCACCATTCACCTTTCTATTCAAATGGCAGTGAAATTTACTAAAATGAACACGATTCGAGTTACAGGTCAGCTTCATCCCTTCTGCTTTGCGATTTGCAGGCTCCAATGCAGACAAATCCGCTGAACTTAAGCTGGCTGTGAATAAAGTGTTAATAATCTTGAAGAATAAGGCAACTTAAGACGACTCTGATTCAAGTGCTCCGCCTTTTACCATACTTGATTGCTCTTTTGTCACTACATCTGTTCCTTCTGTATATCCCGACTGTGTTCAGAGATTGTGTGTTTAGGTATCGTCAATAAAGCCCTACTAAAGTTATTTAGTTCGTTTACAAATTTTTCATCCCAAAAAAGCACCCAGGATGCCTATTGAATTCGTCTTCGTGCAGATTACAAGTAGTTTTCACCATTAATACAGCACCTAGTTTGTCCCCAGCACCCTCTTACTACAGAGGTTTGTTTCATTTCCATGGTGGTGGGCGGCTATTTACAAGCAATTCCTACTGCAGACGTGAGTATGAGCAGAAAAATTACTGGGCGTTTCTCTTTAACGAGGCACTTCTCTATGCTGAATAAAGGTAGTTAGTCAACATCAGCTACTATAAATCGCTGGCTAATCATGTAGCGCTCTGTCGTAACCTTTTTACAGCTTGACAAGCATCACCTGATTCACTTAGTATTATACGTAATCAACTTCCTGGCCCTCGTTACTATAGCGTCATAGAGTCAGATGTAAATGCACATGGAATTCACCGAAAAATCTTCTGCTTTCCGATACCGAGTGATAAATTGTAGTAATGTCTGTTACATAGTATGACAATCATTCTTCATTTCTACATCCAAGATTAGGGAGAATTCGCAATTCCCACGACCTAATCTGTTTGAAAAGGAAGCAGGCTTTGGATAACATTTTTCTTTTGAAGAATAGATACTATGCTATCATGACATCGAACAAAAACCGATAGTAACGCACATTTGTGACGGTATTTATAGTTTGATGACACATTCGTGTGAGCTCAAGACATCGTTCGTTTTTGGTTTACGCTACCATCCTACTCAGAGCAGATTGGGGGACGAAAAGTAATGGGACATCTCCCTTCTGATGTTTTGAACTGAAATCGGGATGGGTAACATCGTTTATTGGCAAGTTTGTCACGAGGGGAATCATAAACTAATCGTTAATCATAGTATTCTCTCAACTAATATGTAATTAAATCTGACATATAAACGTTTCTCAGGATAATTACATTGTTTGAAATCATCTTCCCATTACATGGTGGATTTAGTTCCTCGTATTCACTAATATTACGCATAATTAAATTCTATAAAAAGACCTTGTTCCAGGTTTGTAGTGGTAAGTGGGAGTTTTAAAGTTGAGAACTGTTCTCGGTATTCAAAGGCGTTCCAACAAGTTACCTGTGCTTTGATCAAATGGTAGATTCGTTTTCGAGATTCCCCCCGCACTCTATCTCTGTTTAGAATCGTAATGGCTTACACATTTATTCGTGTGCAAGCCGATGTACAAGTCGGTACTCATACTCTCAAGCGAGTTTCGTAGCAGTAACCCACCCCTGAACCGTGGAGAATATGGTTGGTCTCAGTACAGTACCAATACAAACGAGACTCCGTTCCCGATTATTGCTGTGCTAGTAGGCCACTTGGTACTGCACCACTACATCTCGTTACAATTTAAGAAATTTGTGGGTGGTTCCTCGTTCTAGTGAAGTAGTTGCTTCTTCAGTTACTTACTTCAGTTACTTCCAAAAAATGTTCCGATTTTCAGAAAGTCGCTTTTGAACAATTAAAGAATTGTAGGTAAGAAGATTTGTAAAATAAGTCAAACTGAATTGGCGCTAATAGCTACATCCGAGGAACTGCTCGACGCAGATTAGGCCTAAAGGTCCCTCCTCAGCTTTCAAGGAAGCGCTGAATCGCACTTCCTTGAAGATCTGTCTCAAACTGAAAAGGCCACCATCACTGGTGCTCCTGGAAAGTGCCAGTGCCAAGCTGGCATTACTCTTATTTCGAGGCTTACGAACCTTCTGACCTGTTCGCGAATCCTCTCATTTTGTTAGTCTCCACTGGGATGTTTTTCAAAACGTCATCAGTTGTAAGGGGCGTTTTGTTGTTTGTTTTGTTTTTTATTGTTTTTTTATTTCAAATCTTCCCACTCAAGATTTTAGTGGGTATATAGCCTGAAGCCTAAACAAAAGGGCTGAGATCTATGGACGATATGAAGGACTAACGAGAACATTTTCACGGTTGGATCCGTTGCCGACCAGACGACCGAAGGGAATGGGCGATTTTTGAGATTGGATTTTTGAGCTTTTCGAAAGTTTTTATCTGCACTATATGTGCGCTTGATAGAGTTGCCAATTATTTCCGCTCATTTGCGACCCTATTCTATGTATATAATTTGATGAAAATTCTATGACAACTGAAAAGTCAACGGAAACAACAGTAACCGTCATTCTTGACGTATTCAAGTTCTGTAAATCTCACAGGAAGAGATGTGTTTCAAGTGCCATTGCATTTTCAGAACATTGAAGAAGCCTTGAGCACTTCAATTTCAATTTTTGACATTTTTCAACATTTGCCCGGATGCTAATTGTTCGGAAAGGTCTTGATGTGCTGTTTTCATCGAATATCTTATTTCTCGTCGAACACTTAGCGTGAATCACTTTTTTTCCATTCTCAAGTTCGGTACTCTTGGAACCTGCACACAAGTACAACACTTTATACTGCTTTGCCACACAGATTGGTTACGCATAGTAAATCCGCTCCGTTAGGCCATCCTTCCGGATACATCGTCGACCTCACCGAAAATTCTTCCTAGAAAAAGTTTAATGAATCATTTCTTTGCCGAAGTTTGTCTTTAGATAAATCCTTTGCTATCAATCAAGCACTACACGCCAGCGAAAGGAGAATCGGAGGAAAAAGGGTCAGGAGAAGGCTACTAAATAGTTGCGACCTTTTACAAAGAGGTTAATAAAAAGCAAAAGTGTGGTTGTGATCGTAAAGTATGAGCACCAATAACCGATATTACTCATAATGTATAAAATTCCCTCTACCGTAGCATACGTCAGCAAAAACTCTATGACAGATATTGCATTTCTGAAGGTATTACTACACTAACAATAAGCTGGACGGGGTAAGGGCGCTGTGTGGGAAAAGGTGCGCTTTTCCGAGTTTCGGTGAATTTGCTGTTTAAAGGGAGTGTCCTAACAAATGTAGCGTTACTATCAGTCTTGCGCTGAGGAAAAGCCCTTCCCAAAAATGGTAGTAGGGCACACCAACCGACCGCCTTCTTTTCATTTTAAAATCAAAAAGCAAAAAAAAAAACAATCGAAATCCATGGCTTATAGCACAATGTGAAGGAGCCAACACCTCAAAAGTCTCTACAGGGCTATGAAGTAAAGTGCCTGCCGTCTCTCTACAGGGCTATGAAGTAAAGTGTCTCTCAGTGAATGTTTTCTTTTAATGACTTTTCAGCCTTTCTCTCTTGCAGCGGTATAATAGTGCCTCTAAATTCTATATTGTTATTACTAGAAATACCTAATTGCTGAATATTTTTATTTTCAAATTTTTGTGCTAGCCGTTTTATTGGTCAGGATGGAAAACAACACTGCGGTTGTTGATTATAACATACATCGGATTGTTATATTCACTGGAGTGGTCATTTTCACTGTGTTCGGACTATATGGCAATATTAGCCTCATAGTTATACATATTCGTAACTCGAAATTAAGATCAAAATACGGTAAAACTCAGTTTATTTATGCATCTAACTATGTGTACGTAGAGATTGGACTGCTAAAAAAATTTATTGTGAATGATGAAAACCCTTGTGCTACTTTGCGGGAAACTTATTGGCAAAGCCATCCCAGCTCAGATTAAGACTGAGCTGCCAAATATGCTCATTAAGTAAATCCTGAGCTGAAATTGAGTAGCATGGAGAACTCGATATAGAAAACTTCACAGACATTCTTTTCAGGGTTACTGCTTTCGTTACTGTCATTTTGTCAGTCTCTATGCTTGATTTTCGAATGGATAGGAGGTGCATATATCCTTTCTTCACATAATGTAAGTACATTTCTGAGTAATTTCTTAAACTTGACGACCTTCTGTTGACCCAATCTCAACCTTCATCTATTTTTTCCCGACGTCGATGCCTTTCTCAAACGAAATTTTCATTGCATAGGCGCCTACAAACATACTTTTCTAATGTTTTAATTAAATTTTCAATGAATATGTAGTTAATATTCCGATCGAAAAAACCTTTTAATGGCACTGTACCCAGCGTCGAGGTCGCGAGGCGGTGATGCTCCGCACGCCACTTTGGCGTCATGGTCTAACCTTGGCGACGATAGGACCGAAAGACGCTACAGTATTGCCAATCGTCATTGGAGCAAATGAATTGTATTGGATAATACCTTTTCTAGTGTTAATTAATATCTGTTGGACTGACGTTGATAAGCAAACTTAGCTTTTAAAGATAGTGGGAAGTGGTTTTCGATTCAAAAAAAGTTAATCAAAACATTACGAGCCATAGCAGACTCGAATGCTGATAACCTGTTAGAGCAGTAACTGGATTCGCATCTACATGGAACGATTTTACCACTCCTAGATTGGCTTGATACCGGGTTGTCACCAGGAATATCTGGGATTAAAAATTCAAGCTTGGAAAGTTTTTTCTTCGGAGCTGATCAGGATCCGAGAACAAGCGCATGTTTTTTCTACAATAGGCTTGAAGCGAAGTACAACATTAACAATGTTGATCAGAAATCAGAATCAGGAATCAGAAAAGTCGATTAGAGCGAGTAACGCATTGTTGGGTGATGCAAACCTAAAGCTGTTCAGCTCCCTGTCACACGCTGCAAGGGCAAACCACCTCTTGGTGGACATTGACCGCTCTTCTATCAGATCACTATGCAGCTGCTAGAGCTTCCTCCTTTTAAATTGCTTGAGTAAATGCCTCAGAACTTGCGGAAAGAAACTTTAATTTGCCCAAAAAAGCTACCAATCAATCTGAATGTTCTTTTCCGCTTTTAATCGTCTTGTCTATTGCGTGACCGAGAGCTTGGAAAAAGCCGAATCCGGATATTTGATAGTGCCTTCAGTTGGAGATTTCCACTAATCATTAGCGCTTTCATTCAATAAGTTCTAGCCTTTCAAAGCAAGTCGTTTTGCTGTATACATACAGTAATAAGTTTTCTTTCGGTTCAGGGTATTCGATCTACATGCCTGAAGCTTATTGCCGGATACGTCTTTGTTCATTGTATGCAAACTGGTCTGATGGCTACAATAGCAATAGATTTATTCGTATCGATAGCATTTCCTCTTTGGTAAGTTTTCGATGTCTTTTTCAGGTTGCCAGAGGATAGCTCGGGGCTCGCGGTCAGTGGACCAGTTAGATTTGGCCGCCCTCTTTGAGCTGATTGGGCTTACTGTCACACACACACAAGAACTGTAGGGATTGTAGAGCTGTTCCATAACTAATGCCTTTTCAATAGTTTGGAGTTCAAGTAGGAACAACTCAACTTACTCAAAAATTAGTAATGAATGACGAAAAAATCCTCTCCCCCGAATGTCTGAAGTCCTCTTTCCATACCAAGCATACCGCAGGTCGAGATTTTAGGCATCGCGTGAGAAACAATGAGATCTATGTGATTCTTGTCTCTCTTCCTTCTGCATTATATGGATTGTTATCCGTGATTTTTGGATTTATCATGACAAATGATCAACCAATAAATATGTGCAATCCGCCATCAAGCCTGAATGAGAAAGTCAAAAAATACTGGTATATCGTAGCTTTTATATGCGGCGGTGTCACGATATGTGGTTATATCCTCGCCTATCTAATTCTTCTCTACTACAGTAAGTCGATTATTACAATTTACCTTTTTGTTAAATTTACTCTGTCCCTTTTCAATATGTAGTAGCTTTAACCATGTTGATTGTGCTGATTTCTACTTTCAAGGTAAACGGCATATGGATCAAGATTTTGCAAGGCGTACGATGAGAAGCATGAGTATCCTCCTACTGATCTTCCTGTGCACAAGATACTTGGCTACAGTAGGAGCAAATGTTCTCAGTATGGCACACGTCGATCCCTATACTGAAGAGCTATTCCAGAACTACTGTGTAAGCTTTCATAAAATCGCCTAAACCAGTCCATTCACGGGGCGCCGAAGATGGACAAATCCATTATAGAGGAAAAGGTTTAGAGGGATCGTCCTATTGGTCTGGTGGTGTCTAAAAGCCGGTAGGGCAGGCAAACTACAGTTACTAGCGATTATTCTTTTTAGGAGAAAATTCACAGTAAAGTTGCCTCTGATGCCACTCTCCAAGGACACAGTTCATGTAGCTCTCAGGTATCGGCCTCAAAATGAAACTTGGAAAGAAAATAGAAATTACGAGGCAGAGCAGTGCAAAGACGGCGAGGAGAACGCTAAAGTCGACATTCCTCGGGAGATTGTGCGAGATTGTGTGCCTGCGATTCTCTGGGCGTCTCCCACATAGGCGTACTATTTTTCGGTGCTCTAACGCTTCGCTGAGAATGGCACAAGCTTGACGAGGTTCTCATAACTTGGCCGCTATTGGGTGTGTACGTCAGCAAAGCGGTTTTTGATCTGCCTTGTAGTGGTTATTTTTCGACCTGCAAATGTCCCACGTAATATTCTTGGGAGCCACGCGCTAATTTCAAGAGGAAATCTCGAAAACCTTTGCTACACAAACTGTATCTTCGAGATTAATCTGTGGCTCCCATTTGGGTCATATGGGACGCTGCCTGCCAAAAAACGGTCTTGGTAGGGCGCATTGAGTGCTCAGAAATGTCTTCATTCTGTCACAGTAGAGATGGTTCTATCTTTTACCTTCTATTCGTTTCAGGTGTTTGCAGCGATGATCTGCTACAGTCAAAACTTCTATGTGACTCTGTGGAGGAGTTCGGAATATCGAGAAGTTCTATGGAAACAACATATGAAAGTACATAACAGCCTTTGTGGGAAGTGCTGCCCACTAACGATGAAAAGAAAGGTGCTGTCGGAATCTACACCGGATCATAGGCATGGCCCTGAACATATTTCAATGACACACATTTGAGGAACTTTTATGAACGTACTCCAGAAGAATGTCCCTTTGTATTTGGTAGATACTCTGAGAACCTCTAGTTTTGAAGAAAGTAAGTAGATTTCTGCTGATAGTGTTCATTTTTGAACACAATATTCGAACTCAGTATCTCAGTTCATCTCTTTGAACGATGATTTTCTTTCAGCAGAGCAATGGGCTCTATGAATTCATCGATTTGCGAATCATAACCTGTAATGATAGTCTTGTATCTTGCATTGTGTTGGTTCATCCAGAAAATAAATCTTTATATCACAACAACGATTCTCAGAATGCCGAAAACATTTTTTCATCGTTTCCACCTCTCATGCCGTTTTCGAAAAATGTCCGGCATACCCATGAGCCGTGGGTGGTTCCGTAGTGCAAAGGGAAGGCACCGTAAATGGCAGAAAGTGAAAGGTCATGGAAGAGGCACTGATCCGCTATCGATGACGCGTCGCCGGCTGCGTGGTCGTCTGCTAACGTCTCCAGCAAAGGCAACTCTTACTTAAACCGTAGCTCTTCCACTTATTTTTGATTATTCAACATTTGTCCCACTACAGTCGTTTTGCTCCGCCCGAGGAACGTCATGGAGTATGGCTAGCATCGCCACTCTGAAGTGAAGTTCGGATGGCAGCAGGAGGTTGCCACCGATTGGGCCTGGTTGGACACCGTACCACCGTAGATCGATTGTATTTTGTATTATTCCTTTGTTTGTCATCGCAGGGCTGTATATAAACGTACTATCATCTTACTAACCATAGGTAAAGCGTATTTGTAAAAGCACTTCTGCCAGCTCGAGACTTGACTTGCTGTTTTGTTAACTGCTGGTATATCGCTTCAGAGAGTGATTGGAAGCAAGGATTTCGATTTGTGGGCAAAACTTCAGCGGGTGCTGGACTCAAAAGGAGGAATCGCCATCCTTAGGAGCTCTAGATTTCTCCACCAGCGTCAACAAAACTCTTCATTAGTCTCAACAGGCGTTTTATAAGTCTGTAAACCTTCCAAGTTCTGATTCTGGGTGTGTTGTTTTCGTTTCTCGCGTCTACCTTATATAGCGTTCGAACAAATAAGTAAATCTCAAATCCTATAACAAATCCTATAATGGAAACCTTTGACCTATAGTCTCTGCGTTCATTTACAAATATGTGCAGAGGGAATCGCAGTCGATAGGTTCCATGGCAGGCCTGGTCATCAAGTGTCTGCAATTTGCACTACATTTTTTTTCATTCCAACCGGATGATTCGTCTAAGGCTGTGATAATCGTAATGGCGGGTCGGAGGCTGAATTGTTAGGGGTAGGGAATACCTAACATCCGAAAATTCGGTCTCCGATTCCACAGGTATGCTAGTGTCTGTCTGGGAGTGACGTTATCCCTAGCGTCATCTGCCTACTGAAATCAAAAGTAGATGCTCTTTAACTACCATACAGCTCTTATTAACTATCTAAACCTTCTGTAGTGCACTTCTGCTTCGGTTCATTTTTTTTTCTTCTCCTAACTGGAGATCTTCCTACCTTTTGATTTGAACCATGTTTTACTTTCATTCGATTGTAGGTTGTTGAATCAATATATCATGGAATTGTAGTTCGCGCACCTGAGCGTGCACCAAATAAATAAATAAATAAATATTCTTTAAAGTTCCATCTCCATGGCTTATTCCGCCTGCCACATAGGTTATAGGGTAAAGACCTTGAAGGAAATTCGGCAGCGTCGACAACAATGTCAGCTCTCCATATTATAATAGATCCACATGGTCAACTTGCACATATGTTCTATTCGTCTACTGTTTCGCATTCTTTACTACTTCGAAACCTGGGAAGCCCTTCGAAAACAGGAAGTCATCATTCGGAATTATCTGCCCGAACCCTGTTGTCTATTGGTTTAAAATGATTTTTTCTTCAATTTGTAGGTCTAGTAAATGATGTGAATTGGTCGATGATCTAACTCCAATTGCTTCATATTCGGAATTCGTGAAAGAAGAAATTGAGTGGACTGCTTTCTCCCTACCTGAATATCAGGATTGTTTTAGTGTATCGAGGATTATAAGATACAGTGACCAGAAATAGATATAGAAGATATTGACGATCAAGAAAAATGTCTGTTTCTATGGTTGCACATCGGAAATATGTAGGAATTGGATTGGTATTGGAAAAGCCGAAGGAGATAGGCCGGCAGAAAATTCAGGACTATTCTGCAACATAACAAGAGCCAAGAGCGACAGCTCTAGTTACTGTATGACAAGATCCGCCCTGAACCGACCATGTCCCTAGGAGACTCATCAGTTTTCTGACCATGCTCATCCTTATTTTGTTGGGTATCATTTATGTACATACTTTGTAAGAAGAGCAAGATAGATCAAATTTGGCAAAATTCCTGTCTGCTAGTTTTGCCTTATTTTCTCTTCATGTAGGAATTTCTTAAAAACCAATGAAAAATCTTCATTTCCATTCAGACTCAGCTATAGGCTCATGGAATGTCATTGCAAATAACTCGCATAGAAAAATATCCTTAAAAGCAGACACATTGTTCAGCAACGCAACACCTCAAAGAGAACAATCACCTGTGTTAAACTGACTTGCAACAGAAGTGCATTTGATCTTTTCTGTTGCTAATCTGAGTTAAACGGAAACACTTCCTTCGCCAATGGGCAGCCATCGCAAAGTCCATTCCTTTCCAGTGTGTAGAAGGTTACAGGGGGGCCCTTAGGGTTGGGCAGGGAGTCATGGATGGAGTTGTCCAAGGGTGGTGGGTAGATAAAGCATTGGTACTGAAACAAAGCAGCAGAGGGAGCATAGAAAAAATGGGTGTCTGATGCAAAATTAGATGATAGCATTTAGGTTCGTTATTTTGTTACTGTCGTGTGCCGTTCGGACGAATTCTGTGAAGGAGCTACCTTAGGCAAAGTACGTGAGGAACGTGTGGCTATGAGTAGCTGTCGACCGCATGTCTTAACGGCCATTGTTATCGTCCGCCGATCGTTCCCGACTGCATCATGCGACTTCGCTAGTTCCAGCTAGCATCAGTGCCCCTCTACTGCTTCTGAGGCAATCAAAATACTGCACACCCTCTTCATGCTGTTGCAGGAGGTTGCATCCGATGGCCTGTAGTAAGCAATAAAAGGGACATTTCCGCAAGCCTGATATTGTTTTCATCAATTATTTGTCTTATTAGGATTGCTTCAGCTGCTTGTTATTGTTCATACGCACCCAACCACCTGTTTGCTCTCATTTAGTCGCAAAAAACTTTAACACACTTGTTCCATGTGAATGCCATATAAGAGATTTACTAGCCTCCCGATAACTTGCACCCTGTTCTCAATGCGCGCAGCATTCTGGAGTAGGCACAAGTCGATGGCTTGCAGATCCCGTGCGTTGAGTGCAGTGAGTGCTACACGAGGAAGGTCTTATGAGAAACGACGTGGTGGCATATGCTGTAAGGCGTAAACAGTGGCTGAGAGTGCGAGGAGGCTAGCGGATGAGACCCCACGCAGATCATCAGCTCTTCGTTACACTGAGCTTTGGAGGCAAAACTCTCCCTTATCTCCCAGGGGGAGTATACTCTGTGAAAATTCGAGTTCGTAGAACGTGATAAAATCACCATGATAGTATTTTCTAGTCTACAAGAAAAAAACTTCACAATGTAAAGATACAATCTCCCCACAAAACCCGGACTCTAGGCTCTCGTACATGAAGCGTCACCCTTGCCACAGCTCCGAGCAGACCATGTAATTTATGTTTTCTTGAGTTGACCTCACCCAAAATCACCTCATAACTGCATTTAGAGAAAGGCTCGGCTAATTTGGAGAGCAGATTCGAAATCTGCATCCAAAGTACGTCTTGCAGTCCAGGTCTTATTTCAAATGAGCATTTCGGCTTGGAATCCTCCCCTGGTTAGAACAGATATCCTTTATATCTCCTTTTCTTTATTTTGAGAAGCCGCTGTCATCTGAGCTTGGCGCTTGAAAAATTTTGAAAAAATTGGTACCGAAATGATTTAAACAGTCTGAGAAATGTCATGGTCTGATTTTTCCATATAATTTCGGAAAATTTTAGCTATATCAGGAACTTTGATGAATTGGGGACTTCAAAATCAGGATCTTCGAAATTTACACCACCTTGTAGAGCTCAATGATCTGAGTTGAACAATATAGTATATTGTACAGGAAAAGTGAAATCCAACCTAGTTACAGAGAGAAAAACGAGAAAATCGCGAAGACGCGTTTTCTCGTGATTTTTTAAGCAATTAGATGGGTATTGTACCGCTCTCCCTTCCCTCTCCCCTTCGCCCCCCCCCCCCCCCTCTCCTCTGTCAGAAGTCGAAGTTCATATAAAAAAGAACACATCTTCGGAATCTTACTAATATTGGGTAATGTAATAACTTCGTAATGTCTTCATTCATTTCTTGACACAGTCTTCTAGTAACCGCTCGCGCTCAGCTTTCGCCCAGGCACTTCATGGACAGGAAGATTTCTAAGTGGGACCTTACCATTCTTTGTCTCGTAATTTTTTTTTTCAAGGGGCATGAACAGATTACAGACAAGACGACAAATTACGCTTGTAAAAATGCCATTTGCAAAAATATTTCTGAAAGGAAACTCCACTAAGTTACATTACTTTTCAATTACCTCAAGTTGGTAGTTGTCTCCCAACCGCTGGAAGAGTACGGTCAGGCTAGAAGGGAGGCGAGAACCCCTTTCACTTTTCTTTCCTCTTTCACATTCCACACATATTGAACTGCACTCATCGTCAGATTTGACTTCATTCGTAATGAATTTCACTAAAGGCAGTTTCTCTTTTTCCGGCTTGATAACTTCACCAAGAAGTGAATGATCGTGAAATGGAATGATTAGCTCAAAGAATCTTTTTAGTAGATCGGAAGAGGCATTTCGATCAGGTTTTGCTAATTCCTTTTACAATGGTATCACGACTCTACCCGACATTCTCTCAGTATAGCCTTACCCCTCATCAGAAAAAAGGCCCTAAATTTTTAAAATTTGCTGGTATTTTGCGAACCTCCCCTCGAACCCAATAGTCCTCAAGAAAGAAATGGAAGTCCATTTGGGGCATCGACACAAACGGTGTAACCTTTCCTATACTTCGAATGCTACTCTACTTACTTTTTTTTATCTTTCTGACTTTTACTTTCTGACAAAGTGTTGAAGAAGTTCGAGCAAATTCCCAACCAACCTTAGAAGAACTCCAAGAGGAACTTTCTTGTACACCAACCAAGTTGCAGCCTGGATAGTAATCGGCGCACAGCTTCAGGCAATCAGCTGTACTCTGACCATACTGCAGAGTTGTTGTCCAATAATCTTTTGCAGGATCTTGAAAGCTTAAAAACTCGAACGTGCAGAACAGAGCTCTGTGCGCCTAAAACAACGAAGACGTCAGCTTCACGCTCAAGATGATCATCTGCACCAAATGTCTAATTGGAATGGGATAAATTTTTTAGTATAAGAGGAATAGTATTCGCTATCCCGAGAGATTCATAGTAATTGTAACAGCAAGAGTTATATTCGATGAAGACACTGTCCTCACTCAAACTTAATTAGATGCTTCTTGTTCATTGGTGAGTCAAGGTACGGTACTGTGCGACACAAAAATAGCTACCAATTCTGTCCGAAAATCTCAATTAACATGATATGGCTGACTCTTTAAGCTTATTGCGCTGTCGGATCCTCAGATATCAGCAACATTTAGATATGCTATTCTCCCGAACATGAACTCAGACAATCAAAATTTGTATATGGAATTATGGGCGGCCTTGCGGATCACGTTCGTTCAAATCCACCTTCATGGGAGTGTCTATGTATAAATTTTACAGGGAATATAATGGGTGAGGACATGGATCTGATATGGGAGTAGAGCGGTAGGAAAGAAACTACAATTTATACTGATATCTGCAGTCATTATATCAGGTCTTCAATGGACCCTTTGGCCAAACTTCAATGGCTTCACGCTAACCGTGGCCTTGGTTGAGACCTGAATCTTCGTTTGCGCCATGTTCATGCCTTATGTGCATGTTTCTACCGTCAAGACAACCATTACCTTCCTCTTCACCCTCAAACGCTAGCGCTTTCTTTTTCTTTTTTACGATTTATTTTGATTTGAATTTTTCACATCTTTTAAGAAACTTACCTTTAATAGGAGGAGAAGACACACGAAAAGCTTGGCAGAAAACTGGAGAGTGATCATGGTATACTCCCTGAAAACCACCGTAATCTTTCTTTTCTTCTAAGAAGTTCCACAATAACAATAGAGTATCAGAGGAAAGTTTCCGGAAGTTTATGAGAACGGAGAAGTGAGAACGGCTGTTCTAAGTCAGAGGGACTAAAGGGATGTAAGCTCCAGAGCAAGTCTATGCTATTACCACTTGTAATAGCTAGTCAGTGGAGCAACCACTTCGATCAGTTTGATATTAACGAAAGCAGTGAGGAAAGGAAAGCTTCGTGGGGCAGCTTCGTGTCTGGCTGCCACACTGAATGATCTGCCCTATGGTTTGAGGAATACAATAAAAGGAGCTCTGATTGCCAACGACGGCAAGTGACTACTACTGGAACTGAGCCGCTTCTTATAGTGAGTTTTTTATACGATTATTTACTGGGAGATTCACACGGACTGGCAGGGCGGTTGCCTTTTTCATTTTCCTAGTGGATTAAAGAGCGGAATAAATGGAGTTTGAATATTTCAACGACCGCCACGTTTAATTCGAGCAGTCTTCACGATTTTCATAATTGGATAACCTTGGTTGCTATGTAGGATCGCCTCTGGAAAGAAGGATGTATAAAGCAAAATGGTCACTACGAGGAACTTAAGCAGCATTTGTACGTGGTCCTATTCACCGTCACCTGATATTCCATGAACTAGCGTCTTCTTATGAGTGGCCGGGACGTTGTTAGAACATAATTACATTTGTAATGTACTTAAAAGTTATAAACAAAGAGCGGACACGGTAGCATAGGGAATTCGCTACTGTTTGACTTTACCCTAAGTCCTTGCTGGTCTCTACGCTTATTTCAGCTTTTCGGCAGGCGGCGAGGAACCGATGAAACGGATGGGAAAGAGGAGTAAGTTTGCTTGAAAATTTCTTTCACACTACTTTCAGTGAAATATTATTTCGAGCAAACCTGCATTAATTGTTATATTAATTGAGCTAAAATGAAGGAACCTTCCTCATCTAGCTAATGAAGACGGGGTTGAGGCTAATCTTTGGTTAGATAATAAAGTTATATTCCGTTTTCGATTCACCATCGGGTCATTTACTACCCTGCTCCAAACAAGGATTCCACTGAATTAACTTGGCGTGAAGAAAAACTAAATATATCAAGCAATTCGAATAGAGCCTAACCTAGACTTGTACTGAGCCGAGTGTTTTTGTTCCTCCAAGATGGGCTCAATGCAGAATGTTAGCAGGACTGCTCAACCCCCTAAATTCAAGAATCAACGTCTGCACGTAGGCCACGGTGCTCGTGCCATCCTTCCATACTTTGTTACACGAATTTCAAAGCAAGGAATCTCAGGAAATTTGATACTTCTAGAAATGGACCTGTAACAGTATCCATACTTGAGAGTAGTGCACTGTTATGTGGTTGAACTGTATGGGGATCCTCCGCTGAAAGTAGGTGCATGTTCACGTGGAAGATGTCCTCTTGTCTATGTCGGTGGTCATACCATAAGAAGAAAAAGGTGAAGTGGATAGCTGACGCAGCTTTTACAAGCAGATTGTTAATCTAAACTCTTTTCTTGTCCTCCCTAAACAGGCTCAGGCTCAATTCACAGAGTGGTATAAGAAGGTTTCGGATCTAATCGAACGGTCTTTTGCTTCTCCAATCATAGCAAACAAAATATATGTTAGTTGGAAAGCCCTTTGTCAGAGTTTTAGTGCTGAGCATGAACAGAGGGAAATCATTGGACTTTTCTTCCTCTATTCTAAATGTAACTGGTTAGTCAACATCATCTGCATCACCTGTCGTCCGTTGATCATCGATTCCCTCGAACCGGCGCCACTAACATCTCCAATCGTCCCTGTCACTTAGGTGGTGGAATGAAGTATCGATGTCAGAAGTTGGCAGATTGGGCTTGGCTATGCACTGTACCATCTGTGGATCGTGTTTTGAACCATTCCTCTCTCACAGGGCTTAACATAAACGTTGTATAATCTTAGTTAGTCAGATGTATTTGTGAAAGCAATCACACCTCTGCCACCTCTGTATTCCTTCACCATCGTCAGCAAAGCTCTTCGTCAATTCAACAGGTCTTTTAGAAGTCTGCTCCCTTCTGAGTTCTGTTCCTTTAAATGGAAATCTTTGGTGTATAATCTCTGCTTTATTTCCACATATTAATGTTGCTATGAAGTTCTTGTTTATGAATGAACAAAGAGTCGAGCAAAAGAATCTTGATGTAGGGAGAAAATCACACTTGAAAGGTTTCAAAGTAGGCCTTGTTATGAAGTTTCCACGTCTTTCTTCGGAAATCTCATCTCTATCGCCTATTTTGTCTGTAAAATGGGTTTCATAGTAGAGCCCCTGATGGAAACACAAATGCTCAGCAGCGTCAACAGCAATATTAGCCCTTCATATTGTAATAGATTCACATAGTCAGCTTGCAACTATACTTCTATTGAGCTGGTGCTTCGACATTTTTTGATTCTTCGAAACTTACGTCTAAACAATGGTAGCCGTTCGTCCAAGCCTGTTGCCTATTGGTTCAGAATGTTTTTTTCTTAATTTGTAGAACTGCTAAATGATACTGATCTACAAAGCAAAGGATGATCCAACTCAGTTACTTCAGATCATCAATTTGTAAAGGATGGAAGTTGACGTGCTACTTTCTTCTTATCCGGATAGTAAGTTCGATTTCGTGTTTAGCGGATTTTGAGATACAATGACCACAAATGCTTATATAAAAGGTCGAGATCGAGAAAAATGTCTGCCAAATGAGGCGCGCTAGAGTCAGGTTTTAGGGAACCGAGGATTCAGAACATTTCTGCTGCATAACCAGTGACGACCAAGAGCGACAGCTCTGATCACTGTATCACAGGATCCGCAGACTACGAAATCCGACCAAGTCCCGAGAAGACTCATCGGTTTTCTAACCACACACCTTACTTTGTTAACAATCATCTTTGTATATATTTTGTAAAAACGGCAAGATTGTGTTAATCTTCACAAAATTCCCGTTTGCTGATTTTGCTTCATTTTTTCTTCATGTAGCAATTTTTTGAAGACTAATAGATACTTTATTTCCATTCAGAGTTAGCTTCTTCAATAAAATTCCATTGTGAATAACTAGGGAAATCTCCTTAAAAGCAGACAGTAACTTGTTTAGCAGTGAAAAACCACAAAGAGAATGATCACTTGCATTCGGCTCAGTTTCAATATATGTAAGTACGTTTGACCTTTCCGTCGCTAGAGTGACTTCAACAGGAATACCTCCTTCGCCAATGGGCAGTCATCGCAATCTTCATTCCGTTCCAATTTGTAGATGGTCTTAGGGGGGCGGAGGTTGGAAGGGTTAGGCACATTGACCAAATTGACGTCCGCAAGTGGTGGGTAGATAAAGCATTGGTACTGAAACAAAACAGTGGAGAGCGTATAGAAAAAAATGGGTGTTTAATGCCAATATTTGATAATAGCATTTCGGTTCGTTGTTCTGTTGCTGTTGTGTGCCTTTCTATGGATTCACCGGAGATATGATAGACAAAGTACTACGTGAGGTAAAGCATGTGGCTATGAGTACCTGGCGACCGTGGTGTCTTGGCGACCATCATTATCGTCCGACAATCATTCTGCAGATTGCACATCCGACTTCGCTAGTTCTCACTTGCATCAGCACACCTCTATTGCTTCTGAGGCACTCGACCTACTGATTCACCTCTACAAGGTGTTGCAGGAGGTTGGGTGCCTCCTATGACTTGTGGTGAGCTTGAGCTGGGACCGTACCCTTCCCTAAGCTTATGTGATTTTTATTACTTATTTGCTCTCATTTGGTCGCAAAAGCCTTGATTTAATATACTTGTTCCATGTGCTTGATTTATATGTAGGAGATGTATCAGTCATTTAATACCTTCTATCATCTCTCCAATGCTCGTAGGATTTCTGGAGTAGGAGCAGGCCGATGGCTTGCCAATCTCGTGCGCTGAGGGAGCTCTACACGAGAAAGGACTTATGGAAAACGGCGTATGACGTAGAATTCATTTTACCGAGTCTCAGAGGAACAACTCTCGTCCTACCACCTAGTGGGGAACAAACTTCCACTGAAGGGTAGAAGAAGAGTTGTTGTTTGTACCTCTAAGTTTGGCTGAGGATAACTGAACGCTGGAAAGAAAGGTAAAAAATCACGTCTGAAAAATCAAACAAAGAAGTGAATAAGTAAGATTTGATAGATTATTCTATGGTACCACAGGGGAGAGGGAGCGGTAGTGTCTTCGTAAAGTCTTCACATATTTCATCTAAAGACTGTGCTCTAGTAACCGCTCACAGCTTTCGCCTAGGAACTTCATGGAAACGAATGAGCGAGATTGCACCATTCTAAGGGTCATGATTTTTTCAGGAGTCATTTGCAAAGCATTTGCACTCGAGTGACGTGGATTGCACATCTCCATATTACAAAGAAGACGGTGAATTACGCTTGTGAAGTTGCTATATACGGAAATATTTCTAGAGAAGATAATCCAATGAAGAAGGCCGGAATATTGCCTTTGGAAACATTCCTATCTTGCCCACCAAACGACATATCAACGCGAGGAGTCGTCCAACATGTCTTGGGGAACATATCTTCCAAATGGACTAGACATGACATAAAGTGGTGCTTGTTGATAAACGAGAATCCTACCATATAAAACGCGCTAATGTCCGTGTGTGTATGTGTGTGTCCGACCGGAAATTCATAACTCCTGTCCCTGTGGACCTAGGGCATACAAAATGGATGGAGTACATGTGGCAGGTTGGGAACATTTATTGTGGGTGGCAGAAACGGACCTGCCCACAAAGGGTGGGGTTTCCGCGGAAAGTCTTAAATCCTGTCCCCAGGGTCTAGAGCGTTCAAGCTTGGAAGCAGTACAGTTGGCAGGATGAGAACACTTATGGTTGGCGGAAGGAACAAACTCGGCCCACGGGCGGGCTCCCCATAGGAGTAGAGGAGGCAGCATTGGAGCACTGACGATGGAGAAGGCTTTAGAAAACAAGATCCATTCACTAGCTGAACCCGCCTTTGTTATTTACAATCTAGCTTTGACTCTTCGATATATTCCATTTCCAGGAAGGGTAAGTGCATTGATAAGGACCGATCAAAGGCACCGTTCACAAAAAAAGTTGGGGTACCCTTGTTTGACGGGAATTGATAGAACTACTCTAGAAAAAAGCGATAACAACGGAAAAAGCGCAAAAAACGATGAACATAAAGAATTACAAAGGGCCAAAAAAAGAGCTGGAAAAGGGGTTGGACGAGTTTCACATGGAAAGAACGTCGGTTAGAGAGTGTTTGGGCAAATTTGCAAATTGCCAGAGACGCAATGTGTTGTCTGCAATAGCAGACAACACATTGCCAATTTGTAATTCAGGGTGGGTCCTGACGCGATTACATGACACCTTGTCGTCTCGACACTCGTCTAAGGTGACACCGATCGAGGGGCGGAGACGCGAACTACGGCAACAACGGAGCTGCCACTATGCCCTGGACGTCGAGATTGGGAGAGTGAGAGGGTCCCTTCTACAACCCATGGGGGCCGCTGAGTATCAATAAGGTAAGAACTCAATAACTTTTTAATCGTGAACGGTGCCTTTAAGAGTACTAATTTTTGAGGAGATGAAAATTGGTACACTTCTTGCAATTAGGGCACGACCACTACCCAACAAAATTTTCGACTCACTGTAGAATCACTGTTTCTCTTCGCTTCGATATCGTTCATGGCAAAACTTATCCGACCGCTGATAATCTTGGACTCTCATTTAATGGTACATCCGTAGTGAAAGGAGGTTTCATTGATAAAGACATTCGATAAGGGTATGACACGACAACATTTGTAAGTACCGTTCAGGACTTGGTTGCCTACCAGACGAGATTTCAATGGGTCATTATTTTCAAGATGAACAACAACAGATCGAGGCTTCTAATCATAGGCATGAGCATCGGCTCATTTTGGATACATCTTGCATGCCATATTTATCCTCTATCGAATTTCGTGTTCCGAGAAATATCATTCGTTCCAAATGAAGAGGAATCGATTTGTAAATTATTACAATCCTACCATAAGAAGGAGGAAAACCAGGCGTCAGCCGGGCGGTCTGATTGGTCTATGATAGGCCTCGTACTCAAGTGGACAATGAAACACTTCCAGTTGCTGACGCCCGCCAAGCTACGAATCGCACGGGAAGCTCTGCTTCTTGCCATTTTGATTTGTGGCTTTTAGGCGAACTCATCTTTCTTGAAAAAAGTTTTGGCCCATATAGCCAATTTTGATATAAGGCTTTGTCTGTAGCCTTCATATGCAACTGAGTGCTTTTAAAAGCTCAGTAGCATGTTTTCTCGATTCATAGATGCTTCAGGTCAGGTTAGAAGAAGGAGTTAACGAATACCCCTCATTCTCCGTTCTTCGTTTACGTTCTCATCTGTTGAAGTGCACTCGTTTATGATGAATTTCACTGCAAATTTTGAAAACTTAAGACACTCTTCTAAAGAGGGTTAAGGGTGGGAAAAGCAAGGAGGTTACTTGTACTTCTTTGAACTTATTTTTTTTAAATAAAAACAATTTAACGATCGTGAGAAGGAAGGTCCAGCCCAAAAAATTTATTCAGTATATCAGAAGATGCTGGACATTTGGATCCAGTCCGGGTAATTCCTTTTACAATGGTATCATCACTCTGCCCGACAGTCTCACTGTATAGCCTCACCCCTCTGCGGAAGAGAAAGTGCCCAGTTTTCAAAATTTGCTAACATTTTGAATAAAGTCATCCACGAGTGAAGGAGTAGTTCTCAAGAAAAAAATGAAACTTCATTTGTGGCATCGACGCGAACCCTGTGACCTTTCTTATACTTCGCTGCGCTACTTACTTTTTTTATGTTTTCCGACTTTTAGTTTCTGACAAAGTGATGAAAAGTTCCAACCAACCTTGGAAGAACTTCCAGAGGGACTTTCTTGTATACCAACGAAGGTGCAGCCTGGATAATAGTAATCGGCGCAGAACTCCAGGCAATCAGCTGTACTTTGAGCATTGAGCGCTGCAACCGGATGAGGGTATACGAGATCTTCAGGGCCTGCCAACTCGAACATGCAGAGCAGAGCTCTGGGCGCCTAAAGCAACGAATATGTCAGTTTCACGCTCAAAATTGCCAAATGCATTTTTCAAGTGAGAAAAATGTCCTAACATGGGAGATAGAAATAGTATTCGCTATCCCGGCAGGCTCATAGTAAATGTAGCAACAAGAGTTATATTCGATCAAGGAACCGTCTTCACTTAAACTCAATTAGATGCTCCTTATACAGGAGCGAGTCGAGGTACAGTACAGCGCAATACCAAAAGTGGCTACCAATTCTATTCAAAAGATCTCAATCCATAGGATTTGGCTAACACTTCGAACTTGCTGCTGCTCTCTGAGCCTGAATCACGGCCTAGGTTAAGACCGGAATCTTCGTTTGCGCTATGAGCATGCCTCCTGTAAATATTTCTACTGTCAGCAGAACGCTGACCTTCCTGCTCTTCCCTTTATAACGTATTTTTTGCCTCTTTACTTTTTATCTTGATTTTATTTAGTGTTTCATACATATATCTTTTAGCAACTTGCCTTCGAGAGAACGAGAAGACACGCGAATAACTTGGCAGAAAATTGAAGAGTGGTCATAGAATACTCCTGAGTACTACTGTGACTTGCTTTTCTTCTAAAAAGTCTCACCACAACAATTGAGTATCAAAGCAAGGATAATTACACAATTTTACGGAAAAAATGAAAGAGCTAGCCACGTCGAAACACTGTACAAAATGTGCGTGTGTCAACTCTGGTCACCAACTATATACAACTATGAAAACTTGGGGTCGCGCAGAGCATCGTTGAACTACGTCGATGCAGGTCGAGGCTGAATCTTTCCAATACGATTGTATTTGCAAATCCTGTAGAATACAGTTTGGTGTTAAGGAAAGCAATAAGGAAAGGAAAGCCTCGCAGGACAGCTTTGTGACTCGCTGCCACAATGAATGATCTCGATTTGAGGAGAAGATCCAAGGGAGTTTCGGTTGCCAACGACGGCGAGTGACTACTACGTGAATAGAGCCAATCCTTATATTGAACTTTTTTTAAAGATTTTTACGAAAGATTCGGAGCGAATGGCAGAATAGCCAACGTGGTTGTCAATTTCGTTTAACTTAGTGGATTAGAGAGGAGAATGAACGGATTTCGATAGCAACGACCGCCACGTTTGAATCGAGCAGTCTTCACGATTTTCATAATTGAATAAATTTTGTTGCTAGATGCAGGATCGCCGCTAAGAGGAGGGCTGTAAAAATGGGCCATGGTCACTACGAGGAACTGAGGCAGCGTATGTAAATGTAGAGGAGTCGGGTAAGTTCCGACTTCGCAGCACAGCGCTTCATGTAATATTGTTCATTTCGGTCTCCGATGCTATTTGAGCAGTAGGAAGGGGAAATGACTGTGGTTTTTGACAGATATCCTTTCGTCCAATAGACAAGACTCGTTTAACGCATTTCACGCAGTGGTTCATTCATTACAAGATAATGTGATTAGACGAAAAGATGTCCATCCATGTCCATGTCCATGACGATTAGACGTATTACTCGATTATTAAAGATCAATCGCAATATCTACTCGGATGAATTATAGAAACACTTCCTTCTGTCCACGTTCTGATCCTTCATTTCATGATGCGCCTCCTCTGAGCAAGTACATACTGGCAATATGCCATAGAAGTCACAGTTGCAGCTCAATAGCATTGTGCATGGTCCAGTGCTCCGCCCCACGAATATCCCATGAGCTAGCGTCTTTATATGAGTGGTCAGGACATAGTGGTACCTCTAGCATTTGCGACGAGTAGCGAGTAACCATCAAACGTAGGAGAAGGAGGAGCAAGTTTGCTTGAAAATTGCTCTGATACCATTTTTATACTACTTTTTATACAGCTGTTTTTATTCTGTGGTTCTCTCGGCTGGGCTCCTTCACTGAGAGTTATTCCACCCCCCTACTTCCGATGTGCTAACTTCTATAACTGTCGATACAACTTCTATCGTCCACCGATTCAGCCAAAACTTGCACTCGAGTGGCTGGGAAGTATCTTAGAGGCGACTCGGGGTCACCTCCAGAATCGAAGCCCTCTTCTACTTCGGGATAGACTGGCTAGCACTCACAGTCAACGCAGCTCCAGAGCCTGGCAGAATCGCTCGAGAGAGGCCGCTAAAATCTCAGCATCAAAACTGGCTGCCTGAAAGGTGAAGACGGCGATCAGTACTTTCAGCGCATGGAAGCTTGCATCGGAATCGTAGGAGACCTGATTATGCAAGCTGGGAAGATCAAGAAAGACGTCATCGGACTGGCGGAGACAAGAAGGCATCGCCTGCTACACGCTTGTATTTGAGACTGGAGAAGAACTGTTCCTTGAAACATGTAATTCCATATGCGACCTTAGTTCTCCACTTTTTGATCCTTCAGTAGGAATTTCTGATAACATTCCTTGATGTAAGTGAATAAGAGGGGAGACGGGCATAGGAACGTTTTTGCGTAATCGATCCGCCGCACGCGGTTGTCGCGGACCTATTTACCTCGTTATAACAGTTCTAGCGTTCTTCATACAGCTCAATCGCTATGCGATTATTACTTATAGCATGATTCTACTGTTAGTTCTTTTGCTCCTGAATTTCTTACTTGATGCTGCATTCTGTTACTCTACTTCGCGCGCGACTTCGCGCTCGCCGCGAGGCTACAATTGCGTCCCTACTGCACCACATCCTACCCGAACTCGGCGGTGCAGTAGGAATGCAGCAGCAAGTAAGAAGTACACGGGCAAAGGAAGTAACAGTAGAATCATGCCTAAAGTAATAATCGAATAGCCATCGAGTTGTATGAAGAACACTAGGACTGTTATAGGTAATGGTCCGAGGCGAGGCAAATGATCCGCGACAATCGCGTGCGGTGTATCGATTACACAAAAAACGTTCCTACTGCCCCTCTTATTCTTACTTACATCGAGGTATTATCAGAAATTCCTACCAAAGAATCAAAGAGTGCAGCAGTGAGGTCGCATATGGAATTACACCTGGAAGTTTGCATAGTAGTTTCTTTTTACTTTTTCATCGAGGAATCAGCCGTATCGCCCATTCCGCTCGCGATACCTTGAAGAAACACATATGCCTAGCACCTGCAATATTACCATTTCATTGTATGAGTTATTGATACAGATGTTCAGTTTGCAACTTTCGGCCGGTGTTTTCACATCTTTCTTCTTCGAAACATGAGTTGGCGTTCAGTGAATGGGATCCTTTCGATTATCCGTCTAAGCCGTAGTTCATAATAATTTTTTTTTCGATTTGTAGATCTGCTCAATGATACGGGTGCTTCGAAGTGGTCGGTGGTCTAACTTCAATTGCTTCATTTCGTTAGGGATGAAAACTGAATGTGCTGCTTTCCGCTGAACCAAATAGTAAGATTGATTTCGTGTTTCGAAAATTACTAAACACAGTGACCACAAACTTTGGTACAGGAGATACACGAAATGATCAAGAAAAATGTTTGGTTTTATGTGGCACATCCGAAGTAGGTAATGGAGAAACCGAAGGAAGTAGGTAGACAGAAATTTCAAGACTTTTCTGCAATGTACCCAGAGCCAAGAGCGACAGCTCTGATCCCTGTAATACAAGTTCCGCGAACTCTAAAATCTGACAAAATCCCGAGTAGAGTCATCAGTCTACTAACCTTGCTCCTCCTCATTTTGTTGGGTATCATCTGTCTATAGATTTTGTAATTAGAGCAAGAGTGAATTAGATTCGACAAAATTCCCGTTTGCTAATTTTGCTTCATTTTCTCTTTAAGTAGCAGTTTTTTGAAAGCCAATGAAAATCCTTCATTTGTTTTTAGAGTTAGCAAAAGGCCCGTGGAATTCCACTGTGAATAACTCGCGAGGAAAATTTTTCCTGAAAGCAGTTTGTTCAGCAACGTCTTTGAAGAGAACCATCATCTGCATACAGGTGACTTGATATCGGATTCTTTTGCATTGCTGAGTCGCTGTAGGGTCATTCGAATTACCTAAAAGTGAAGTGGTGCACGCAGTGTTCCCGCGGGGAAGGTTTTATGGTTGGCAGGGAACCGATGACTTCGATAGAACTGCCGATTGCATCGTCCGACTCTAACGGGTACAGTCTGCATTAGCGCACCTTTGCTGCTTCCAAAACACCGTTTTACAGCACATTTTCAAATTGTTACCGGGGGTTTTATACCACGGAGGACCTGAAGTGAGCTTGAGTGAGACCGTACACGTTGTTAGGTCTAATGCGGTCTTCATAATACATTCGTACTAGCATTTCTTAACAATTTTTCAGCTAATCATGGTTTGTTCGTGCACACTGAACCATTTATTTTTTCATTCTATCTCAAAAGCCTCAGAAACGTATATGGTTTTTTCTTGCATATTTAGGTTATGTATTAAACTTTTAATACCATGTATTATCGTTTCAATGCGATCTTGATTTCGGGAGTAGGTGGAGAACGGGATCGACTGCTGATTACATTTGTGGAGGAAGCTCTACAGGGGGAGATCGTGTACATAGTGGTTTTCGAGAGTCAAGGGAAACAGTTTATTCCATGAAACGCAGTCAATGCTATGAGATTTTATTGCAAAAGCTTGCATGCAAATTCATCATAAATGAAACAAGTTTCCTCTTATACTTTCATAGTCACAAATTAATATGATCCTTTCAGGCTCTGAAGAAGGCGACTCCGCCGAAAGGTCAACCTACAAAGCTTGGTTACAAGCCTCGTGAAGAGTTCAAGAAAACAACTCAGTAGGGAAAGCAAACTTATTGAACGATATAAAACTTGAAGAAAGCCATCATCTGCATTCAGTCGAAATAGAAAGCGAATGCGTTTGGTCGTTGCTAGTCAGAGGGGAACACATTTTTCGCCAATGGACACTCAACACGACTGACATTTCTTTCCAATCTATAGAAGGTTTCAGTGGGATCGAGAATGAGGCCTCCGTCGGGGTTATCAGTGTTGTAGAAGATAGTGCACTGGTACTGAAACAATGTAGTTGAGGGAATTTTGAAAAGATCTGAGTGTATGAGATGTTGAGATGTGTAGCATTTCAGTTCCTGCAATGTTGCTGTAATGCTGCCTTACGTTTGGACCATTTCAAGTGACAACGAAGTGACCGTACAGTTTAGGGAAGGCTCTATGATCGGCAGTAAACGAGAGTTTGTCACATGGCAATGGCAAGAACACACTTTGACGGTTTTCCACCTCGCCATCGTCACTCGTCGTTGATTATTTTGCCGATTGCATTTCTTCACCTTTTTTACAACTTACATACATATGTATACTTCTTTTAATATGTAGAGTTGAATAGAAACTATGAGACATTCTAACAATTCAAACAACTTTCTCTTTCAATACAGTATCATCCTGATGAGACTTTTTTTGAAAAACTCACTTTTTGAGACGTCGTAGAGGTTTTTTCTGACAATATCTCGTTGGAAAAATTTGCCAGTCATTGCACAGGACAATGGAAAAATCAGCTAATTATTGTATAGGACGTGGGTGTAGTCCTCAGAAAAAAAAGAAATCTGTTTGGTACCACACATATGAAGTTGAGGATATGCCCTTGTACCCTTCTTATAAATCTTGCTTTACTTTCTAAAGCGAGTCTCCGTCAGGTTGAACCGATTTTCCTTGCAGCGTACTTTGTTCTAGGAGTGAAGAGTTGTAGCTGCTTTGCGGAGACTCACCTCAGCGTTATTTTTCTGTATACCAACGAAGATGCAGTCTGGAAAGTCATCGACACACATCTTCAGACAGCCACCTTGACTTTTAGCCATCTTGACATATTTCCCATCCGCAAAATTTGCAATATCTTCTAGGCTGGCAATCTCGAATGTGCAAAACGAAGCTCTGCGTGCCTAGAATAGAGAGAATTTCTAATTTGAAAGATAAAACTATTCGCTCCTGAAAAGGTAATTAGATTTCAACAACATTTCCAACAACATGTATTCATAGAAAAGTTCTTCCAGGTATTAATGGTGACCATGAGTAGTTCAACTGATGGTAAGACTCCCCTTACAGTTCTATCCTTTTCTTTTTTATGACTTTCCTGAGTTCATCTTTCCTATAAAAACTTGTTTTATTATACCGAGGTAAGGTCTATACCCTGGGCAGGTATGAGATCTACTCGATCATGCTACAGTCTTCGTTCGAGAGCCAACTGGGTGCTTTCCCTTCGACGTCGAGTCAATGAACAGTAAAACGCGATACAAAAAGTGGCTGCCAACTCTATCTCGAAGATTTTGGGTCATATGCTATTCGTCGATTTGGCTATCACTTAAGAATCACTCCCGGTCGCCGAAGCCTGTAGGTATCAACCGCATTTGATAATGCTTACCTAACCCAAATTCAAGAAGGTTCAAATTAAAGAATGGGATCATATGACCGTACCGGTCGCATGTCGTTTCCACTCACTCTCATGGAAGTATCTTCGTCAAAATATTACGAGAGACGTGATGGATGTTCATATGGATCGTGGGAACGGGCAAGTGAGAAAAGCGGCAGGAAATCATAAGGCTCATCGCACTCCGAAAAACTCCGAATTACGAAATGCAACTATCTGATCTGTACATACGTAAGTTTTTCTACTGCAAAGTCTCTAGTTGGTAACGATTCATTTGACTCAGAGTACTGGAACTTCCATTCAGGAACTCAAGCCAACACTGATTCAGGAGCCTCAGTGCATAATGGACTGCTCGTGGGCTGAGACTGGTAGCTAAGGCAGAACGTTGCCTAGCTGAGTACCTTTTTGGTTGTACAAGCACATTCAGCACTTGACTGACTCATTCTTAACTCTAAGGCAGAGGAAGTGTAATAGCAACCGACATAATACCATGCGTGCACGGTCAGATTTCAGGATTATTACTCGTCTAGGCCAACCAAGCCTTCCATTACTCCGTGATCGGTTGATGGTACATGATTCTTCCTTACCAATAGAAACACTGACTTGAACATCGGCTGACCTTCATTGTACAAGTCGCCCATGAATTAAAATGTCACTATGATTCTGGTGGAAGTCGACTATGAAGGTATATCCCGAGAGTTGGGACTGCAGCTTGTTTTTATAACTACAACCATGAAATCAGGTCTTCAAAACAGACGTTGTCGAGATTTGGGGCTTCAAGCAACACCGCCTAGATTGGAACCGGAATCTTTATTTGCCAAATGCGCAAGACGCATGTGAATATTCCTACCGTCAAGACAACACTCCCTGCATCTCATTAGCATATAACGTCTTCTTTCCTTTTTTTTACTTTTAATCTTAACTCTAGTTTGTTTTTCATATATTTTCAAGCAACTCACCTCCGAGAGAAAGAGAAGGCAGACGAAAAATTTGGCAGAAAATTGGAGAGTGATCATAGAACACTTCCTTAATAAAACTTGTTTTTCTACTAAGAGATCTCATAACAATAATCGAATAATCGAAGCAAAGATCCTCTCACTATTTCACGAAAGGAAATGACAAGGCAGTAGTGTGATCGACCGGTCTGAACCTGAGGAACGCAGGAATTGCAACGTTCAGAGCAGGTGAAGCAACTACCACTTCTAGTAGTCAGCGGCTTTGAAACAGTGAGTTTAGAAGGTAAGAGTAAATATGGAACTGTGGGTAAACCACCGTTGAACCACTTCGAAGCGAGCTAAGTGCCAAGTGTTCCTAAAGTTATTGTGATACCAGAACCTGAAAAAAGCAGTATCGGTTTGAGACACACAGGAAACGGAACACCTGCAGAGTAGCTCCACGGGAGGCTGCCACACTGAATCTACATTATGATTTGGAAGAGAATTTAAGTGAGCTCTGGTCTTCAATGACTGCGAGTGACTGCTACTTGAATTGAGCCTATCGTATATTGAACTTTTTCTACAATTATGTACGGGAAGATGTAGAGCGACTGGCAGGGTAGCAACAACGTGGCTGCCATTTTGATTTTACTAAGTGGATCAAGAGAGAAAATGATTGGAGGAAACGACCGCCACGTTTAAATCGAGCATCCTTCACGATTTATTATAAATGAATTATTTTGGTTGCTGTGAGTTATCGGCCTCTGAAAGGAGGTATGTACAGGGTGTCCCAAAATTATTTGCGCCGATTTATAGCAATATATTTGAGACTTCTCAACTGCGGAAGACGATGGAATTTCTATGCACGCTAGCTAACACAATGTGCTACAACATGCCAAAGTCGCATTTCAAAATATCCCCCGTGAGCGCGAATAGAAGTCAAAGTTTGCTTTCGACCTGATCGCATGTGGCACGCAGGTATCCTTCTCCATTTTTCCCTAGCCGTTTTCCAGCCTTTGCATTCTAGGACTCCAAACTGGGACTGCTAACTCAACAGGTCCTCTTCTAACCAGAAACCATTCGTGGGGTCAAGTGAGTCAAGTTCTGTAAAATATGATGGCCATTCTTCTTCATCGATGAAGTCGGGCAGCTGTCGTCGGCACCACTCGCGTTCAAGCTTGGCTCTGTTGGCTGGAGCAGCGTCCTGTTGGAAGGACTACGAGATCTTTCAGAAAACGTAGTCGGATCAATGTTTTATTTACTTCCATTAGTACGCTGTTTGAGTACTGGTCTTGGTCAATTTTCACGCCTGCACCTAAGAAGCCACGAGCGGCTTACCCTTGCCAGTGATTTCCTCGAAAAACATCATTTTACTAATCTGATAACAACCTTTTTGTGAGATATTACACACTGGATGTTTCTTTCCGGAACGCGAACGTTTTGGTTGTTGAGGGATGGATTTATCGTAAAAAATTTTTTGATCAGAGAAAACGACGGAGGGTTGCGTGTCATCACTCAAGTGGGTCTCCGACTTTCTGCATTTTCTGGCCCTGCAGAATCTATTGAGATCGGGATTGGAGCATACGATAGGAATGGTAGTGAGGCTTCTGCATGACATTCTTCCATCGCGATAAATCCTGTAAACCGTTCCCGTTGACTTCCTTTTGATGGGTCACCCAGGATCCCGACCGATAGGCATACGGACCATTTTAATAGTCCTATCTTCAGAAACATTCTATCTTTCCATCTTTCCTGGTTTGTCTCTGATTCAATCTTCTTTTCTATATCGTTTAATAGCCTCCTATACGGTTATTAGAAAAATCCCAAGGAATTTCATAACGCCCTTCTACTTCTCGCGCGTCAATGATTGCAAGTGGCATTGAATGAGCCTCCTCCATCGGAAAGATAATGGGAGTTCCACATCAGTAACCATGCATATTGCAAGGAAACCTTCTTATGCCTACCTTGAAAATTACTGAACTTTAAGCTATCCCAGCTATTGTGAACGGCGGGCTTTCTTTGTGGCACTGATAAGCACTTTTGGCTGACAGGATATGGACAAGATATGTACTGCCCATCGACTCAGCCAGGCTCTCCACACACGTATACGTGGAAACATATGCGAGATACAGAAGGTACTTTGACCCAGCACAGCGGAAGCAGGGATTCCATCCTCTGGGCAAGCAACTTGTATAAGCTACGGCCTTATATAAGATTGGCCTTCCCTCAAAGACTTTAATGAAGACGTGCCTCCGCTGACACTGGTCGGTTGGCACCACTACTAGTTGGGTGGTTTCGAAGAATCCACAAAGTTACGGTGAGTGGTTCTCCTTTCGACCACCTGCGCGCCCTGGAGGTCTCGAACTTAGTGGGTTTGTGGAGACGCTTGGTCGGATAATCACAGATTGTTATGATCCTTTCAGGCTCTGAAGAAGGCAATTCCGCCGAAACGTCAGTCTAATAAAGGTTAGTTAAAAACCTTGTGAAGAGTTCGAGACAACAATAAACTCAGTAATATAATCATGGCGAGGTTCATAGAAAGCCGCACATGACACTGGTATGTTGTCCAGCCTGATGCCACCACTATTCGTTCCACACCTCGCCGACTGCCTGATCGTCTGTCAGCCTCCCAACAAAGCAGCTCCAGCTTACTCCGTGAATCTTCCATTTCTAATTGATCAGTCACTGGTTGTCCATCACAGTTATTCTGATCCGTACAAGGAACATCTTGGAGGGTGGCTCGCATTGCTACCATGGAATGAAATATCGATGCCAAAGTTTGGCAGGAGCGTACACCCAATTGAGTTCGGCTAGGTATCGTGCCCATCCATAGATCGATTGCATCTCGTATCGCTACTTTATTTATTCTTATTTTTCATTGAAGTGGCTTTGAATAAATATAGTATTACCCTAATTAGTTGGGTGTATTATTCAAAGCAATCACTCATGTGGATCTCTCCGCCATCGCTTACAAAAGTTCTTCATAAACACAACAAATTTTTTGGTACATTACCCTCTTTCAAGTTGTGATCCAATGAACGGAAAGCCTTTCACAAGCATCTCTGTTTTTATTCATTTACAACAGAATAACGTTTTTAAAATGCTTCTTTCTAAAGGGCAAAGGGTGGAGTATTTATGTCACACATGGAATCACATTCAGAAGGTGGCAGAGTGGTCTCGCTTTTGGAGAATCTGCGCTTCAAGTTCTCATCTCTATCGCCCACTCTGCTGCGAGACCTGGGAGTAAGCACAGTTGCTCAGCAGCATCGACATCAATATTAGCCTTTTACAGTATAATATTTTCACCTTACAACTGTACTTCTCATCGGCTAGTGTGTTGGCATTCTCTAACTTCGGAACTTGAGAATACGTTCAAAGATGGAAGTTAATCAAAATTTTGAACCGTAGTTTTGTGTGATGTTTTTTCATTTTGTAGATGTGCTCAATGACACGGATGCTAGGAAGTGGTCGATGATCTGACTTTATTTGCTTCACCCTATCACTTTGTAAGCGATGAAATTCGGATGTCGAAATTCTGTCGAAATGTTTGTCGAGATTTTGTCACGGACTCTGTGATTCATTGACTATAAATATTGATATAGAAGAGGCAATTTACGAGTAAGAGGACAGACTGTCTGCACAGGGCACATTTTATTTATAATAATTAGCTTTAGGACAAACTGAAGGGACAGGTAAGAAGAAAGTATGAAACAATGGTTTGAACTGCCTCGCATGTCTTGTTACATTCCCCAGAAACTATTATAATTCACATTAATAAGCACGCGAGTTAAAAGCAACACCTCTTACTAAAGTATCTATAATATTGTAGATGCGGTCTCTGGAATTCGAGGAGATTCCATAGAGGTTTTCTGACCATACTCTCCATTATTCTTGTTAAAAATCATCTATGCATATATTTCGGCCAGTAAGAGTAAATAAGTATTGACAAAGTTCACGTTTGCTGTTTTTGCCTTGTTTTCTCTTCATGTAAGTTTTTTTAAAAATCTTTATTTCCATCCAGAGTTAGCTACATGACCATAGAGTTCTACTGTAGAGAACTCGCATGGAAAAAATTTCCACAAAAGCGACACAAACTTGTTCATCAAAGCAATACCTCGAAAAGAGCGATCACCTGCACTCACAATCCGTTGACTTGCAATGTAAGTACGTTTGAGCTTTTCCGTTGCTAGCTGGAGTTCAATGGGAACACCTCCTTCGTCAATGGGCAGTCATCGCAAACTTCGTTCCTTCCCAGTCTGTAGATGATCTCATTGGGATTGTAATCATAATCGTAATAGTAGTCGTCGTCGTGGTAGTAGATAGTGCATTGGTACTGAAACAAAGTATTAGAGGGAGTACAGAAAAATGGGTGTTTAATGCTAGAAATTGCTGATAGCAAATCAGTTTGTAGATTTTTGTTGTCGTGTGCCGTCCGGATCACTTCGAAGGATCTCGGTTACTTGAAGTCATCCAAGTGGTCAACCAACTTCGCTAGTTCCAGCTTGCATCAACGCACCTCTGTTGCTTCTCAGACATTTGACCAACTGCGGTCCCTGTGCAAGGTACTGTAGGAGGTTGAGTGATTCCGATGGCCTAGAGTGAGCGCGAGCAAGGTTCGTACCCTACTAAGCTTAATGTGGCATTTATTATTCATGGAACTTTTTGGAACCCTTCCAGCTGCTCATTACTGTTCATACACGACCAATCATTTGTTTACTCTCACTTAGTCGCGAAGGCCTTGAAATTTCATATACTTTCTCCATGTGTTTGATGAATAGGAAATGTATACGTGTTACGTGATACCTTGCAATGTGTGTTGGATTCTTGGATCAGGCGGAGTTCGATGATATGCAGGTCTCATGCGTGTAGGGAGCTCAGAGGTCTGCCTTTGTGCTGCCCAGCAGACATCCGTGACTAAAAGAGTGCGAGCCGATTAGCGGGTGAGACCCCTACACAGATCATGGATCAGTTTCTTATTTCACCGAGTCTCTAAAGAGAACAACTCTCCCCTACCTTCTAGAGGGAGTTATACTCTCCAACACTTCGGCTGGGTATAATTGAAAGCCGGAGAGAGAGGTAAAAAATACGTCTCAAAATCCAACAAGCCATTGACTGAGTATGATTCGAAAGATGTGTTCTTCACCCATATGAACATCATCTTCTGACAGAGGAAGGGGGAGGGAGGCTGGAGCGGGAAGGGAGAGACATAAAGTCTTCATTCCTTTGTCGAAAGACTCTAGTGACACGATCGTGATTACTACTTCAGCTCGGGAACTTCATAAAAATATATCATCACCAGGTCGTTCGACTAGCCACTCCTGGTAATTGCTTTGCTTTGATCATCAACAACCGCATCCGATGTATTGGTCCTTGGCGTCTACAGAATCGTCCCTGATTTTCACGCACTTTCTGGCATTCTCGTAGTGTTTTCAACACAACACAATGGAAGTTTATTGGTAAAACCTGCGCTATGCTATCTTCTGAAGAACGACCTTAACAATGGATAGATCTTAGCGGACGTCTGGCAACAGGAGAGGGGCTGCTAGCCAACGCGTACTCCTAGACTGAGTGCTTTTCTTAAGCTTTATCCCAGACTTTCATGGGTTTCCTTCCGTGATCAAGCATTGAGCCGAGACAACTCGACAAGCTTTTCTTTAGAAAGGAGTTTCAGTGAGTTGCTCAACGGCAAAGTGGTTATTTCAAAAAAATTCCCCCTCAGAAAAGGCAAAAAACCGCTCCATCCCTATTTCTGGTCCAGAATTGTGTCAAGCTGAGAGGCTCTACTTCTTGTGACCTTCGCTTCATAATATCGAGAGAATTCAACTTGCCGTGGGCTATTGGAAACGGTTTTGGTCCCATATAGACTTGGTGATGTTTTAATGCAGCTGAAAGCTTTAAAAGTCATTGCACCTCTCGACGATTCCTAGTTGTTTCTGCCGCTTCAGCTTGGTGAGTTGTTTTCCGGCCCCTCAAAGACTACGGTGTGGCTGGAAGTTCAAGTCGAAGAGAGCATTTTTTTCTTTCTTATTCTACATACAGTAGCGCTCAAAAGTCTTCGTGAAATGCTTTGACTCTCTTTCGTTCATAACTTTTTTCATAGTAGACCAAATCGCGCAAAGTTTGGATATGTTTAACTAGAGCATATTGCACCCTACCCAACACTATTTAACTGCAAAGCTGCAACATCCACCGATAGGGCGAGGTGTTTGTTGCGGTAGCAGATTTTGCTGAAAGTAAAGTTGTTGACGTCTGCACCTATTCGCACCTTATGTGCGTTTTTCGCATCTATTGTATTCGGCGTTACCGCTCGTACACTTTGGACATGACCAATGTCCAAAGTGTACGAGATGAGTTCATGCTCTTTGGAATATCTGAACGTGGTTAACAGTGGTAAATATTCACAATACATCCACGCTCCAAATATAGAAATTTCGCATGAATAGACCCAATAGGAAAGGAGTTGAGACTGAAAAGTACGGCTGAAGAGCCATTTCACCGGAGACTTTTGAGCGCTACTGTACAGGGTGGCTGAAAAGTATAGGACGCCGCATTTGTCAGCGTAACTTCAAAGATAGAGACCAGAGAGACAGATAAACTTAATTAGGAATAGAGTAGAACTACAAGATCATTCAGGAAGGTAGGTGTTCAAAGTTCGATCCTTTTGCTCTTACACAGGCCTTCAGACTCTCGATGACTGAATCGACCGGACGCCGCAGGTAGTCGACGTCGATATCGTCCCACGCCTTCTGAAGCGCCAACTTCTGAGCGTCAAACGTGCGGTAAGAGCGTCCTGCGATTTCGCTCTAAAAGTACTCCCATACAGAGAAGTTCATTGAATTGAGATCTGGCGGAGAGGAAGGTCAGATGTCTTTACCTCAGTAACCGGGGAAGTGCGCGTCCAGTACGGCTTTTGTCGACTTCGAGGCATGAGGAGGGGCCCAATCTTGCTGATGGACGAATGATCGGTTACGAAAGTGTGCAGTGACCCAGGGTAGCAGGGCGTCCATTAAAACTACCTTTTGGTGGACCTCGAAGTTCATTTTTAACATTTCTGTCGATGAAGACCAAAGGTATTTCGCTTTCTGATGTCATCCCGGCCCAAACCATAACACTTTTGGAAGATAGTCTGCTGTGCACAAGACAACGTTCTGGGGACCTGGTATCAGCTTTTGACAACAACTTTCTCTGGTTTTAACGGATTGGATAGTGTTCTGCGGTGAAAATTTTCCCATCGGTCCAGATCACGTCAGAGATGCGGCGTGCACTGCGCTCTCAAAAAAGTTTTTTGCATTTTATCAGTCGACTTTGCTTGGACTGCTCTGAATGAAATTGTCCTCGACGGAGCCGATAATTGTTCGGCTTGAGGTCGCGTTTCGCAATTTTCTGGATGGTTTCACGGTTGATGTTGAGATCCGAAGCAATCCGATTCATGTTGACTCCATGGTTGAGGGTGATCCTCTTCCTGGTGGTGTCGCGAATCTTCGGTGTGTTCACTGTTCTCGGTCGTCACCTTTTTGGCATCGCAGAGGCTCGTCCTCGATTCCTGAGAGCAGCGGCAACATTCCGTACGGTTGGAGAGAAACACCGAGCCGTTTCGCAATGTCGCAGCTCGTGAAACCTTCTCTGAGCAGTTTCTTGATAGTGGGTCGATGCGCAGAAACTTTCGTAGCGACTGTTCGGGCGAACGGTCATTCGAATGACTTAGATGGATTCTTGTACAGAACCCAAGCTTTCTAAAAGTCCAACAAGATTCTGAAAATACCCATTGGCAGGTTGCCAGCAAGCGTCGAACGGCGCGTCCTATACTTTTCAGCCACCCTGTATGTTACCTTGCACTCAGGTTTGACTTCATTCATGACAACTTTCACTGACAACTTTTCCAGCAGTTCTTCTAGCTTAATAATTTTATGTGACAACAAACAAATGGTCGTAAAATGGAAAAGGGGCTCAAATGATTTCTTTAGTAGATCATGTACCCGACACCTCACTAAAGAGTCGTACACCTTATAATAAGAGAAGGTCTTAGGTTTCAAAAATAGGCAAACATTCTGCAGAAACCAATCCACGAGAAAAAGGTGAAAATGGAAGAAAACAAACCTTGAAAGGACTCCCAGGGAGGCTTGGTTGTACACCAACAAAGGTGCAGTTCGGATAGTTATCGGCGCACTCCTTCAGGCACTCGCCTCGACTCTGAGCATTCAGTGAAAAAGAACCATAAAAGTTTCCAACATCTTCGGCGCTTGCAACCTCGAACGTGCAGAACAAAGCTCTTTTCGCCTAAAACAACGAATACGTCAGTTTCACGTTCAAGACGATCACCTGCACCAAATGACTCATTCAAGTGGGACAGAATCTCAAGATGAGAGGCAGAAATAGTATTATGTTTGCTACCCCACTAGGTTTATCGAAATTGTCACAACAAGAGATGCCCTCAATCAAGTCATCGTCTTCACTTAAAGTCAATAAGATGCTTCCTTATCAAGAGCATGTCAATAAACAGTACCCCGAGGAACAAAAGTGGTTACTAATTCCATGCAAACTATTTCAGCTTATATGTTTCAGATTAATTTGGCTGACACTTCGAAGTTATCGTTGATGCCGGAGCCTGAAGTATAAAAAGCAGTTGAGGATGCTTTTCTTCCCAACATAAGTTCAAGGCAATCCAAGAGCTGACTATGGGATTATGTGCGACTTTGCTGATCACAGTTCGCTCATGCCCGCTAGTATGCGAGAAATATGGCAGCAAGGAGATTGCAGCTTGTTCTGAGATCTGCTTTCATTACATCTGGTCTCCAATGCAAACGTTACCGAGACTTTGGGCTTCTGGCAAACCTCGGCCTAGGTACCGGAATCTTCGTTTGCGCCATGCGTATGCCGCATGTGAATATTCCTACCATCAAGACAACACTCTCCCTCTTTCTTACTAGCATGTAACGTTTTCTCTCCCTTTTTTACTTTTAATCTTAAACCTAGTTTGTTTTTCATATATTTTCAAGCAACTCACCTCCGAAAGAAGGAGAAGACACACGAAAAATTTGGCAGAAAATTGGAGAGTGATCATGAAACACTTCCTTAATGAACCTTGCTTTTCTTCTGAAGTTTCACACCATTAATCGAATAATCGAAGCAAAGATCGTCACACTATTTCACGAAAGGAAATGAAAAGGTAGTAGTGTGATCGACCGGCCTGAACCTGCAAAATGCAGGGGATGTAACCTTCAGAGCAGGTCAAAGCAACTACCACTTGTAGCAGCTAGCGGCTTTGAAACACATAAATACAGTAGCCCTCAAAAATTTTGGGCCAAATGCTTCTTCAGTCGTATTTTTCAGTCTTAGTACCTGATCGCGCGAAAATTCGACATATGAATGTAGCATGGGTGTATTGTGAATATTTACCACTATTAACCTTTTGAGGACATTAGCACCTGCCGTTGGGAGCCACTATGACGGCGCATGGGGCATTGGCACACAATTTCGGGTGCCACCATACTTTCTTGTTTCTTACCAATTGTTAAATTCAGTAAGCTAGTGGAAGAATTTTCTTCTGGGACAGTGCCACTCACCGGTGGGTTCTAGCCGAGCGCGAAAGGAGGGGAGCGTGGTCCCATGGGCACGTCAGGTCGAAATCCGCACTGTCGTCAAAGGGTTAACCTGCAATCTGGTCATGTTCCACATGTCTTAAGGGACCTGAATGTGAAATCAACTGGGAATAAAGATAAAAGTCCATCTGGGATATCTTTCCTTCTTGCCATGTCTGATGTGTACGAGCGCTAAAGGCTAACACAGTGAAGGAGAAAAGCGCAAAGCGAATAATTGCAGACGTAGCCAACCTTGCTTTCAGCGGAACTACTGCCACAACAAGTCATGCTATTAGTTATGTGGATAGTGATGCTTTGCACTCTAATAGTGTTGGATAACGTGAAATATGCTTTAGTTGAACTTTGGCCAAAAACTTTTGAGCTCTATTGTAGATAAGGTAAGATTAAGTAGGAGAACTGTGGCTGGACCACCGTTGAACCACCTCGAAGCGAGTCAAGTGCTCAGTCTTTATGAAGTAATAGCAGAACCTGAAGCACACACTTTCGCATTGAGGCACTGAGCAAAGGAGGGACTTGTAGAGTAGCTCCATCACGGGCTGCCACACTAAATCTACTTTGTTACTTGGAGATTAATTCAAGTGAGCTTTGGTTGCCGAGGACTGTCACTGACCACGATTTGAATTGAGCAGTTTCTTAGATTGAATTTTTTCTATGATTATTTATGGGAAGATTTACAGCGACTGGCAGTGTAGCAGCAACGCGGCTGCCATTTTCATTTACTCAGTGTATTAAATAGTGGAATAAATGGAGTTTCAATAGCAACGAACGGCCATCTTTAAATCAAGAAGCCTTCGCAACTTCCGTAATTGAATAATTTTGGTTGCTATGTAGGATCGGTCTCTGGAGGAAGGTTTGTATAAATGTACCACATCACTACGAGGAACTTAGGCAGCGTACGTAGATGTACATAGAGGAGCTAAGCGAGCTATAACTTTGAAGTGCACCGCTTCACTGATGTTGTTCATTTCTGTCTCCCATGCTATTTGAGCAGTTAGAAGGGAAATGATTTTGTATGATAGGCAGCGCTTCGCTTGGGACGGAGGTAATGTAGTGGCAAGTGGCGCACTATCTCACACGCACCGTCTGGAGATCGAATCCCGGATCGATGCCCGCCTAGGCCAACCAAGCAACTGGGGTCGGTCAATTGGTACCAGACTCGTCTGGGAGGATAAAAACACGGAGTTGTACATCGATTGGCCACCGCAAGTTATTGTATAGGCCGCACACACTCATTACGCCACTACGATCCCGAATGGAAGTTGAGTGCATGGGCGCACTCCTCAGAAGGGATTGATTAACGCCAAAAACTTTATCCTTATTTATCGCTTCGCCACGATTCGTCTGACGCGTTTCGTTCAGGGTCTCATAGTCCAATTCATAGCAACGTAACTTGCACCAACGAAGAGGTGTCAAGCAAGAGCACATCAACCGATTACGAAAGGTCAATCGCAGTATCTACTCGGATCATAGAAGCATCTCCTCCTGCCTTCGTTCTGATCCCACATGTCATTATGAGAAATCCGACAAATTCTCGAAGAGACTAGCGAGTTTCCTAGCCACATCTTTCCATTCGTAACAATTTTCTTAACAATCGTGTACGTATATGATTTGCAAGTGAAAGTGAATCAAATAAAAGTGAACCAAATTTGACAAAATTTCCTTTTAATGATCTTGTTTTATTTTCTCGCATGTGGCAGCTTTTAAAGAGTTGAGGAAAATGCTTTATTTCATTTCAAGGTTAGCTAGTCATGAACTTCTATTATGAATAAGTCACATGAAAAAATGTTCTCAAGCATAGACAGTAACATGCGCAGCAACACTACACCTCAAAGAAAACGATCATCTACGTTCAGTTGAAATACAACGAAATTGCGTTGACTTCTCCCTTTGCTAGGGTTAGTTCAACGGAAAGATCTTCTTCGCCAATGGGCACTCATCACAATGTCCGTTCCTTTCCAATTTGTAGAAAGTCGTGTTGGGAACGTAATCGTATTCTACGTTATCGTGGATGGTGTTGGGATAGAAGATAGTGCATTTGTACTGAAATAAAATAGGGTAACTGTAGAAGAAAACATAGGAAAAAACCGAGTGTTTAACGTCAAAATTTGTCGAAAGCGTTTTAGCTTCGCTTACGTTGCTGTGTTCTGTCGTGTACCGTTCGGAAGGCTTCAGGGAAATATGGTGAGCGCAGTGGTCCGTGTAGGTATTATGAACCGCAAGGGGCGAGAGGATGGCTATGGTTAGCTGGCGACGCTGACGCCATGTCATCGCCGTCATCATTGTTCGCCATTACCGGTCGTTCTAGCGATTTCACTTCTATATGATAGTTTCAGTATAAATCCGCTCACCTCTTCAACTTTCAAGGGATCTAACCTCCTGCGGCGCTTCTACAAGTCGTTGCAAAAGGTTGTCTGCCTCGGATGGCTTCGAGTGACTTGAGCGGTTTGCTTTATGTTCAGTGTGATTTTTAATATTCATTTGACATAGATATTCATAGCATTCCATCAGCTACCCAGCATTTGGTCGTACGCAGCCAACCATTAATTTTTTCTTATGGTTGATCGCAAAACCTCAAAATTATGTAAAGCCACTCTGTCGGTCTAGTGCAAAGGGACTGTACTCATCTTCCAGTCCCTGCAAGCATTGAGACCTTAATGCTCTTAAGTATAGGCCCAGGCCAGGATATTCTGCAAGCGCCAGTCGTCAAGGAAATTCACATAGGAAAGGTCACCCTCAGATCTATTGCGGAGGCAGCAACAGTCATGGGAATTGGCATGGGATTCAGAGCTGCAAAGGCTTATCAGGCACTAATGACAGTGAGAGTGCGAGCGTCATTAGATCACAGTGCAGTCTACTCAGCTTCAACCGCTGAAAGGCCAGCCATTGATGCAGAGCAAGTTTGAGAAGGGCGACCATAGCTGGTTCGCAATTGCTAAGTCAACGTGGAACTCCGAACCACTGAAATATTACGAGTTTCTGCCCATAAAAATTTCACAGTTCCTCACAAGCGTAGGTTGAATCTTTTAGAATCCTTACTTCGAAATAAGAAACCTCTCGCTCCGAGAACAATCTATACATATAAGGATGAAACCAGTTTAAAAGAAAGTCCGAGAAGTATCGGTTGCTACAGGGAGCATCACAAAGAGAAATATCGTGCTTATGAAACATGCCAACAAAATCTACCTACAATGCGGCGAATGCCAGATCTTTCCATTTCGAGTGTATCCCCAAATATCACAGAGGTCACTTGAAAACGCCTGATTTTGCCCCTTTCAGTATTGTCTTTGTGATTTTTGTACCACTGTACCTCAAGATTCCCTAGAAGCCGTTAGTTCAGCTGGTACTTGAACACGAAAGCTTGCGATGAATAGGAAAGATTCTATGAAGTGGCCGCCGACGAGCCATACAGTCTTCAGTGGGTTGATTGCACTCAGTTTAGACTTCGTTCATGCTGATCTACATTGAAGGCCTTTTCCCATAATTTTTCTACATCATATCTTTGAATAACAACGAGCAACTGAGCTTGAATGGAAGGGTCTTTCCAATAAATTGAAAGCGCAGAAGTGTCAGCGTCAGTATCGATTTTCGCGAATTTCTTTTACAACGGTATTATTGTAACCTAACTCAAGAACAGCTAGATGTTCTTAAGCAGAATTCTGATGAATATATCACTATACCTGACAGTCTTTCTGTAGAGTCGTATATCTCAACAGGAGAGGAAGTTTCGGGTTTCAAAAATTTGCGAACACTTCGCATTAGGGCACCCGCGGGAAAAGCTGTAGTTCTCAGGGAGAAACCGAAATCCTGTCGGGGTATTACCAAGTATGGTGGAATCTTTCTTACACATTTCGTTTTTTCTTTCTATAGCATGACGCATTCCGTTGAACCGATTTTCCTGACAACGTGCTAAGAAAAGTTTGAGCAACTTCTCGACCAACTCTAAGAAGACTCACATAGAGGTCCATATGTCGAACACCAACGAAGGTGCAGCCTGTATAGTTATCGGCGCACTCCTTCAGGCAACCACCTAGACTTTGAGCAGGCACTACTTCTACGTCATGAGAATTATGAAGATCTTCAAAGCTCGCAACCTCGAACGTGCAGAACAAAGCCGTGTGTGCCTAAAACAGATAATAAGTCAGTTTTACGTTCAAGAAGATATCCTTCACCTACTAGTTATTTTAATGGTGCGGAGTTCTCGATACGAGAGTTAGAAGTATGTAACATTCGTCATCCCAGCAGGTTCATAACAACTGTAGCAACATATCATCTTCACTCAAACTCAATTAGATGCTTCTGATATAAGAGCGAGTCAATAAACAGAACACCACGACGCAAAGAGTGGCTACCATTTCTATACAAAAGATTTCATTTTACGGCATTTGGCTAAGACTAGATGCTATCGGGGTCTGAGATTTCAGCAGCAGTTGAGGACGCTTTTTTTTCCAACATAAACTTAATAAAAGCAAAAATTGGCGATGGGATCGGCCTTTCCTCCAGTTCGTCTATGAAAGCGTTCACGTGAAAATTGTACGAGTGGATCTGATATGAGAGAGAGCGGCAGACAACAGACTCACATCGAGCCCGCAGATTTCGTTTGCGCCATGCGCATGCCTAATGTAGTTATTTTTAGCATTAAGACAGCACTCTCCTCCCTGCACACTCTCACATAACGATTTCCTTCCCCTTTTTTACATTTTATCTTGATGTTACTTAGTTTTTGTATTCTCTTCGAGCAACTTGCCTTCGAGAGGAGGAGAAGACACACGAATAATTCAGCAGAAAGTTGGAGAGTGACCATAGAACAGTTCCTAAATACCGCTGTAACCTTGCAGCTCTTTTGTGAAGTCGCACAGTGATAATCGAATAATCGAAGCAGTCACCACACTATTTCACGGAAGACAATGAAAAACAGTAGTGTCAACAACTGCCCTTAGTCTGATTCAACACGGGGAATGTATCGTGCAGAGCAGGTTGGAGCAACTACCATTTGCAACAGCTATTGGCTTTGGAAATTGGAGAAATGAAGTAGGGTCAACTATGAAAACTTGTGGATGCGCAGAGCATTGGTAAATAATTTCGAAACGACTTATATGCTGAGTGTTTCTCTTACTGTATTTGCAGAAACGGTAGCACACAGTTCCTTTATTGAGGTAATAAGAAAAGGAGAATATTCACTAAGACCTGCAGCGAAGTTCATTGCGGGCTGCCATACTGAATCCTCCTTGAGATTTGAGGGAGCATCTAGAGAGATCTGGTTGTCAACGACTGCGATTGACTACTACTCGGATTGGGCAGTTCCTTAAATTAAACCTTTCCTACAATTATGTAAGAGCCACTGGCAGGGTAGCAACGAATCAGCAGTAATTTTGATTTTGTTCGGCTGTTTGATTTTGTTTTCAATTTTGGAGAAAAGAATGAGCGGATATTCATTAGCAACGGCTGCCACGCTCGAATCGAGCAGTTTCGCAAATAGCAATGATTGAACCACTTTCGTTGCTATGTAGAATCGGGTCCTTCAGAAAAATGATAAATTGATGTACTATGGTCACTACGAAGAGCTTAGGTAGATAAAGAGGAGCCAGGTAGGATCGGACTTTGTAGTGCAGCGCTTCATGCAATAGCTTTACATTTCTGTCTTCCATGCTATTTGGGCAATTGGAAACGAAAATGACTCTGACAATCTCGATGGACATCGTTCCGTCCAGCAGACTCGACTTCTTTATCACATTTCACTCAGAGGGCCCTTCATAACAACATTATTTGCATATACGAAAAGATGTCAAGCAAGAACCCATCAACCGATTACAAATGTTCAATCGTAGTGCCTGCTCGAATCGTAGAAGCACTTCCTTCTCCCAAGTTTTGATCCCACATTCATGATGGGCTTCTTCTCAAATAAGCTCATATTGGCAAAGTCTTCGCGTGCAACAAAAGTCAAAGTTGTAGCGCAAAATTATCGTGCGTGGTCTAGAGCTCCGTCCCATTGATATTCTAGGAGCGAGTGCCTTCATATGGGTGGCTGCGGCTTTATTAGAATCTATTTATTTTTATATCTACTGTAACTGATCCTACAAGAATTGTAATCAGAGGGAGGACACGGCAGCGAGGGCAGATGCCACTGGTTTGTCATTCTCTTCATCCTTCCTTGTCTCTTTGGCTCCCTTAACTTGACTCTATTTTGCAGCGGGGGACGACGACCAGGGAACCGTTGAAGCGGAGGGAAAGTCCTGATACTACATATTTCCATTAGTGCATTATTTTTTTGCATTATTTATTGCATATTGAAGTAGATATTCGAAAAAAAAAGTCTTTCTCTCTAGCAGTGAAGATCGTGTTATAGTAATTATTAGCCTAGGCCAAGCAAGCCTTTAACCTCTTAACCTCTTAGGAATTCATTGCGGGAGTATAAAGTGTATATTATTGCCAAATTCTTAAACACATTTCATACAAAGAGTTCTAATACCACTCAACAATGTTTTCATCGCGGTCGACGGCGAGTGAGTGACATCTTTCTGGATGGCGATCTTTCGCAACTTTACAGAAATCCTTTGTACTGGTACGAAACAAATTTTTATTATTCTTAACCTCGTCTGCAAAGCTCATCACTTGCTCCTTCGAAAGGCCCTACAGACTGCTGGGTAAATGGTAATTGGACGGGTGGTGCGTGTTGAACATATCAGAAAAGGCATGACTTCTCACTTAGAGTTGACTTTTCATTTGTTCCGAATGCCTACTTTGCACCAGTTGACAGAATGTTACTACAGTATGAATGAGTTGAAGGGTCCTAAAGTTGACGGGATCGAATCGAAGTTTCCTGCTTAGTTCATTTTTGGTTATAAATTAATTTTTTATGAGCATCGGCACAGCATCTTCGCAGCTTGCTTGTCTTGAAAGTATCCAAGGTATCTGCGTCCGCGGAGAATAAAGAATGAAATTGCAAAGAAGGTAGAACAGGGATTCGAAAAATAGTGATCAGTGACTCTCTAATGATCGTCTTATCAATGGTGGAATGTTAAAAAATCTTCCCTCTTCGCGATTTTGATATCAATCCCAAGAAGTTTCATACTATTTTGATTTGATAATTGGTTGTTGACGTACAACATGTGAGTGTTTACGAAGTTTGCTCATGAAAATGCATCGATCACATCTGTGTATATGGTACATTGATGGAAAAAAAACATCAGGAGGAAACCAGCGAACGTCAGATCTTCACCAACCTCCCTAGCTTCAACTTTATGAGGATCTCAGACAATCTTTTTTTGCACATTGCATCTCTTTATCTCAGTACGACACGGATACTCATATGGTTTTGATACAGTAACCATATACACATTAAGATAGAGTAACTAGAACGTCGAGTAAAAGCCGTTCACATGTAAGGTGCATTGAGAAAACGTATGAGATCGGGAAGTAGTATGTCGAGGCATTATTTTGACTACTGTGATCCTGGATCCGCAGGCTCCATATATAGGAATCTGATGTTATCTCAACCGAAGTCATCAATATGTGGCCCAATCTCCCATTGACTGCGTTTGAACACGATCAATGGAGGAATGGGTCAGACAACTGATGACTTTGTTTGGACTTTTGAAGGAACATCGAACATTATGTGTAGCAATGAGCTAAAACTGAGAGAAATTTCTGGCGCAGATCGCAGATGCTGATAACTTATTTTTTTTCTTCACGTAGCAGCGCTTTTGACAGTCGATGGAAACACTTTCTTCCATGGAAGCGAGCTCAGAGCCAGATTTTGTTGTACTGGGAAACCAGTGGAGGCGATTGTGCTTACCCGCTGCTGTTCAGATGGAAACACGTTTTCCGCCATTGGACACTCAACATGCTCGACATCTCTTTCCAATCTGTAGAAGGTCGTATTGTGGTCGAAAACGTATGCTGCGTTTATGGAATCATTGTGATGACCGATATAGCATACGTACTGAAATGAAGAATAGCAGGGATTATCGGAAAAACTGGTTATTCAATACTAAAATGTTGATTGGTTTCTGTTACGTTGCTGCCTAGCTGTCGTGTACCGTTCGACGACTTCAAGCTGCTCTGGCATGACGAGAGCATTGGTCAAGCCGAGATGATACTATGATCGGCAAGAGAGGATGTCACATGGCTTTAGTCAGTATACGATTCTGGTGTCTTTTCACTGATCATTGTCGTCGTTATCGTCCGCCGACCGTCCTGTCGTTTGCATCGTCTTATTTTGCTGGAGGCATCCAACCTCCTGCCACCGCTCTACAAAGTGTTTGAGGAGCTTGGATACCTTGGAAAACTTGGAAAGTGTTTGAGTATAAGCCGTGAATTTAGTGTGATTTTTATTGTTTTTATAACTCTGTGTATTAGTATGGTAGTCTTAATAGTAGCATTTCTCGCTAGTTTTCAAAATCACATCATTACTTGTTACATGTTACACATTCTTTTTCTTTTCACAACTGACTGCACGTAGGAGCACGATAGATTCCAATGACTATCTCGTATATTTGGTGTATGGGTGATGTTTCAATGATTTAACAACGTGTAATATCATCCCATTTCGCATAGGGACTTCGGAGCAGGCAAATCAGGATGGACGGCAGGTCCCGTGCGTTGATAGACGCGGAACAGGTCATCCTTAGTTTCACTTCGACGGCAGTAACACTTACGGGAGACAGTATTTGGGTTAAAGCGAGAGACCGCTTTTGGGTGAAACCTCCTAACCAACTCTTGAAAGAGAATAGCCTAAATACTGCTCTTGGAAGAGAGAGTGCGAGCGGGCTAGCAGCGTAAGGTTCCAGCGCAGATCATGCCGCTGCACACCGATGCATCAGAAGTTGGGCGTAGCCAGCGCGACATCTATACTACGTTCGTGCTAAATTTGGATGCTTTGGAATATCACGAGTTGATGTTCAAAGAGAATCTCTACAAATCCTTATTCCGATAAATACTTGAAGATTCATCATTAGCTAACTGAACACTCTGAAGAATCTCACACAAGGTAGGCGATTTATGGCGAAAACTTCAGTCTCAGACAGGACGTTATAGTTATACCAGTTGGACTACGCACGTTAATGCGTGCACCACATGCCCACTACCGCTTACCTACAACCTGTTAGAGGGCTAGTATGAACAGTCGGCTAACGCCGAGCTTTCCCCCCTCTTTAAGCTCTAGTTGTAGGCAACCAAAGAATAGAGTGGTACTCACAAATGTTCTCAAGTGATAATAATACCATTATCAGATGTCGTTATCACTGGACCTTCTTTCCTTCAAGGGTACATCATTAGTTAGGAATTCCAAGTTATTGGCTGTCGGATGAGCTTTGTCGTAAATGATATCAAATCATTAAGTAACCTTGATCTTTCACCGAGTTACAAACCTTGCTGGGTAGCGGTCGTAATCTGTATCATAGTCGTAATTATGAATACATCGTAAATACCACAGGAGTTAAATTCAATGGTAAGTGCTCTTATCACTCGTTATCAGCTGTTATCAGATCCTATCATCGGTCGTCTGCGATCCGCCCTACTCCACATCACATGCCAAACTGTCAAGACTCCACTATTAATGCTATTATCATAGTGGCTGTACGCTTTCCAGGATTTTCATCAGCCCTTATCAGTTTTGCCGTGGTCGGTTGATCGGTGCCACCCTCATCTGTGAAACTAAAAGCACTGGGAAAGTCATTGCACCAGTCGCATAAGCATTCAATTCATAATTGTGACAGTCGAGTTGTGGCGCATTAATAGAGGATGAAGGGCACTGCTAACTGTTTCATGTGTTAACTAACCCCAGAAACGGGATCAGTTGAAGCCCAACACAGTCTCCTTCATCTTTTATTCGTAAAAGTACCCTTACTCAGAAGATCTCTTAACGGTATTGGAGCTTGTTTCAATATCAGCAGCCATTGGATCGGGCCCTACAAATGTTATCGAGGTTTTGAGCTTCAACCGAATCCCGGGCGAAATCAAGAGCGGTATCTCTGACTGCGCCGTGCACATGACGCATGTAAATATTCCAAATGTTGAGCTCACATCCTCCTTTCCTCCTACTCTGATATACTGTTTCCTCCCATTCTTTCAGTTTCCATTAATTCCTATATAATTTAAGCTCTTCAAATCTCTTCAAGAAACCTGCCTTAGAAAGGAGGAGTAGACATACGAATAGTTCGGCAGACATTGGGTGAAGGATTACGAGTGTCTCCTTAATAGTATTGTAACCGTTTGCATTTCTCCTAGAAGTTTCCACAGCAATACAAGCGTAAGCGAGGCGAAAATTGTCATCACGCTGTTGAGAATGATGGAGCAATAGTGAAGTCGACTGTTTTAAGTCTGACAAACTCGAGGAATAAGAAGTTCAGAGCAGGGCGAAGCAACCACCATTTGCCCTAGGCAGTAAGATTCGAACAATGAACAAAAGCGGGTAAAACCAAGTTAGAAAACCTGTACAATAGTTGCGTGGAGCATCTTGAGGCAATCAAAAGCGAGCCATTTACGGTGCCTTCCTAATACGATTGTATTTGCAGAATATGTAGCAGACAGTTTCCTATTGGTGCTGAGAGAACAGGAAAATATTTACGGTAACCGGCCGGGCAGCTCACCACGGGCTACCACACTGAATTCATTCGGTAGAGGTATATAAGGGAGCTCTGGTTGTCAACGATCGTCTTTGACTACTACTTGAATTGAGCTTTTTCTATGAATGTATAGGGGTACATTTAAAGAGAATGGCAGGGTAGTTATAACGTGGCTGCCGTTTCGATATTGTTCAGTGGTTTTAAAGAAAGGAATTGAAAGGAGTTACCGTAGTAAACGACCGCCACTTCTGAATAGAGCAATCTCTTAAAAGACAGTGTTGAATTGACTTCGTTGCTATGTAAGATTTGTCTGAGAAAGGAAGGATGTATGAATATACAGCGGTTGCTTGCAAAATAAATACAGGTACTGTTTTCAACCTTCCCCACTTAAACGTATGCTTCATTGTTTCAGCGCAATCCACTATGCGAATGCTGGTACGCTTGCATCACGTGTGAATGAACGAGGAACTCGGGCAGCGTGTGTAGGTGAAGAAGAACCAGGTAGATTCCTTGTTTCCAGTGCAACGCTCTATGTGGTACAAGGTGATGGTTGATGCTGAAGCACAATTATTGCGTACTTTTTTCGAGAAACTTCATTTCAAAAAAGTAATCAACAAAGACATGTTCAATAATTACTCCAGAACCTATCCACCATCTTAGATCAGGTCAATTTCCCATTTGCACCGAACTCGAATCCACCAGCGAAGAAGTTCGGAGTGTTGGGGGCGATCCACGTCTTGACATCGGCTATCAAGTCATCCATTTCGTCGTAAGTTCTGTTCACTAGCCAAGTTTTAGATGAGCGGTTGACGTGAAAAACCGTACGAGTTTCTTTCCTTGAATATGGAGGATTTAGGGGCAGATCCCATTAATTACTTGGCTTTGGATGAATGATAACTCGCCGAAAAGTTCGTTGAGATCGCTAAATGACTCTGCTGCCTTCCAACTTTGCTTGAAGTTGTAGGGAATAATTTAATATAAAGATGACTTTCTTTCATTCCTGTTGTCATTCTATGAAAATTACTAATTTAGTATTCAAATTGTATCGATAGAAAAGAAGCAGCGAAAAAATCCGCAGTACTTATGTATCAACCCAATGCATTTTGCTCTCCTACGCCGCTTATGTGTATGGAGGCAAAAAGAGTGCTAAAAATTTCATGAACATCGTTTCATACAATGAACACCCTCTACATGCATCGGAACGTCACTCGCTCAATTTATTAGAAAAGGCGTCGAACAGAATTATGTCAACCGTTTACGAGTTGTTAGCTGGACTATCTACCCAACGGATAGCCTATGATTCAAAGGGTCCATTGCTTCTGCCTACTTTCGATTCCAACATTTCATGATTTGCCTCCCCTTAATCGAGCGCATGCTCATCTATAATGCAAAATGTTTAAATTTCCCGAGTAAAAATCAGAATTGTAACTGCAGTTCATCCCAAGCAGCAGTACTGTAGCCCTGAGTTTTGGTACAAGCAATATGCAATAAACGAGTCCTTCTATATGTTACTGGCAGTGACATTATTAGGATATAACCATTTTACTGGAGTTATTCTACTATTCATACTATTTATATAAAGATTTACAGCCATGATCACTCTGATACTGGATCCGGCGGCTCTGACAATTGAATCTGACGTTCTTCCAATCAGAGCCATCAATTTTCCAACTGAACACTATCATTTATTTTTTTTGCAAACGTCAACATTTGTAAAATCGGACCAAAATTGAGAAAATCTTCTTGTGCACATGCGCTTCAGACTCCCCCTGACAACGTGGTATTTCGAGAGTCGAACAAACACTTCATTCCATGAGAGACAATCAGTGCTACGAGAATTTATTGTATTACAAATAGCTTGCATGCAAATTCATAATAAACGAAACAAGTTTCCTCGTATGGGTTCATAGTCACAAATTTTTATGATCCTTTCAGGCTCTAAAAGAGGCGACTCCGCCGAAAGGTCAACCTAAGAAAGTATGGTTACAAGACTCGTGAGAAGTTCAGGAAAAGAGCTCAGTAGTAAAAGCAACTTATTGAACGACATAATCCTTGAAGATAGCCATCATCTACATCCAGTCGAAATAGAAAGCGAATGCGTTTGGTCGTTGCTAGTCAGATGGGGAACACATCTTTCGCCAATGGACAACCAACACGACTGACATTTCTTTCCAATCTATAGTAGGTCCAAGTGGTATCGACAATGAGGCCTCCGGCGGGGTTAGCAGTGTGATAGAAGAGAGAGCACCGGTACTGAAACAATGCAGTTGAGGAAATAAAAAAATCTGAGGGAATGAAATGTTGAGATGTGTAGCTTTTCGGTTCCTGCCATGTTGCTGTCTTGCTGTCCTTACGTTTAGACCATTTCAAGTGACAACGAGGTGACCGTACAGTTTAGGGAAGGCTCTATGATGGGCAATAAACGAGAGTTTGCCGCATGGCAATGGCAAGAATACGACTCTGACGTCTTTCCACCGCATCATCGTCACTCGTCGTTGATTATTTTGCCGATTGCATTTTCATCACCTTATTTACATCTTACATATACTTCTTCAGTATGTAGAGTTGAATAGAAAGTGTGAGCCATTCTGAACGATCCCGGCAACGTTCTCTTTCAATTCAATATCATCCTGATGAGACTTTTTTTGAGAAACTCACTTTTTGAGATGTCGCAATGGTTTTTTCCAACAAAATCTATCTAGAGCAATTGGCTAATCACTGTATGTAGGACAATGAAAAATTCGGTTAAACATTGCATAGGACGACACCCTCGGGGAAGGGTGTAGTCCTCAAAAAAAAAAGAGAAATCTGTTTGGTACCATTTATATGAAGTTAGGAATATGCCCTTGCTATAAATTTTGCTTTACTCTCTGAAGCGAGTATCCGTCAGGTTGAACCGATTTTCCTCGCATCGCACTTTGTTCTAGAAGTAAAGAGAGTTGTAGCTATTTTGCGGAGACTCACCTCACTGTTATTTTTTGTTATACCAACGAAGATACAGTCTGGAAAGTCATCGACACACATCTTCAGACAGCCACCTCGACTTTGAGCCATCTTGACATGGTCCCAATTCGCGAAACTCATAACATTGTCGGAGGTGGCAATCTCGAATGTGCAAAACAAAGCTCGGTGTGCCTGAAACAGATAACGGGTCATTTGAAGTTTTCGTGCAAGATGGTCTGCTGCATAAATTGCCCTATTCATATAGTATAGAATTTTTAATGTGAAAAGTACCAGTCACCAACAGGCTCTCAGTAATTGCAACAAGCTCAGAGCTCGGCTTGCAGCACCTTGTTATCATAGAAAGGTCGCTGGATTACTATGAACTAAACTCCATTGAGCTTATCTATGAGTGACAGCTCTCCCCCACAATCCTTTCCTCTTTTTCCAAAGGATTCTCCGAAGTTTGTTTTCCCCATGAACATTCGATTTGTTTATGCGCAGCATTACAATAATTTAGACCCATAGCCTCGGTGAATGAGATCTCGCTATTATCCTCTGGATTTTCGCACGGATCCATCAGGTTTGAGAGAAATGGTCACGTTAACCGCCCGTACGCGTATCGGAAGTTACGTATACATTTATTCCGTAGCTTCATCTTCTATTCTCGACCGTGCCCTTGCACAGAATTTCCTCGAACAGTATTGGAGCTTGCTTCAACATCAGCAGCCGTCTAATCGAGTCTTGCAAAAGTTGTCGAGGTTTCAGACTACAAGCAAACCTGACTGCGAAATGCACATGCAGCATGTAAATATTCCAACAACTGAGTTCACACCTTCCTTCCTACTCTGATTTAACGTTCTCTTGCACTCTTTCAAATTCCATTAGTTTCCATTTAATTGAAGCTCTTAATCTTTTCAAGAAACCTGCCTTAGAAAGGAGGAGAAGACACACGAATAGTTTGGCACACAACTGGTGAAGGATCATTGAGTATTTCCTAAATAGTATTGTAACCATTTGCATCTCTCATAGGAGGTTCCACAACAATACAAGAGTAACCGAGGCGAAAGTTGTCATTACACTGTTGAAAATGATGAAGCAATAGTGAAGTCGACTGTTTTAAGGATTTAAAGTCTAACAAACTCAAGGAATAGGGAATTCAGAGCAGGGCAAAGCAATCACCATTTGTCATAGTTAATGTGCACTGTTATAGCTAGACAATGATAAGCGGGTAAAACCAATTCAGAGAACCCGTACAATAGTCGCGTGGAGCAACTTGAAGCAATCGGAAACCAACCCACTACTGTGCCTTGCTAATACGATTGTATTTGCAGAATATGTAGCAGACAGTTTCCTATTGGTGCTGAGAGAACAGGAGAATATTTACGGTAACCTGCCGGGCAGCTTACCATGGGCTACCACACTGAATTCATTCGGTGACTCGTAGAGGGTATATAAGGGAGCTCTGGTTGTCAACGATCGTCTTTGACTACTACTTGAATTGAGCTTTTTCTATGAATGTATAGGGGTACATTCAAAGGAAATGGTAGGGTAGTAACAACGTGGCTGCCGTTTCCCTATTGTTTAGTGGTTTTAAAGAGAAAAAATGTAAGGAGCTATCGTAGTAAACGACCACCACTTCTGAATAGAGCAATCCCTAAAGGTCAGTGTTGAATTGACTTCGTTGCTATGTAAGATTTGTCTGAGGCTAGCGTTACATTATTGTGAGTGAACGAGGATCTTGGCCAGCGTATGTAGGTGAAGACGAATCAGGTACATTCCTCTTTCAGAGTGAAACGTTTCATGTTGTACTATTACTAGGTTCATGTATAACTATTGCGAATTTTTTCGCACTTTTCCTTCCTTATAACGAGCAATAATCTTCTCGCTTTCCTCAACAGAAATGCGTCAGGAAAATCATCTTTGTACTCGCCACGTTATGTGCGTTACTACTTCGAGAAAAGTCGAGTTGCAAGGTGGCAGAGTCATTTCGGAATCTCAACTAACTTTTTGGCGATGGAATCGTCAGACAAAGCCAAGTGAGCAATGTGATCTGCTCCTACAATCCCTACAAAGTCTTCTTCAGACTATCATGTCAACCCTTCGTTGGAAAATTTACTAGCGAACAGAACTTAGGACGAATTGGTTGACTTAATGGCCGATGTAAAGGTGTGGACCGCCTCCAACACTCAGTGCTTCTTCACCTGTGGAATTCGAATTCGTAGCGAATGGGAAACTGACCCGACGTACAACTACGTACTGACCTGGAAGCGCGATACAGTAACCTCTAGTGGCCCACCCGGGCGAGCTTCACCCGGGGAATCCTTTTGTTGCGTCGTCTATGGTACGGTTGTGTGGAGGCGTTCGAGTGGGTCTTCGTGGTCACTGTGTAACACATTCACGGGACTATGAAATCCGTCTTGTGACGGATTCCTAGAAGAACTCATATTCTTAGACTTCTAGTCATAGTCCTCCATTTTGGTTTGTTAAGAAACATTTATGTGAATGGTCCGCGAAGTAAGAGTAAATTAAAATCGACAAAATACACGTTTTCCTCTGCACAGTTTTTCATTTTCCCCATTTTCTCTTTACGTGGCGGTTTTCTGTGAGTAAATAAAAATTTTTATTCTCCATGCAGAATTAGCAGTTGGCTCGTTTAATTGTATTTCGGGGAAATCTTATGGGAAGATTTTATAGAAAGCAGACAGAATTCCTTCAGCAACATAACTTTTAAAAGAGACCGAGCTTCTGCATTTACGCAAAATGCAGCAGAATTGCATTCAAACATTCTCATTGCTAGAGTGAGTTCACCGGAAACACCTTCTCGGCAGACGGGCACTCGACGCTAGATATGTTTCTATCCAATCTGTAGATAGTCAAACCAGGATAGTAAGTGTAGTGTATGGGACCGTCGGAGTAATCATGATCGTTGTGATAGTAGATAATGCATTGGTACTGTGTCTGAAACAAAGTACAAGAAAAAGAGTAGGAAACACAAGGTGTCCAATGTCAAAATGTGTCGACAGTCTCCAATTTCTCTCGAAATCTGTCGATAATCTCCAATTTCTCTCTCGTTCTAAGCTCGGCATTGTCGTTTACGTTGTTAATATTCTTCTGCCGCTCGAAGTTTTAAAATGGAATACTTCCTTAAGTTATTTAAGTTTCGACGTAATCGTTGTCTTCGGAAGCCAGACTCCACAGTTAAAGAGGATAGAATCCGCTGTCGCCACAGACTGCTCCACCGTCTAAGCACTCTATCTCCTACAGCACCTCTACAAGCACTTTCTATGCCCTGGATGACCCAAAGTGAGCTTGTGCGGTTATCGCGCCCTTCCGTGGGTTCCGTGTGTCCCACATCATTTACTTGTCATAGTATTCCGTAGTAGTCCTGTGTTCGGTGTATAGATAGTATATCAGCCAATCAATACTTGGTAATATCTTTTTGATGGGCACAGAGTTTCAAGGGTAGGCGCACATTGGGACGTACTACGAATCGACGTCTTGAAGGAGCTTCACATGTAAAAGGTTTTTAAGATTCACTGCGGAAACTGTAAAACTCATGAGATCCTGTGAGGGAATCCGGGCTACAAAGGCTGACTGAGGAACTGCGAGCAGGTGAACGCGAAGAACAAGAATCCGGTAAAGCTACTAACACGACTGGTTATGAGGATATGGGCAAGAACTCTTTTTACCTCCTACGCTTTTTTGTGAAATGGGAATCCGTTTTGCTGAAGCGATTTTCCCTGCTCATTAAAGAAATGTTCGAAAAGCTGCAAAACCAACTTTGTGAATACTCACCTCAGTGCTGTTTTTTTGTACGCCAACGGAGATGCAGTCTGGATAGTTTTCAACACACATCTTCAGACAACCACCTGGACTTTGAGCATATCGCGAATCTGCTTCAACCAGACTCCGATAATCTTCAATGGTCGCTCCCTTGAACGTGCAAAACAACGCTTCAGGTGCCTAGAATAGAGAACGAATCGTTTCGTGTTTAGAGTGATCGGCTGCATTAATTGCCCTATTCGATCGATATAGATATGAAAATGCACATAGTTAAATATCTTGCCAGTTTTACAAGCGAATTAAAGTATCGAGTATATTAAGGGTATATTGTAGACCCTAGTCGGTAAGAGTAGTTGTGGTGTAATGGCAGTACCACATACGCGTAGTCCAACTTCAGGATTGCCTAGGCAAATCAAGCTTTCCATCATTCCGTTGTCCATTGCCTGGTACTAGACTTGTCTGTGAAAATGTCTTCCTTATATAATCGGCGAAGTGTGTCTGTTGGTGTGTTTGTGTGTGTCAGTGTGTGAGTATGTGTGTGTGTTTGTCCGACCGGAAATTCATAACTCCTGCCCCACTAAACCTAGAACATTCAAATTTGCAAGGAATACAGATGACAGGATGGGAACACTGATGGTAGGGGGTAGGAGGTGACAACAACTGATAGGAAGAGATAAGGAGCTTTAGAAGCAAAAACCACAGGACCCATATTTCCCTTTGTATTAACGATGAAGTCTTGAAACTTCGGCAGGTGATGTAGGATGTGAATTGACCGTAAATGATTGGTGACAGGGAATGATAGCAAGTGATAGGGACTGATAAGAAACCATAGAAGGCGAGAGCCACTAGATCTGTAACGCACTTTCTGTTGAGAATGGAAACTTGGAATTTTAATGGTTTATGTAAGATGTAACAGGTTCGTAGGTACTCGGTGACGTGATCGAGAATAGTTGGTGCCAGGACAGTGGCTGATAAAACTGACAAGGGCTAAAGAAAATCCTGCAAGGCGTAGAACCACAATAATGATGGCATTAATAGTGGAGCCTTGAAAGTTTGGCATGCGTTGTGGAGTATGGCGGGATCGTAGAAGATCAATGATAGGAAGTGATAACAGCTGATAACAACTGATAAGAGTCCTTATCAACTGAATATAACTTCTGTGGTATTTGCGATGTATTTATGATTACGACTATAATTAGATTACGACCGCTACCCAGCAAGGTTTGTAACTCGGTGGAAGAACAAGGTTACTCCATGTTTCGATATCATTTACGTCAAAGCTCATCCGACCGCCGACAGTTTAGGATTTCCAACTAATGATGTACCCGTGGAGAAAAGAAGCTTCATTGATAAGGACATCTGATAATGGTGGGTATGTGGTGCACGCATTATCGTGCGTAGCCCAACTCACTCCTACAACCTCCGATTGGAGTGATTCTCTGCAGGATCTGTTGCAGGTAAGAGCTGTATTCTGTACAAGCAACAAGAGGGCCGTTTTCAGAGTAGCTTTTGGGGAGCGGTTCATTGTACTGATGTCAGGTCTCGAGCTACTTCAAGGTCAAGCAATCACGACTAAGAGTCCCTGGAACTGCAGCACTCAGTTCCAGGGACTCGTTCGTGAAGGCGGAGAAAAGCGGTCCGAATAGGTTTCTGTTCACCTTCTGCATGATAGCCTGCGGTGGAAATAGAAACTCGGTCAGTACACCGTTCCCCATACTTCCTGGCAACCGACTGACTTGAGCCTTTCGCATCAACCTATCGGAGAGGTTAAGCGCGATTGAGTATAAACTGCCCATTCCCGCGGCTAATCGTTCTTTTGGAGGATTATCACTATAGCATATCATGAGCAATTTCGTACGTACGTACCCCTATTTAAGCCTTCTTCCATAGAGTAAGGTTCATTTGTTTATTCGGTCGTCCAGCTTTCTTACTGGAAGCCTGCCAATCACGCGTTCACTCATAATCACTCTTAACGACTTTTCCAACAGAAACGGTAAAACTACGTCGGTTCTCTTTGCTTTTGTCACTGCTGTAGTAGAGAGTACAGGCTTCTATGTCAGAAATCTCCTCAGATCTAAAAGAGGTTTTGGCCTTGGTCGCTTAGGAGGGGAAAATGTCGCTGGATGCCGGGTAAAAAATGTGGTCGGGGAGGGGCAGAGGACATCCAGTAATGAGCGCTAGTGGTCAGAGAGGATAAGATAATCGATCTTACCTGGCCTGGAAACGGTTCTTATGCAAGCAAATGGATGGCTTCATCTACTGTCCCTTCTCCAGTTTAGCGCTTGATACTTCTAGCAGCTGAGCTCTGAAATCGTCTACAGAACTACCAGAGTGCGGCGAGTACTGGGGACGGTGGGAGAGAACACAGTTCTTTCTGAACATTTTGAGAAAATACAGTTGATAATTTTGCAGGACGTTAATGGTTAACAATTGCGCTGAAAGTGAAAAATGGATTGCCAACCAAGGTTATTAAAGTGCAACGGCTTGGAACCACCAACGGAAACTACACTCCTATTTATTATGATCCTCTTGATTCGGACTTTTACAAATGAATAAAAGTTAGTTAGTTATAAATGATACAGAGTGATAAAAGGATGAAGGATAAAGTCTTGGGGCGTTGATCAATCCTGTCTTAGGGATGCGCCCATGCATTCGGCTTCCATTTAGAATCGTAGTGGCGTATTGAATGCGTATTTGGCCTGCACAATGACTTGCGGTGCCCAGCTGATGTACAAGTCGGTGCTTTTATCCTCCCAGACGAGTCCGGTATCAAGTAACCGACTCCGGAGGGATGGAAGGCTCGGTTGAAGTAGGAATATACCGATCCAGGACTTGAACCCGTGACCACGCGTGTGGGAAGTGCACCACTTGCCACTACACCACCTCTGCCCGATTAAGAGCCACATTCGCAGTAAAGCTTATCCGTCCGCCGATGATCTCAGAACCACTAATAATGGTATACCCATAGAGGAAGGAAGCTTCATTGATAATGATTTCGCCCATGGTGCTATTATCACTCGACAACATCTGTCAGTACCTTTCGAGGCTTTGGCTGCTTACCAGTTGAACATTCTGTAGGTCATTATTCTTAGGATGAACAGTATTAGATCGATGCTTCCCATCATGGGCTGAGCATCGGCACGGACTAACTACAACTACAACTACCCTGCCCTGTTCGTCTTAAGTCGAACTTCGTATACAGGGAAGTATGACTCCTTCTGAAGAAGGAGTGGCGAGTTAGCTATTTATCACAAGTTTGTCACAGGGAGGGAGGACATCCAATGGCCTAGATAAAACTTTCAGTAGCTCGTAGGTACACGGCCAATCCAGGTAAAGCAGGAATGTTTAGGCATTAATATTATAAATTATCACCAATTACGATTCCATGTGCCCAATGTTCAACATAAGTATCACCACCACAATGTGATCAATTCAGTTCTGGCTACTCCAACAGAGTCATAGTTATTGAAGCCGCTTCAGGTTCCCATTGGCTACTGGATTTTAGTAGCCAATGGGAATCAATAATTGCATGTTTGCTCTGTCATCTAGCAGTTATGGACGACCGATACCCTGAATTAGGCTAGTACTTCTTCAAAGTGGACACCGACAGTTGAATTTGTTTGTGTGATCGATTCGTAGTACGCGGCAGTGTGGAGACTAGGTTCTTGCAGTTCTATCCTTCACACAGCTCCATCTATCTCTCCATATGCAGCTATTAATTTTGGCATGATTCTACGTTACTTCATTTGCTCCTGTATTCCTTATTCGATGCGCCGCTTCTGCTTCATTCTGTTAATTCCAGCGCGCGCGACGTTGCTCTCGCGTCAAAGCTCGATTCAACTGCACCACACTTTCGTTAAAAGCACAGTTCACGATAATTTTGGGTAATCCAGATTGTGATGAAAAATGGAAGACAAGATCGAAACTAGTGCGACTGAGGTGAAGAAACTGCGTGCATCGGTGTTTCCAAAGTGAAAAAAGGCTTCGAAAAACCGTTAAAAAAGGGGCTGGACGAGAATGAAACCAGAAAAATGAAGAAGAGTGGGGCGTTCGGACGAGCAAAACGGTGTGTTTCACTGCTGCGTGGGGTCCTGGTGCGAATAACAGACAATGGTAAGCAAAAATTCATTCACCTATAAGCATAAATAAACTAAAAAACCCTAGTGACAGCAAAAGTAGCTCACCTTTTCCAGCCTCTAGGAGTAGGAAATTAAATAAGGGATCGCAGCAGCAAAAAGAAAAACAGAGGAAAAAATAATGGGAGAAAAACATCGCCTCATCACTCGGCGATTAGCTGATTGTGCGTGGGTCCCAGAACGAATAATAGCAGTCTGTATTGTCTCGACACTCGTCTAACGTGACACCGATCGAGGGGCGGGAAATCGAACTACGGAAGCAACGGGACTTCACTATGCCCTAAGTGCCGAGATCGTGGGAGCGAGAGGGTCCCTTCTACACTCCATGGGAGGCGCTGAGTATTTCTGATGGAAGAACTCAGTAACCTTTTTTATCGTGAACCGTGCCTTCAAAGAGTCAATGGATTGGCGAAAGTTGGTCTCCACAAGTTGTCCGTAGATGTGAAGTTCTGGGTGTTGATGAGCAGGTATAGCACTGGACAGCGCGGCGACTCAGCAGAGTCGCTCTACCAAATTAAAGCCAAAACCTGTTGACCTCGCTATGCCCATCTGTTCTCGGCTCAGCCTTTCAATTGTGTCTAGAACTCTTCGATTGAGCATGGCAGGTGCAGGGAGCTACCTTCAAAGTGACAGCTCAATATAACTTTTTGTGCCTGTTTCATGGGCTGTAGTCACTAAAGGCGGCTCGCGCTACAAATTTTACAACAAAAATGCTGAGCTCTAAACGAACGTTGGCCTTAAAACGAGGCTGAAAGCTCAGAGTGTGTCATGTTAATGCCGTATTTATCCCAGCAACTGAGACTACTCGCTAACTTCCAATTTCTTCTGACTCTAATAAAATATTACTTTCTTCTTCGAAAACTCATTTTTAACACAGCATTACTTTCGTCGTAGGATATTAATTTTATTCTTATTCGATTTGACTTTCTACACTTTAATTTGAATATCTACCTGCAAGAGGAGAAGAAGCCACACCAGTTGTTCGACAGAGAAGTTGAGAAGAATCATAGAACTTTTCCTGAACATTGAAGTATATATTTCCATTCGTAAAAGTCTTACTGCAGTATGCAGACGAGTATCTAAGTGAAGGGCATAATATCGCTTTGAGGAATGGGAAATAAGAACGGTCAAAGTGGCAGTAGTAAGATTGAAAAGAGCAAGTAATGCTTAGTTCTTAACCTTTTGACGACACTGCGTTCACATGTGGGCTACAGTTGTATATGTTGTTTTGTTCATCTATATTTCCACTTTTTAAGTATTTTTCCCCTCGACTGATATAAAATCAGGTCCGAATGAAACCATATACTGTGTGGTTACAGGAAATCTAATTTCGCAGTTTTACAGATAATAACAATAGCATAAACATCCTACTTATACTTATGCTTTTAATTCTTTGAGTATGTACATCTACCTTCCGCATTAATTTGGACAGTTTGATAACATATCGCTGTTTTATTTCTCAAAGAAACATGCGACTTCTGGTGAATTCCTCCTCTGAAAATAGTAAGTGTGTGAGGAACTGCTCCTCACCAGAATCTATTAGTAGCTGACTAAAATTCAAGTTCCGCTTGCCATCTTCGTTAGCCATATCCCATCCTTTGTGAATTCAGATAAATTTGAACAATCCCCAATTCGAAACTCAAAAAAATGGTCGTCCTGGACTACGTAATCCCCATGAGGGCGGCAGTCCGCCTTTCTGTCAGACGTGATTGTCGTCAATGGGTTAAGTAAAAAGAGCAAATTCCATCTGAAATACCTAGTGGGGCTGCGGCCGCGAATGATCGTCGTAGGGAAAGATGTCTTCACTTTTGTTTTGTTGATGAACTTTGATAAGTGCTAAGAGCTGAACTCCTCTCTTACGTGGTTATAATGGGGAAGACTGTCTTCCTTTTTTTGCATTTGGGTAAAGAGAATAACGTCTGGTCGAACTAGCTGGCAGCATTGGGACAGTGAACGGCTATAGAAGGGTAAATGAAAATCTTAATTACAGGATACTCTGCTGATTACCTTACCGTAGCTGTCTAATGCAAATGTACTTACAGATACTTGTAGGTACATTGTCATATTCGAGAAAAGAGAAAAGGAGAACGCTCACTGAAAATAAAAGGCAGGCTCACCGTAGAATGCCACATCGGAAACACGTTAAGAGTTGGCAAGGAAAATTTAAGAGGCATTTGATGGCACGCAACTGTCATATTCTGCTGGAGCAGTCTGTGTGAATGCTATGATCGAATCAGTTTCGTTGCTATGTGAGATCTACCTTTAAGCGAACAGACGCATAGTAGTGTATGGCTGGATAACTGGACAAGTACTGTAGGCAACCGTCCTGGCTTGAATGTGCTTCCATCGGAAGTTTCTGTCACTTTGTAAATTGCTTCTAACAGCATCACACACGAGTATACATGCACGTCGGGTAGCATGCGTAGATAGGGAAGAATCAGATATGCTCAGGCTTACGGAATTGGTGCAGTGCGCACCCCATGTAGTACTACATGCTGCTAACCTGTGCATTATAGGAGCTGAAGCAAAACAGCTCCAAAAGTTTTCGATTGTATCTCTTTATATGATGAGTTGTCTCTTTTACAGAGTTACTTCACACATTTCTTTTGGTTTCTGACCAAAACAAGAGTAAACGGCGAGCCCGTCAAGCAAAAAAATTTGCAAACCTACTACGAGGGTTGATCTGCAGACCTAACTCCTACGATCAAATCGAAAAAGCTACTCGGAGCAGAAGAGCATCCATTTATACTGACTTTTTTTTTATGACGCATCCGTGATCGAGTACCCATTTTTCCATTTTGTAAATGCTTATAGAAAATTTTGATGTTGTAGTTCAGAGACACGAGTGGGATTAGTACCTCAGGCAGCCTCTGTAGATGGTCCATTTTGCTTTATTGACATTGATGAATGAAACGCCGTGATTCAATCATTCACAAAGCTGGAAGCATAATGTGCTTGTTACCCTCGAAACTTTTGGTCATTTAAAGCCATTTCAATGTTCCTGTGATTCTATCAGTGATCCATGTACCCATCGAAAGTGACTCATGAGCCTCGAAATGATATAGTGGACCAACTCTTATTCATTGATGTAGGTGATAGGTTTTTCGTTTTCGTTTTTCCTTCTAATATCTAATTTTGGTAGTGTAGTGGTAGGTTGCCCACTATCGCAAACGCATGCTCACGGGTTCGAATCCCGTGTCGATATCCGCCTAGGTCAACCAGCCTTCGATCCCTCTGGGGTCGATTAACTGATAACTGTCCTTCCTAGGAGGATAAAAACAACGACTTGTACATTGGCTGACCACCGCAAGTCAAAGGTATACGAAACATACGCCTTCACTACGCCACTGCAGTTCTGAATGGAGGGCATTGCTGAGCGTATCTCTCACAAGGGATTGATCAACGCCTGAAGACTTTATCCTTTTTGGTCTATATATAATTCTGATTTCACGACCTTCTTACTGCAGAAAATTTCACTAATTGTAATCTAGCTGAAAGGAGCTCCCATGACGAACTCTCTCATGGGCCATCATAATGAAGATGAGAAGGCTTCTAGTTTGACGGTTAAGGTCTAAGCTACCAATCTTTAACCACTGATAAGAGTAGATGACTAAAAACTAAATCAGAGGTCAGGAAGATTATAAGGTCTTCAGACACAGTACCCTGTGATAACCCAAGAGCACAAAACCGGTTGATGAAGTTCGTGAGCTTTTTTTAAATAGGAGTGAGTAACAAAAATTTTCCGCTAATTCTCTAATTTTTCGTGCAAATTTTATGAATTACCTCATGGGGATTGCTGTCGATGAAAAAAGAACCATCGCAAATTGGAGGCTGCTTAGTAGAGTGACCTTTGCTTTGGAAATAGTATGGCTGCTTTCATAGTCGACAATTTGGCCCGCGAGCGAGCGAGCGATCGAGCGATTGGGGCGACGCTTGCCCGCGGTATTGTAAACAAGGGCCAATCGCTCGATCGCTTGCTCGCGGGCCAAATCGTGGACTATGAAGGCAGGCTGTGCTATTTATGTACTAAACATGTGATAAAGTGACCCCTGACATGTCTCCCTAACCACCCCAGGCCTTGTTCAAGGTACATTTTTGTTGCAGGACGGAGGCGCATGAGTAAGTCTTCGAGTTACTGTATCCACATTCACAGATCCGTCTTGTATCAGTATGGATCATGTGGCGTAAACAGCTCCATACGTACCCCCTATTTAAGCCTTTCTCGAAGGGTAAGGTTCACTCCTTTACTCGGTCGTTCAGCTCTCATCTTGAAAGCTTGGAACAACTACTCGTACTCGTACTCGTACAAACACTCCTAACGGCTTTCCGAGCGAAACCCTGTAACTACAACGTTGGTTTTCATTGCGACCTTCGATGTCAGTTTCGGCTTAATCGATTTTTCAGAGTCACGAGATGAACTTCTTCTCAATATTTCTGTCGCTGGTTACTCTAATACTTTCAGTGGAGAGCGCAAAATTCAGGGTAAGAGGATTCTTCCCATTTCAGAGCAAGTCTGGCCCAGACACTGATCAATGTTGAAAAGAAGGGGTACACCCTTGATTGCTTCTCTTGCGCTGCACGGCATTTGCCCCCTCTTAGCTTTGTTAACACGTAGTGAGGAGACGGCATTGGCTGATGGGAAGATTCGTACTGAACAAGGCCTGTATGTCGGGAAGATCTAAACGAGTAGCTGGTACTGCTGCAATGCAGCGAACTTTAGGAAGGGTGGCTTTCATAATCAAATCTTGGAATGCGTTAGAGCTTCTAATAAAAATGAGCGGAGCGATAGACTGCTGTGCAGCTGTATTGCTCGAAAACCCCGAAAGATTAATAAGTATTGAGAACGTTATGCCAATGTTAATTTTAGCATGTTTCAGTTTTACGTCTATAGGGACACCCAGAAGTGCGCTGCCGGCACTTCATCCAGAAGGTCTTCACTTCGAATTCGCAGAGTTTACTCGGTATTTTTTGACAAGAGAACCAGGCAAATCTTGAAAATTAAGCGATATAGACATCATCCTCATGATGCTATAGTCTCGCTCGTAAATGAAGAGTACAATGGGGACATGACAAACGTTGGCCTTGGAATTTACCTTGGCTTTACACGCTCTAAGGAATTTCGCAGCAATGAAAGTCCTACCTCTAATCACAGATTGGAGAAGGATATTTCGGATGATAGAATTCCACCTGTAAAGCCCGGTACTGGAAGTGACTTCTCCGAAATGTACCACGATGCTCCAGTCATGCTAAAAATTCATTTTATGGAGGTGAAAAATACAGGAGGAGAGGAAACTTATGCGTAAGAAAAAGTATTTCCTTTCAGAGTTTAATTCGTTCGAGATTGGGCTATAATAATTTTGCAGGTTATACGTGGCCAACAGCTGTTCTGAAAGTAAAAAATGGATTGCTAACGAAGGTTATTACCGACTTGATACCAACAACGGAGAGTTCATACCTATTTATTATGATCCCGTTGAAACAGACTTCTATTATTGAATAAAAATTACTCGCTCCTAACTCGGGAAACCAGCAGAAAGTCTTTAAAACTTCGACAATCTGGAGCACCTTACCTACTTCTTCATTTGAACGACGGCCATGGATATTGGTCACTAGACTGGATTGAGCAGTTTCAATGCATGACAATCTGCATACCTTCTGTTGCTTTGAAAACCATTATCAGCTCTGGCATTATGCCAAGCAATCGCGGTAGTTTCCGAAATGTTTTCCACAACCTGCCTTTCAAAAAAAGGTCTTCTATTACTTTCTTTGCTCATTGGTCCATGCCACGGCGAAAGAATGTGAAAATATCAGTCACCTACCGTAAAGAAGTTGGTTGTGTAATGTTCTGGCTGCATGCTCCTTTGTTCAATGCTGGCAGAACGCCAAAGATTTCAAGACGAATCAGAAAAGTGACAAGGTTGAATCCTTTTATCGTACGATCTGCGTTCTGCCCCCAAACTGTATTCTATGACAACAGGGTGCGCTACAAATATGGTAACTTTTCGGACGCCCGTAATTCCATTGTCTGAAGGATTTCTCCAAATCTGCACATTCCATTATGTTTGTGGTATACTTCAGCCCACATAACTACGTTGGTGCTTTCAATTCGTCAGATTTTGAGAAACGGTGACGCCATAGATATCGATCGACCGTTCCGTCTGTGGACGCAATTGGTGAGTTCTTTCCCGGTAACGCTCCTCGTTTCAACATTTCCCACAGACAATCTCTTGAATCGCGATGAGTAGACAGGTCAACGACATACCTCAATACAGTCTTCTTGTCTCGCATACGACCCCTTTTCCGGATCAATTGCTTGGGAAGGAGTACGCTGCGGAACCTGCAGAAACACAAGAAAAGAGACTGCTTATTTGTATGTCCTACTCCGAGGAGAAGAGTCGAGTAAATGCAAATGTCTTCAGATATATTCGAGAACCTCGTAAGCTCCTTGACGAGGATAAGTTGGAGATAAACACAAGCGCAGTACGGTACTTACGAGAGGCGCACGTGCTTCGACGTACCTTTTTTTGACTAAAATGTTTCAGCATGGAAGAAATGTTGTGATCCCAGAGTATACGTATATTTCATGGTGCAATGTAAGGTGCCCACGCGCATACTCATGGATTTCAATCCTATGCCGATATCCGCTTAGGTCAATCAGCCTTCCGTCCCTATGGGATCGCTCAGTTAGTGACTGACCTTTCTGGGAAGCTAAAAGCACCGACTTGCACATTGGCTGGACACCGAAAGACATAGGTTTAGGCTACGTACTCCTTTATTAATCCCACTGCAATTCTGAATGGAGGACGTTGCGGAGCGTATCCCTCAGACGGGATTGAATAACGCCTGAAGACGTTATCCACTTGAGACTATATCTAATTCTGATTTCACTGCTGAATTCTTGATTTCTTCGCTCACACCATATAGAGCATTAGAACCTTACTGCACAAACCTTCACGAATTCTAGCCTAGCTGATGGAAGCTCCTATGACGAACTCCTCTCAGGGGTCATCACTTATACGAGAAGACTTCAAATTTGACGATTCAAGTCTAATAAGCTATCAAAACTCCTCAACCATTGATATGAGTATAAATCACAACAAATTTTGAGAGATAAGGAAGGTGATAAGGTTTTCAGACACAATATCCTGTGATGACCCAACCAATAGCACAAAACCAATCAATGAGATTCGTGAGTTTCCTTTTGAGTGAAGTGAACACAGGAAATTCCCCGTTAATTCTCTGATTTCTCTGTAAATTTTATAAATTTCCTCATGAGGATAGCTGTCGATGAAAAAAACCATTGCAAATTGGACGCAGTGCAGTAGAGTGATCACTGCTTCAGAAACTAGCTATTTATATAAGAAGCATGTGATACAGTGACTCCTGCTATGGCCCTTTGACCACCCCAGGCCTTGTTCAAGGTACGTTTTTGTTGCAGGACGGATGCGCTTGAATAAGTCTTCAAGTTACTGTATCATACATTCACAGAACCCCAAAATCTGTCTTATATCAGGACCAGTTGGGCTACGCACGCCAATGTCTGCACCACATGCTCACGCTTAAAAGAGTTAATCGGTTGCTCTTCATCTCGAAAATTATGAACCATTAGAGGTTTAACTGATAGGCAACCAAAGAATTGAGTAGTACTCACTAATGTTCTCAAATGTTAATAACACCATTATAAGATTTCGTTATCACTGGACCTTCTTTCCTCCACGGGTACATCACTAGTTAAGAATCTCAAATTATTGGCAGTCGGATGAGCTTCACCGTAAATGATATCAAAACATAAAGTGAACTTGAGCTTTCACCGAGTTACAAACCTTGCTGGGCTGCGGTCCTAATCTATATCACAGTCATAGACATAAATATATTATATATACCACAGGAGTCGAATTCAGTTGGTAAGTGCTCTTATCACTCGTTATCAGCTGTTATCAGATCTATCATCGGTCGTCTGCGATCCCGCCATACTTCACATCATATGCCAAACTGTCAAAGCTCCACTATAATGTCATTATCATAGTGGCTCTACGCTTTCGAGGATTTTCATTGGCCTTTATCAGTTTTATCAGCTCCTGGCCTAGCACCAACCGTTCTCGATCCCGTCTCCAAGTACCTACGACCCTTCCACATCTTACATCACTTATTGAAATACCAAGACTCCACTATTAACAGGAAGCGCGTCACAGACCTACAGGCCCTCGCCTTCTATGACTTCTTATCAGTCCTATCACTTGATATCATTCTCTGTCACCAATCACTAACGATCCCCTCATATGCTACACCACATGCCAAAGTGCCAAGGCTTCACCGCTAATACAAAGGGGGTTACGGACCCTGTGGCTTTTGCCTTTTAAGGCCCCTTATCAGTTTCTATCGATAGTTGTCACTTCCAGTCACCTACCATCGGTGTTCCCCTCCCGCCTTCTATCTCTCTTTCAAATTTGAATGCCCTAGGTCCAGTGGGACAGGAGTTATGAATTTCCGGTCAGACAAACACACACACAAACACACCAATACACTTAGCCGATTATATAAGTAGGATGGAACATGCTGCGTAAACAATTCCATACACACCCCTATTTAAGCCTTTCTCGAAGGGTAAGGTTCACTCCTTTACTCGGTCGTGCAGCGCGGCCTTCGATGTCAGTTTCGGCTTAACCGATTTTTCAGAGTCACCAGATGAACTTCTTCTCAATATTTCTGTCGCTGGTTACTCTAATAGTTTCAGTGGAGAGTGCAAAATTCACGGTGAGAGTATTCCTCTCATTTCAGAAAAAGTTGGCCTAGACACTGATCGGTGTTGAAAAGAAGGTGTTCACCTTTGATTGCTTTTCTCTTCATATGTATTCATGCTTCTCTTGCTCTGCACGTCTACCGGCATTTGCCCCCACTTAGCTTTTTTTAACACGTACTGATGAGACGGCATTGGCTGATGGGAAGATTCGTACTGAACAAGGCCTGTATGTCGGGAAGATCTAAACGAGTAGCTGGTACTGCTGCAATGCAGCGAACTTTAGGAAGGGTGGCTTTCATAATCAAATCTTGGAATGCGTTAGAGCTTCTAATAAATAAATAGTAAATACAATAATAATAACATTGCTCGAAAATCTCGATAGGTTAATAAGTATGGAGAACGTTATGCCAATGTTAACTTTAGCACGTTTCAGTTTTCCATCTTGAGGGACACCCAGAAGTGCGCTGCCGGCGGTTCAGCCAGATTATCTGCACTTCAAATTCGCAGAGTCTACACGGTATTTTTCGACAAGAGAACCAGACAAATTTTGAAAATGCAGCCATATAGACATCATCCTTATGATGCCATGAACTCGATCGTCACTGAAGAGTTCAATGGAGACATGGCAAACGTTGGTCTTGGAATCTACCTTGGCATTACACGCTCTAAGGAATTTCGCAGCAATGAAAGTCCTACCTCTAATCACAGATTGGAAAAGGATATTTTGTATGATAAAATTCCACTTGTGAAGCCTGGTACTGGAGGTGACTTTTCCGAAATGTACCACGATGCTCCAGTCTTGCTAAAAATTCATTTTGTGGAGGTGAAAAAAACAGGAGGAGAGGAAACTCATTCGTAAGAAAAAATAGCTTCTTGAAGAATTTGGTTGGTTTCAAGTAAGGTTAATAAATTTGCAGGTTATTCGTGGCCAACAGTTGTTCTGAAAGTAAAAAATGGATTGCTAACGAAGGTTATTACCGACTTGACACCACCAACGGACACTTCATACCTATTTATTATGATCCCGTTGAATCAGACTTCTATTACTGAATAAAACTTACTCGCCCCTAACTCGGGAAACCAGCAGAAAGTCTTCAAAACTTCGACAATCTGGAGCACCTTACCTACTTCTTCATTTGAACGACGGCCATGGATATTGGTCACTACACTGGATTGAGCAGTTTCAATGGCTGACAATCCGCATAACATTTGTTGCTTTAAAAACCCTTATCAGCTCTGGCATTATGCCAAGCAATCGCGGTAGTCTCTTTCAAAGATGTTTTCCACAACGTGCCTTTCAAAAAAAGGTCTTCTATTACTTTCTTCGCTCATGGATCCATGCCACGACGAAAGAATGTGAAAATGCGAAAGAATGTGAAAATCTCAGTCACCAACCGTTAGAGTTGGTTGCCTGACGTGCTGGCTGCGTGCTCCTCTGTTGAACGCTTTCAAAACGCCGAAGATGCCAAGAAGACTAATAGGCCAGGTATCACGGTTGAATCCTTTTATCGTATGGTCTGTGTTGTGCCCTCAAAACTGCATTTTATGACTATTTCGCACATGGGTTTACGCTCAACGTGAGCAGAATCGGGAATTTCACTCAGAAGCTACCGCCATTTCCATGGAGGGTTCCAAACCTTGCGTTCAATCTGTACCTGACCTGTATTGAATTCCAGTCTCGAAGGTGTTTCTGTTGGAGCCGCTGTTCTTTAGAATTTTGTGCCTATGTCTACAGGGAGCAAAAATCACAGAATCTACCCATGATTCGGGCCTCTGGAAGAAATGAGTAGTTCTGAAAGGCTTAAGTTCGAGCGTCGATCAAAATCGCCTAGATATTGTGGATGAGCAAATGAACTCTGATGGGCTCACGGTGACAGTTGGCAGTGGGTACTATTTATGGCTTATTACGCCGGATTCAGAGCAACACTTATGTCGTCCACTTTCTTGTAGTTTTCATAGCCAAATGGGAGGATACATCTCTCTCAGTTCCTGCAAAACACAAATTCTTCAGCTTTCGTTCGAGAGATGAGGTAGAAGTGAACAGAAAACTGCTCCGGAAGTTACGAAGACTCTAATTCGGTTCTACTATTTAGTACACCTCCTCAGACTATCACCTTTCTGAGCACTGCAAGCAGTCTCTGGCCGAGAACCAATTCGTCAAGCGTGGTGACATCAAAAATGCTGGGGTACCTCCACTCGCTCACATTCCTCCTCTCTCTGGTCGAATTGAATGGAAGATTTGTCCCCTTGTTGCATGAATGTTATAGATAATAATGAGGATCATGTAGTTGAAGAGGGAGAGTCCTGATGAAAGCCAAAACGTGTATCTGAGCTTCTCAAGATTTTTGCACTTAAAAGAAAAATCCTGCTGTATCTGGCCTGTACTGGAATCACTCTGGATTGCAGCTTTCAAAGAAGGCGACGAAGCTAGATGCCTAGTGGATCCGTTTGCTTTTCTTTTCCTTTTGCAGCAAATTTGGGACCAGCACTGCATTCACCGCATACTCACAGATCTTTCCACAGACATGAGCTCGCCGTAATGGGGTCATTCATTCCACCAGAGAAAGTTTGCTTCATTGGAGCCGTTTTCTTACGAGGTGAAAGGGTGAAGAGGATAGCGTGCTCCTATGGGAAGGAATACCATGGGTACCTTTCCAAAATGCGCCCTACATTATTCCAATTGCATTTTTCAGAGCAGCCCCATGTAACTTTTTGCGCGTGGTTTGTTGTCGCTGCAGTCACTGGAAGCGTCAGTGATGCAAATTTTTCAACAAGAATATTTTACAACAATAATACAACAAAAAAATGTTGGCCTGAAGTAGAGCTGGACTTTCTGACTGTATCATGTTGATACCTTATTTATTCGAACAAGTGAATCTACACGCTTAATTTGTCTAGTTTTAAGAAAGGTTACTTTCTTCACAGTTCTGTTTGTCGTATCCAATTTAACTTTTTTCGCTTTAATTTGGTGACCTACATACCTGCGAGAGAAGGAGTAGCCACACGATCTGATTGACAAGGAAGTTCAAAAGAATCACAGGAGTTCCCCTGAACATTTACGGTGCATGGTGCTCCTCTTCTCAAAGTCCATTACAGTAATCGAGACACTGAGTCAAGAACAGAACATTGTTTTGAGGGATGGTATTAGGAGGACGGTTAAAGCGACAGCAGTAAGAGTGAGAAAAGCCAGTAATGTACAATTTCTAACTAAAGAGAGCAGTACAATGCATACGAAGTAGCTAGTGGCATCGTGGCAGTGGAAAGTCCTTCTCGTTATCCACAAAAAGTTGTAGTTGTGCCTTACTTTTCGATGACTTTTACTGGATGCCGATCGCTAAAGCCTTTTAATGTTGTTATACTTGCAGGAAGAGTCACATTTTGAATTCGGGTAAAGAGAACATCGACTGGTCGAACTATGTAGATGGGTACGTTGGGGCAGTGAACGAATGAGCGAGGATAAATGGAAACCTCAGTTGCAGGTATTCTGATGATTAACTTCAATACACACTATGTACCGTAGTTTTCTAATGCCATCATAGTTACAGAACCTGTAGCACATTACCTTATTCGAGCAAAGAGACGAGGAGAAGCTCAGTAGACTTGGATGGCAGCTTCACCCTAGAGTGCAACATTGGAGCCACACGTTATTAGTTGGAGAGAAATTCAAGGAAGCCTTTGATGTCAAGCAACCGTCATATTTGACTGGAGCAGTTTCGGCAAAATGCTATGATTGAACCATTTCCGTTGTTAGATACATAAGCTTTGAGCGAACAGACGTATGGATGTGAGCAACCGCAACCGTCCTAACTTGGAAGTGTTTTCAGCAAAAATTTCTGTCACCTTGCAAACTGCTTTTAGTTGCACCACGGACAGGTAGATAAAGAAGAGCCGAGTAAGCTCAGGCTTACTAGACCGGATCGGTACAGCCTCCATGTAGTACTTACTAATCGTTGCTTTCTTGTGCATTTTGACCGAGTAAACAGAAGTGGCGTCAAAAGCCTTTGATTTCTTTCTGTTTCTCCATACAAAGAGCTCGCTCCACGGAGTTGCATCACACATTTCACTTAGATGTGGTTTTCTGGCCTAATGCCCTGTGATGATTTAATAGCACAAAACCGGTTCATGCGGTTCATGAGTTTCCTTTTTAAGTGGAGTGAAAACCGGAAATTTCTGTTTATTTTTCAATCTCTGATGTAAGTTTGTGAATATTCTCATGGGGATTGCTGTCGATAAAAGAATCACTGTAAGTTGAATCACAGTAGAGAGGTTACTGGTCAGAAAGTTATATATTTCTGAAAAAAAAACATCGAATCAGCAGCGATACCGCTCGAGAAATACATTACGGTACTGTCAATATACAATCGTGCCTCAAAATGACATATGATTCCTCATCTCATTCATACGTGGCTTCAATATACAAAAATCAAACAAAAGCATGGGCGACAAACGACAAACTCTCACTTCAGAAAAGAATAAATAGCAATCGTCCAACTGTGTAGCAACTCATACAACAGTACCGAAGTAGTGCATCGTAAAATTAGGTAACTGGAGTGAGTGTTGAACGGAAAGATGACTGTTTTGGTTGATTAGTTGTTTGTTGAATATCACTATGAATATTTTCGCTGAGCCAAGTCTTGATGTGACCGATTCCAAGAAGTTTGTCGAAAATGCTACGGTATTCTTTACTGAAAGATATTATTTTAATGGTGCTGTAACAGTTGCACCGAATGGTTTTTTAAATCGGTTTGACTAAATGAATGCAAATGATCGAGTATGTCCCCACTATTGCACTACACCATTAAAGGCACGATTCACGATAAAAAAGGTTACTGAGTTCTTCCTGTGGGAATACTCAGCGCCCCTCAGGTGGTAGAAGGGATCCTCTCGTCCCATAATCGCGGCGTTCAGGGCATAGGGGAAGCCCCGTTGCTGCCGTAGCTCGCTTTCCCGCCCCTCGATCGATATCACGTTAGACGAGTGTCGAGACAATACAGATTGCTATTATTCGTTCTAGGACCCACCCACAATCAGCTAATCGCCGAGTGATGAAGCGATGTTTTTCTCTCACTCTTTTTTCCTCTGTTATTCTTTTTGTTGCCGCGATCCCCTATTTATTTCCTACTCCTAGGGGCTGATAAAGGTGAGCTGCTTCTACTGTTACGAGGGTTTTTTTTTGTCTACTTATGCTTATAAGTGAGTGAATTCCTGCTTATCATAGTCTGTTATTCGCACCAGGACCCACACTTACGCAGTGAGACACATTGTATAGCTCGTCCAAACACTCTTCTTCATTTTTCTGGTCTCATTCTCGTCCAGCCCCCTTTTTAACGGTTTTTCGAAGCCTTTTTTCACGTTGGAAACATCGATGCACGCAGCTTCTTCACCTTTATCGCACTAGTTTCGATCTTGTCTTCCATTTTTCATCATAATCTGGATTACCCAAATTATCGTCAACTTAACCTTTAATCCTCCACGCCAGTGGTGCTCAGAGAATCACCTTCAACTTTAGAATCACTCCATCTGTCTAATACTACCCCATCTTTCGATAATAAGCATGAGATATTCAAAAAAAATCATAATATAGTCAGCTGATTTATGATTGGTTGCGTACCCACTCGATTGAAGGCACAGTTTGCCTTACATATTTCTGAGGTACATAGTTTCAAACGAATAATGAAAGTTTTAGTCTCCAAGAGTATGGCGACAAAGGTTGCATGGGAGGGGTATTGAGACGAGCTGTCCGAATGCTTAGGCCACTGACTACAGTAAGCAGCCTGCGTGCAGAGTGTGCGCCCCGATGCGGATGGTGCAGCCTTGACAACCTCTTATACGTCATGAAAACTCGTCCCAATTCAGCGTGTGCATGGGAGAGGCCCTTACTAAATTCTGTCTGGGTCCGCTTTCGACCCGATCGCATCCTTTGTTTTATTCTTGGGGTAGCAGCCTCATGTTATAGAGTAATCCCAAAACCCATTTGAATCGTGAACTGTGCCTTTGACTCCGTGGGCTCCATTTTCGTGACAGCGGAGTAGAATTGCATGCTTACTGAAATTCATCGTATACTAATGTACTGACCTGATACAGTAGTATACGAAGAAATTAACAGAAGTTGCTGCAGTAGTAAATAGACCTGCAATCATGTTCAGGTATATCATTTCAATACTAAGATCGAGAATTTTCTTCATAGAAAATATGGCCATTGTGCTGAAATAGCCAAGCACAACTGAGAGACTAATAACAACCATAGAACGGTAGATGCTCTTCGATTTGCTACTGTCTGAAATCACTAAGTATTTTAGTAAACTGATGGTAGCCAAATAGGAATATGCTGGATGCAACATCATCTTTGGTACTTAATTTCAAATACCTACTCATTCGAAGTTTCTTCAAGAAGAATATGAAGGAAGCATTGCACAATATAATTAGAAGGCAAATTGCGATGATTACTCTAGAGTGCACGTCGTTGATTGTCCCCTGCATAGGTGTCACCAAAATGCACACGACCATCCTGTAACAAGCATGAACCTTGAAAAGCCTCCTTATTCCTTATGCACTCTTCATATCGGGTGATGGGAAAAACGGTGAAGGTAAAACAAGCGTCCAGGGAAAATAATGACATTGGATCGACTTACTGATCATACTTCCGATTAGCTAAAACCAACACATCCAGAACAGTTCCCATTATGCATCCTGGCAAGACCTGGGCAACGATGTAACGCCTTGAATAGGAAGCGACCATAGGTTTGCTGAAAAACAATTCTTGATTTAGGACAGCCCTTACCTAAGTCTATGAGAGATAATACATGTGATGAGAGTCTCATCCCTCTGGTAACTCTTTCCTTTGAAAAACTCACTAGAAAGTCATCATAGATAGTAGGCGATCAATAGCAATTGCAAGTAAAAACATCGGTGATGTGCATGCTCCAAACAGAGGTATCAGTTGAAGGTAAGCACAGATAGGTTGAGGAATTGTTTCTTTTTGGACACTGTAAGTCAAAATATAAAAATCAATAAGGAATTTGTAAAAGGCGAGTAATAGCAAAGAATGGCCCGTCATGTTTTCCGCACACGGTCTCGTGAAGCCGCCAGCTATGAAAAAGAGTTCAAAGAAATTTCACTGGATGGATACTGTAGCCGCCACAGAACTTCCACTAGAAGAATACTGTAGTGACCGCAGAACCACTGCCGCTTCCCATGGGAATTCGTGGAAATTAGAGCCACCCCGCACTGGGTTGTTGGCAGCGAAAATCGGGTGAAGCTAGGTTACCATTGCGAAGAGTAATTCGATCCAATTCGATTCGAACTTACATATTGTGATAGGAAGTCGATATAAGATTAGAAGATACAAGCATCATGTCGCTGAGGGATACCAAAGCGATGAGTATGCTACACGGACTGCGTAAAGCCCTTAATCAAAACAAGTACAGACGAAACGCTTGCAATGAGTGCAAAATTATTACGACCAATTTAGATCCTCTTAAAAAGACCTTACCTTGATCGTATTGTTACATAAATGATTAGCCCGTTCCCTATGAAGCTGATCACAGGGATCACGATGTATAACACATGATAGGGGACCGGTTTACTGTTTGGATACATTCTGAAACGATTGTTAAACTAGAGAGAATGCAATTTGAGGTAACTGTTGTTAGGCAAGCCGAAGCACATTGAGAACTCGAGGCCCATCATCTACAGGCATGCGCTAACTCCTTGAAAATCTCCCTATAAATGGAAGGAACTTAAAGGTTTCTAATGATGATTGTCTTGCACTTCGTTCATCGTCAGTACCTCAAAAGCGGCTGGCGACAAAACGAATTTCATATGAGAGAGGGTATTGAGAGAGGGTCTTCACTACAAGGTATAGCGATAAGTGACATGACATTAAAGTCTACAGGAAAGTGGATAGCATTGAAGACATAAGCAGTATTCAAAGTTCTTTAGAGTCCATCTTGAAGTGGTCTGAGTTATGGTGTTTACCGCTCGCTCCTGAAAAGACAGTGTTTATGAGGATTGGTGGCTCTACATTGCCGAGAGCCTACAAACTCCGGGAGCATTGTATGAATGAGGTCTCCGCTGTCAGGGATCTTGGCTTCCATTATAACAATAAGCTCAGCTTTTCTGACCATTATGAGGCTATCGTCAGGAAAGCTACTTTTCGAACCTATCAAATTTTTAAGGGCTTGACAGTAAAGGATGAAAAAGTCTTAATTAAGGCGTATAAGACATACGTGCGGCCCATAGTGGAAAGCGGTGCATCAATATTCTGCCCTTGGAAGAAGAAAGACGTGGATTTACTGGAAAAAGTTCAGGATAATTATACGCGGAAGTTATGCATTAGGACAGGGGAGGCCGTTTTTTCAGACGTGCCTCACCCATCCTCTAGGAACCAAAAGTTTAAGCTTCATAGCCTAAAATCACGAAGGAAGGTATATGATGTCTGTATGGTATTTAAGTTATTGACAGGGATTGCGAGAGTTGATGAGTCCAGGTTCTTCACTCGAAATGTTTCGAGGACCAGAGGCAGCTCCGTGAAAATTTCATACGCAACGCCTCGAACCAACTTGAAGCTCCATAGTTTCAACTGTAGAGCAGGCTCTACATTCATATCTTTGAAATCGCAGGCAGTACTTCTCTCCCCTGCATATATGCACTTTAAGCGACTTGTAAAGAAAGAATTACTGAGTTTTATATAGTTGTATGAGGTTTTACAGCGTGTGTTGCTTATTTCTCACGTCTACCTTATGTAGCGTATAAACAAATAAACAAAATAAACAAATAAGTGATTTGCAAGCAGCTCATGCTGAAGCGCCGGGACTGGAAAGGCTGGCTGTGGCTTCGCCAGTCTTATATGCACGTTTCGATACCATCACAGAACAGCCATTGTGTTCGAAGGGTCACTCAATTCAATTTTTTCAGTAATTGTAATTGTAATTGCTTACTGCACAGGATAACACCCATGCTAAAGTAGCAATATTCGTCTGTAGCTCTACCGATTCAGGCTGTTAGGACTTTCCTCTTTCAGCTTCGAAATGCCCGTTCGCATGTGAAGAATCAACCAAGAGGAGTAAGATAAGAGTGCAGAAGGTATAATGGAATACACTCTCCCAAGCATAACAAGCCAGACTGCGATGTAGCTTGTAAGCAGGACAACAGTTACAACTATTGCTTAGTAGTCTCGCTGCTGTCAATAATCAGCAATGGAGCAACAAGATGCCTAGGGAGACTCAATTGGACTGGTTGAATCCACAGTCTCAAGACTCACTGAAGATCATAAAGTGCTGCTATTTAAGACATCTATCGACTTAGAAAATCCCTTTTACTTAAGGATGGACTTGTTCCCCACGCTTCTTTACAGTAAGCAATCGAACACTTCTGGATGTTCTAGCTCCGTATGATCGGAAGACTATGATGTGAACAACGAGCTCCACAGTTGAGCAGAAAAGAAAGCGAAAATAAAGTAAGCATCCAGGAACATCCAGGAAGCAGTGAAAAAGGCAAAGGTTACTGGCTCCCGATTCTACTGTACTTCTTTCCCTAGGATTCCCCAGACTCTCTTCATACTTTGTGATGCTCTGAAAAACAATGAATGACTTGTTTTGGCTCCTCTTGCATGAAGGTCCACTGGAATGTAATCTAGGCTACGAGCACTCATTCTGAAATCAGATTCGTTCATTTCAAGTAAAGATAAAGAGCGCAGAAAATGAAAGAGAAAGTTCCATCGAATAACTATGCCTGCAAGCCTTTTACTCAATCTTTACAAATAATTGTCGAAACTGGTGCAAGGAAAAAAGGAAAGTACAACGACTTGATGTAAGAAGAGTTTTCTTCGCTGAAAATGTCATGAAAACAAAAAGAGTCGCTGAATAGTTGGAAAAAGTCAAAAAGTATGGAAAACCATGGAAAAGGTTCGAGGCAAAACAAAAAGTTAACCAATGCAGAGCGAATGTTGCTAGCTGTTAAAAGGAAGCCAGTGGAAGAGAGAGAATTTATGAAAATTGGATCGAAGGTATTGGAAGTTTTATAAGAGTTGGGAGAGTGTTTTCATAGGTCTTTTCATTTTGCCTAAACTCGAGAGTAATGGCAGTGATGACCGGTGAAAGTGCGCTGGTAAATATGAGCAAAAAATACAAACGTCCTTACCAAAAGATCTGCTTTCAGTGAGCATGCGAAAGGTTGCGCAGGAAAAGACGTGCATACAAATAAATATAATGGAAAGAGAAAAGGTAGATGTGGTAAGCCATTACCGTAATTAGTAAGTTCGCTTCTAAGGATCAACCGTTGGGTCGAGAAGAATGTTGTAGGGAATGGTTGCGAGTTTCTCCTACAATGTTATTGCGACATTCGAGAGCCGTTCCAAGGATTGAACCTTTGATGATTGGCAATTGTCGATTCAGTCTAAACTATTATCTGGTAGTGTACAGAGAGAGGAAATTAAAAACGCCACTAATAAACAAACCAAGTGACGTCTAGCCACTCTATAAATTTATAGCTTGGTTCTACGAAAGAGCGGCTGTATGACTGAGTGAGAAGTATGAAACCATTTGGGTCCGGTGTCTTCTCCCCGAACTCGCCGCAGCCGATCGCGCGCTATGAATGGAAATGTTCGAGCTGGAAGGACAGGATAGCCGCCAAGTGACCTTTGCCGCTAGCCATGGGAATTTGGGAAGATTTTCATTATCCCAGTACATTCACATTTGTTATTGCAATGAGAGAACAAGCTTTGTGCAGTTGTCAGCATCAATGCGCGATCAGATCGTCTTCCTCCTGATATGGCCAAGCTCTTGGAGATACTGCTAGATATCTCTTTGAATTATAGTCTTGCCAAAAGTATTAGGTGTGTGCATTAATTTCCGCCGTTTTTTGCGTGCAAAAACATATTTATTACAAAATTAGAGCCAAATGTACACTAACCAATGTATTGCCCACCGTTAGCTACAACTTCTTGCCATCTTTCTGGTATCTTGTTGACTACGAGTCTAAAAAAGTCTTCATCTTTTGAGGCAATCCAGTAATCCACCCATTTTCGCACTTCATCGGTATTCCGGAAGCGTGTATCTGCTCAACTTACTTGCATGGACCGGAATAGATGGAAATCAAAAAGAGCAAGATCCGGAGAGTATGCGGGCTGAACAACCTGATCCCAACCAACAACTGCAATTTTTTTATAAAGACATTTTTCGCAACACGTGGTCTGGCATGTTCGTGGTGGAACGGCAACTCATGATATATTCTTGCGATTAAGGCGAGCTTTTAGGTGAGAGCATCCTACAAACTGTCAGGTTAGTGTTCGTAGTGATCAGCAGTAACAGTTTCGTTTGGGCTCAGCGGCTCATAGTACACAACACCCTTTTGATCCCACCACCAAATGCACACACAGCATTACTTTTTGCTTTCCGCTTTCCTTGCAAACTCTCGAGTAAAGAGAAACCATCTCAGGAGGTTTATTCAGATAGAGCTTGTCCTTCATAAGTATCAAAAAGCTTCGGGTGGGCTTCAGTGCCAGTTTTCTTGAAAACAAACAGCAGGAAAAGGGCTTCCCGGGAAAACGGTTTATCATGTTCCATGACGAATCATTTTGGGAGCAACGGGCTTTTGGGGAAAAACTGATCTGTCTGCCCTTACGTAGGTAGCTAATACCCTATCGTACGGAATATGATAGGATTCATAGGTGATCCTCTGACATGTTTCGTGCAACTACCCTTTGAAGACGGCGGCGGAAATTAATGCACACACCTAATATTTCCCTACTATAGTGTATCCATCATATTACTTTTCAACAGTTCTTTTATGAATTCGGGATCTCCTAGTCGCTTTTAGAATATTATTTCCTATTATACCTTTTATGAGACAGCATTTTTGAGATTGAAGAAATTACCTTCTTATGAGCATCACTCCTATTTTCGCTAGCGTATTTGAAAAAATTTTCGGGAGACACCTTTGATGCACTTTGAACAAAACAACGTAGTTTCTTCCCACCAGCACGATTTTTGAACGGAAGGTCCTGATAAAAGAAGCTGTGTGTAACACCGAAGAAGTAGACTAAGGCTTCTGTGTTTAAACAGTAGATTCACGCTATCTGTTTCGATCAAGGAGACCTTCGACAAGGTTCCTTTTCATGAATGTAGTGATTTCAGCTTTCCTTTTCGAATCGTCGTAACCAAGTTTGCATCTGCTCCTTGGTCTTCTAGACTCTGAGTGGAATCGTTTCTGAGAGTAGGACACTTTCCTCTCTGCTTTTCTTCTTTGATATACGTCCGATTTCCCTTGGGCCTTCTCGACTCTGTCTTTTGCGGAAAAAAGCACTGTTCCTCCAAATGACTGAACCATTACGACTGTATATTGTATCAATTGGAATAGAAAGAAGAAGTGTTGAAAGAGTGGACGACATGCCTTTGTATTCGGCGATGAGCTTTATCTCTCAGTTCAACAAACTCACGCACTTTACCGGAAGCATTTAAGTCAGTCCAAGACTTGAGAATGGTGCTATGTGTAACTAGTGTCATTCATTCACTACTGGCAGTCGCCTGTGGTAAGAGCGGATTTTATGTACATATATCTCTCACGCTGTGGAATCCTGGCCTCTAAAAAAGGCAATAGCCTCGAAAGGTGAGGCCGTTGAATTAATGAATTGTTCCACCTAACAACCTCGCACGATACAAAAATATTTCAGTCATTGCTCATAGTGTTTGTGGCTTTCCCTATGCCTTCGATTTTCTGCTTACCTAATCTATTCACTTATGACTTTATCCATGTGACTCTTCGTCACGATAGATGGATAAATTAATAAATTGGTTACAATTCAGTTTTACTTCCTCTCAAATAAGGGAGTCAAACACACACATTGAGCCCTGAACAGCACTTAGTAGTTGGTATATGTATGTTTACAGGACGTCCAAATTGTAATAGCTTAGTCTCAATTATTGCTGTGATTTCTGGGAATATGATTCATTTAATGGGTAGGAAATACGTTTCCTGCGATTTTCCTCGGAAAAATAAGCTTATTGACTACTGTACATAGATGATGCGTAATTGTTTTTTATTATCTATTAATTTTATTTACTATGCGCCCGAGGAAGCGCTACATCCTGGCAAAGAAAGGCACTAGCGTGACAGTAGAAAATATCTAACAAAGGAAATATAGGAAAAGGAACTAACAAAAAAGAAAGAGAGAACATAACACAATAGAAAAGTAAATATATATCAAGATAATCCCTTCCACAATCGGCTAGTAATCAAGGTGGGTAGAAGAAAGAAAATGATAAACATTGAGCAATGCCTAGTTCGCTTACTAAGCGGTCTGACTACTTCTGCCTCTAGAAAAGCACTGGAAGTTTGAGAGAGGCAATTAGAGCTCACTCTGCAGCGTTTGCCCAACAGATCTCGAGACCAGGGCCCTCCTAGCCTCTTAATTCCTAATTCTATCGCAAGGGTTGAGCTTTGATCTCACAGTGTCATTCCTTCATTTTCGCCTCTGCTCTAGGGAAGGCTGCGCACTGAGCGACTCTCTGGTCTAGGTCTCTGCTACTACACATCAGCATTCATGATTTGTTAACTAATCCTGAGTTTTATGACGAAGCATCGTTCCAACTTTATTTTATTTCACTTGTTTGGTTTGTTAATTTTTTATTTTTTTTGTCTTTCATTTATGCTGTATGATTGTTGTCCGCGAGCAGCCATATGTCCCAATGCAGCGCGTCATGGAACGCATGAATAAATAAATAAAATAAATAAATAAATTAGCAGGCGAACCGATCTAACACCATCATCACATTTGACTCAAGAAGCTCCCGAGAAAAATGTAAGAAAAATAAACGCAAATGTGCATAAATAACCTCCCTTGATTGGATGAATCCGTGTCTTGGCTAGCCAATGACAAGTGCACGGGGTCGAGGGTGAAATGCAAATGATGAGCGACTCTGACATGTCCTTCGAAATTCATAGTTTGTGCCAAGTGAGTACATAGATAGGAACAATCCGTATTAGAGAAGAACAGAAGTTCCGATGAAATCAAGAATCAGAAGTAAACGCCAATGCTAGCCGCTGGTATATCTGTTACGATGATAAGATGATGTGCCTCCGATGCCCTAACGGAACACGCACTTTAAGTGATATCAGACACCTGAACTGCAGAAAAATTCTCTATATACCTGTGAATTCAATGCATGTATGCAAAATACTCACGAAATTAGGGAGACGCTATCTTGGGATGGAATACTGTCCTCTGCTAGTGCTAGGACGTCAAGTTCTATATAAGTTTTTAAAAAAATGCCTTCCTTCTCACATGAGAACAGCGGCATTTCTAGCTGATCTTGCTTTTTGGGATTGCATCTCGGAAGGTGGTGGGAAAAGTCATTTACAAATTTTACTTTGATCGTTTCAACATCTTATATGTACACCTTTTACGTACGGACGGAAATTTCTGTGACATTCCCCTGAAGAATTTCGACATGATATAGTAACTAGAAAACAGTACCGCACATGTTTGTGACTAGGTTGAAGCAGAATTCTTCATGAGCCTCACCTTTTTTGTCGCCGAAATTCTGGCCCGTATCTAGTTTCTTATGTAGTACCTATCGAGGTGTAAGGTGCTCATCTTGAAGGAGACAATGAGGCTGTGATCTTCAGCACGATAGCGACAAGAGCAGTTATCCCAACTCTGCACAGCCAAAATGTTCTGCTCTGTGGGTGAAGGGCGCTACAACATTTTCACTTTTCACATTTCCCAGCTAAATTGGAGATAGACGGTTTGCATGAGAAATGAACAAGTTTGCTGCTGCAATTGGACACACCGTGACCGCTTTTGTCTGATTCGTCTATGTATAGGAAGCGGTAGAAGTCATAGTCCTAGTCAGAAGTTAGAAATGCATAGAAACTTGTCATGTCGCACTATTTTATGACAATGTTTGATAGTTTACTTATAAGATTACCTTATTCTGCATAGTTTACTCGTCAAAACTTGATCGGACTTTGTTTTGAGCTCTAGCTCAACCGGCTCCTTTCCAATTTGGCTGGTCAGCTCTGTATCGTGAATAGAAAGTGTATTTACGAAATTTGTTGACTAGTCAGAAATGGAATGTGAGACTTCGCACTCCACTCACAGGAGGTTTTCTCATCCAAATAAGCATGCTAATGTTTTTTTTGTCATATTGTTTCTAGCTACAATAAGGTCATTTATCATTGCTATACTAGTGCAATTTGGTACAAGACCATGTGATCGACTTAATAGCCGATTATTCTTATGAAAATTTTGAATTCTTGCGAGCACAAACAGTCTAGCGTTGCTACTCTGAAAGAATGTTACATAAGACATCATGGTGAATCCTATTAAAGCTCTATGGGACTTCATGTATCTTTAGCTTCCTGTTCATACATTCCTATAGGTCCAAGGAGCTCCTGGCATGAGTGTCCGACTGACAACAGTAAAGATTTTGCCTGATTGTTAAATATAGAACATCTTTGATGGTGCGTGAGTGCATTCCATTTGAGTTTGTTATTTGACTCTCTGTAAGTCCAACTGGTCGGAATGAAACAACAGAGATCTTTTCGGAACTAGTTGATAGCTTCCATTTAGTTTCAGGATTACATGTTCGTCGTTAGTCGAAGAATCGACCACTGATAATATATAACTGATGTTTATGTTTATTTCTTGTTGGTTTGGTATGTCATTTCCTACCTTTAAGTTCTATCTAAACTTTGTTACGTTAGCTAATCATCCAGTTAATACGGACGATGAGTCTCTGATTGTGAGATATTGATTGAGCTGTTTTTTTCGCGCCATATTTTTGGTTTCTGAGGGGTTTATAAAGCCCACCATTTGAATGCTCAGTGAGTCTTTGTTAGAAGTCCTAAAAGTAGTCGTCTGTTTGTTACAAGTTACCACATAAATTGAATTCTAATAATTGTGCTGTACTATACTGTATAAAGTCCCTCGTGGCAAAGAGCAGAAAAGAGAACAAGACTTTTTCACTACATCGATGAGTCTGCTGCTAGTTTCGAGTTTTCAAGACACTATCAAAGTCATCTTTACGTGCAAAACCTCTTGAAAGCATTAGCCAGTGGCATGTTTGTATTTTTCTCAGGGAGAGATTGGAAGAGCAAATACCCTCGCAGAGAACATCGGAAGAATTACTTTGTTCCGCTCGAACGAAGTAAGTAAAGAATGCTCTGTAGAGAAATTGATGTTGAATTAGTAAACGAGTAAGTAGGAGTGGATTCCATGTCACCTCATCTACCTTTCGGAGCTCAATTTTTGAGAAACACTCGAAATAGAACTAGTGATATTTAGTGAATAGTTGGTACGAATTATAGCATATTCCCAGGAACTTCGCCAGATTGTGGAGACCTCTCGTCAGCTGGGCTGTACCCTTACCACTACAATGGAAGTACTGCTTTCTACTACTTTACTACATTAGTGTCATACTGCAAACGTATGTGTTAGTCCCATGATTGACACTCATGGCATTTAGTCTCACACACACATCCAAACCCATGAGTTGAAGCAAAGGGTTTGCCCAGAGCAGCAAATTAGGTGTTTTTGAATAAATGACAAGCCAACGGCCACAGTTTGATTCACTTTATCAATCTTCAAATTTACCATCACAAACAACAAATAGCGATATACAATAGAATTATCCCACGCGAGAAACGTTGAGTTGGATTGTCGAGCGATTTCGCAAACGAACAGTTGAGAGGGTCGTCTGTTGAGAAGTACTAATCACATTTCTGCCCAATGCAGCCTTGATGTGACCGATCCCGAGGAGTTTGTCGAATATAGCACGATACTCTTTGCTGAAAGATATCTTTGTAATCAGTCATCAGTCATTACTATGGTCATGACATGTTTCCTGGTTTACGCACTCTCGAAGCATGTGCTGACTCATATTAGAGGGTTCAAAGGTATAGCGGTCTTCTGGAATCTATATGCTTCCAGATTACATAGATATGATTGATATATCATGTCACTCTATCCCCAGTGCATCCTCTTACATAGAATTTATCAACTCTCCAAATGTCATGATATATCTCAATGAACGCTTTATTTCATTGATTCAATAGTAAAATTTTACGACAGCTCTGTGATGGTTCTCAAAAATCAGAGCTCAAGGGCTATTTGGTCTACCGGCTCACAACAAAACGGTCGAAACAGTGTGGCAAAGCAGATATTTAGTTCTGTATCCTATTTGAGAAAATGTACGGTAGCACAGATAAAGGGAAAGGTAAAAGTATACTCCCATAATTGCTAGACTCTGATGCTTCTAGCTCTATTCTTTGAAGATTGTTCTTATTTATGCTAAACCAACTTTAAACTATGAATCACGAAATTGGCGCAGTGTTTTGTTATAGATTGAACCTGTTCACAGGTCTTCTGAAATGGTGGTGGCCTTACCTGATGCCATAGTAGAGAAAGAAATTAACAGAGATTGACACATTAATAAGCAGTGAAGCGATTTGATCCAGATATGGTGACGCGTTAAGAAGTAGTACACCTTTTATAGAAAGCAGGACTAGTGTGCTGATATAGCCAAAAACGACTGAGAGACTAATAACAACAACGGAGCGATAGATGCTTTTCGTCTTTTCACTATCTGAAAAGAAGGAATGTTGTGGGAAGTAAGACACGAATGAATTTCGGATGAGAAAACCTACTAAGACGGAGCTTCTTCAAGAGGTACATGAAGGACGCATTGCATAGCACAATTAGGACGCACACAGCTATAATGAGTTTTGAAAACACGCTGTGGATCGTTCCTTGCATAGGTGCAGTCAGTGAACATATAACCTTTCTGCAATGCAAGAAATATCGTTGATCAATGGTAATCGCAAATTTAGATAGAACCTAATCATATGCTTCATGTATGACTACTGACTATCTCATTGAAATACAGACGGAATCTTTTGTGATGAAGAAGAAACATTGACACTAAAATTGACTTACTCTTCATGCTTCTGGTTTATCAAAACAATCACGTCCAAGGCAGTTCCGAGTATGCATCCCGGCAGAGTGTGTGCAGTGATATAAAATCTCGAATGAGAAGCTATCGTGGGTTTGCTAAAGAAGAACTTTCTAATAAAAATCATACTTCAGTTAGAATGAGTTAATGCAGGAGATGAAGAGAGAGAGATAGAGGTAGAATAACATGTATCACTAACATAGAGCCAGTATTTTTTTACATGCTCCATCAATAAATAGCTAGACTCAATTTTGTAGGTTAATTAAAGAGAGTAATGTTGCTCGAGTTACCTTCTCATTGAGCTTTTCCATTTGAAAATGTCCCGATTTCTTCTGTTAATAATAAAACCAAGTTTTACAATATAGCGTTGAGATGGCAACCCTTTTCTGTTTACACCTAGATTCTACCCTTCCACGGTCCTCGCTCAGCCACAAGTTCTCGAGAATCGAGGGATTAGAAACGATCGCATCAAAAAGAGACCTTATTAGGCTTTGCTCTGTACTTCCCCGCTGGGTTTATGCAATTGACTAAATAAAGTACCTACTCTGGCAATAGAATACCTAAGTGAAGGAGCACAATGAGTTTTTTTTTCTGAAGAAAACAAGTCATATTTGATCACCCCCAGGTCTACCGTTTTACTTGAAAAACTCACTAAAATCTCATCAAAGAAAATAGTCGGTCCATTGCAATCCCAAGCAAAAAAAATGGAGATGTACTTGATGCAAACAATGGTGCCAGTTGAAGGTATGCACAGTAAGGTTGAGGAATCAAATCACTTTGAACACTGTAAAGGCAAATTTAAGAAAACAAAGGTTTCGCTGGTGTAACGAAAAGGTGTACAAGTTTTTTCCTAAGCGTTCTGTGACAGCGCTGGCTCCCCTCTCACAAGGAACCAATGCAGCTAGCGTAGTTGACATACTTTGCGTAGCCCACAGATGACAAAATTGGTCAATTTCTTCCCAAGAACATGCGCATACCGAAAGGATCATGTTCTTTGTATTTTCCTCACTTGGAGACTTACACACTTACATCACATTGTCAATGTTTTTTCATTGTTTTGGTGACTTTTTGACTTTTTACTCAGGTCAGTAACTTTTGACGAAAACCAACATATTGTGAACGATGGTGGTTATGAGAATGGACGAGATCATCACCATGTCGCTGAGGGATACCAGAGCAATGAGTATGTTGCACGGACTTCGTAATGCTCTGAAGGAGGACAGGTAAGAACGGTTTCGTATCTACAGCGTATACGTAATAATCATAATTGCTTGAGTCTTTCTTTCCAAAGTGCTCACCTCGAACGTAATGTTGCATAAACAATGGCTCCATTTCCCAATAAACTAATTATGCAGATAGAATTAGACAACAGTTGGTTGAGGATTGGTTTGCTGCTTGGATACATCCTAAAATGAGTGATTTATTATAGAAGAGGACGTAATGAAGTTACGCGTTGGAAATGTAAATACGCCCGAGTTATACTTTGGAGTGAGAAAAGAGTTGGGAATGTCAAGATGATTAGGGAGCGGCAATTCAGAGTACGACAATTTTGCAGTAGCACGATTGCTAGTTCATACCAATTTTGTTCGCGTCTATCACGATTGGTACTGAAACCACAACAAACATCTCTATATGATTGGGCAGTTCCCACATGCTTAATAGGTCAGGGCTGTATTCTTACTCAAGGATGACAACCATCCCAGATTTGCTTGTTATAAGCACAATCCCGAATACATAGACGCAATTAGCATGACGATTAGTCCAGCACTGCAACACCTTCCCACATGAAGCCTCATGCCCGTAAAGGACGTCTCAAAATTTCTCATATCTCGCTCTATCAAGGGACCTAAACGTGGCAAAACGGACTGAATTGAGTATAATCAACCTAGTAATCACTGCTAAAGGTAACGCCCCTCGCATTGTTAGAGGGGAAGTGGAAAAGACGCCAATCCGTCGGTATAGGATTCGCAACATAGGACGAATGCTCGAAGACCTCCTCTTATTCCAGCTCTTAAAGTGCGATTTTGCATCATGGGGCCTATCATTGTCGTAAAAGAGCATGCTCGTCCTTACCGATGACTTCTTTTCACTCGCATGACTCTTCCTCATAGTGTAGCTGGGCAATGTAGAGCTCCGTGCTGACTGTGACATCCCCTCAAAGAATGTTGGTCGCTTGGTGAGGTTGCTTTTTTCTAGGCCCTCTGTCGAATTTTGAAGATCATGAGCCATTTTTAAATTTTGCAAACCATTTTCGAGCTGCAGACTCGCCTATGATATCCTCTTCGTATAAGTTACAAGTGCCTCAGGCTGCTCCACCAGTTTTTTGGCTTCGATTAAAACCGGAGAAGAGTAAGCGTTGCGATGTTGTTTTTTACCTCATCGATATTCCATTTTTAGGCCTGAGAATTGACAAGAACTTGAATTGACGAAGGGGACGATTGATAGCAATTGAGCGTAGAGCAGAAGGAGCTTTATCGAGCGAACAATATACATTTTGGAACAGCAAAAATATCACCGTCATCTTAAGAATACAAGAAGTTCATGAATTCATTTCCCAACATAATAAATTGAATGAAAATAGATGTGTTAAAATGTTGAATGTTTGGAGAAAAAAACTGTATGTTCCGGAAATTCTGCTCTATAAACGACCTTATTCAGGTGAGATGGAACGTTGCACTGAACGAAAAGCTACCGAGGGAGAAAGATGTGCTTCTGAGATTGCAAGAGGATCAAAAGAGGAAAATGAGCAGAGCAGAGTAGAAACGGTGAGAATAATTCCAGCAATCGGAGAGGAACTCGGAAAATTGCTTGATGAAAACTAAATGTATAGGAAGCTTCTGAACAATTCATCAAACGAATTGACGAAAGCACGTAATAGCATGAGTTTCACAAGTTCGTTTTCACTCCCTCCCTTTCAACTCTTCCCCCTCGACAACTTTCAACGACGCTTTAGGAGATTTTCAATCAACAACTTATCAATGTTGCAAATGTCCACTTTGGTATCAGTTATGCAGCTTGTCAAATATGAGCCAATGGTCAGCTTAAGAATTGGTGCATTGGGTGTGAAACAAATAATATCAAACAAAAATCTTCAGACATGTTATTTCTGCCAAACTTCCGCATTTGAAATGAATTCATCATCTACGTAGCAAACGTTTCAAAGATTATGATATCTTTATCAACATACGAAAACATTTTTGTGCGTCTAGCCGGAAAAATACGGTAGTTTTCCGCATTGCTGCGATAATCGATGCGTAAAGAAGTCATTATAACGCAAATGTTATGTAACAGATGTTTAAAACTAAAGAAAAAAGTGTTTGTTCCGCATTAAACTTTAACTTGAAACCATAGCGGACATGAGATCTGATAGTGTACTTTTAACCTAATTCCATGAGCTCGTCTTGAAAGGCTCTCAGGAGAGCCTTTGTAGCCTGTCAGCTTTCAGAGTCTTCGTATCTTTGTCCAAACACCCTTTCAACATAAAGAACAATTTGACAGTTTCTAATAAGTGCTGTGCTCGAACTGCCAACCCTTTAATTGAATTATATGATGTTGCTCCTTGTGCTGTGATTCCTCCTACACTACTCTTTTTCTCTAGTTTTTCTGAATTTTATGGCTTTTATGGCAGCTGATTTTATATATTTCAAAGTTTTCTCTCCGTCCGCAACAACGATGGAACAAAATGTGCCTGAAAAATGTTCCATTGGGCCACATACAGACCTACAAAAGCACGAAGCAGAGCATTTTCTTGGCTATTTTCCAAACATACTCAAACAAGGATATATTTTTGAAAATGAATCGGCTTGAACTATTACAATGTGTTTACCGAAGTCACCGCGTGGCGTGGGAATTTTGCGATGCGGAATGTATTAATATTACAATAAAATAGTTGTTTTTAGCTGGAGAAACTGATGGCCAGCCATCACTGACTATGATCATCGTTCTTTGGATTGAAGATGAAAGATATGAACGGAAGGAGAAAGGTTTTTCAGTAATAAGGTCAGTCCACGCACCATCATTAGGTGATGACGGACGTACGCTTGAATCTCCATCTTTTGAAGCGATTTTATGATTCACTGAGCTTTCTTTTACAATAGCTCACAAGATTAGCTAAGTAACCTTGAATCGTTCTTCATGGAACACCATGATTTCTATTCTTTCAAATTGCTTACACGGATCCTTTTTTCTAGGGCTCGAGGTCGTTGAAGAGGTTTTGTTAAACAGCTGGTCGAGCTGCGCACAATGACGATAGCTCCAACCCAATGAGAACGAGGTGCATCAACAATTGTGGATATCGCAAATCTTTGCAAATTTCCATGGAATACAGATACTCCCACTCACAAAAATTTCTCAGATGTTTTGACAGAAGGATTAGTTAACGCTCGATAAGCTTTGGACACTCAACTTCAGATCAGTGGTCTTCGATTTCTCCGGAACCCGGAACTTCTCAGTCAAATTGTGCAATGGACACATCCTGATTCAGAATTCACTGGGAAACCGAATCACATATAAAGTTCCGACGAAGTTAAACCCAAACGAAGGCTCAGGCTCATGGCTCACGAGACTCGCGTCAGCTATTCTTTCCACGTGCAAAGTAACCATCTCGAAGAAGACAAGAAAGACCGTGCTACTGTTTGAGGAGGGAGACATATAGGATGCCAGCGGCTGTTGCCTCAAATAAATGAAACCTCCACCTGAATCATTCACGAGCAGCTCGGCAGAACATTAGCTGGGGTCAACAAAAAATTGAGAATAGTGGTGTGGAGGAAATTCAGAATGACAGATCATATTCACATGGTAACGAGACAGGCTCCCTGTAGTGCCACAATAACAAAAAAATGTAATTTTGTTCTAATCTCATCGATTTGAAGAATTTATTCGGCACTGTGATGACAGAGGTGGTTATTCAGGTTCTAGCCTATCAAAATCTTCTACCCCGTGCTTAGGAAGCCCTGCACTATTTTCACATTCAAATCTCACCTCTTCACCCTTTCTGGCTCCGACGACGGTGGTCTCACCGAGACGTTAGCCATTGAGGTATTGTAAGCTCGTGTGCAGTTGCGAAAATGAAGTTATTTCGACATAATGCCAAGGTTCATCGAGAGCCGCACATAGAGTAGTGAACTAGCTCATGACAGTTTTTGATGAACATACGAACACCGTCTGACAGGTAGTATGAGTAGCTGGGCAGTCACTGGCAGCCAGCACCCTGTGGGAAATGATGGCTTCACACCTTTCGCTACCCGTGATGCAGAGGTAGCAGAGTTTCCTAGTAGATTGAGACGCTATAGTACTCACCAGGAAATTGAAGATCAGATGGTTCAGGCTTATAGGCACGTGAGGACTGTTGAACTACAGCGGTTCTGACAAAATCAGGGGCGTCAAAGAACTCTGAAGACAGCCGCCCAACTGAATTGTAGGAATTGCTCACGAGAGCTTCGAAAAAGAGATCTGAATTACAGGGTCTCCCCGAAGTAGAGAGTATCCATGAGTCACATGTTGAGGATCACTGAAGATTTTGCTGGAGCCTCCTTCGAGGGAACGATGGTCAACGCTTAACCATATCACGAGCATCTTTTTCTGTTCGAGAGAATAGCGTACGCTTACGAATCAGGGTCTGAGGACACCTAAAAACAAGTGGTAATTTTCAGTGGTTTGTCTGCTCAAATTGGATTATGTTACTGAGCATCCTTTCCAAATTTCGAGGGCGCAATCTCATCAGGTGGACTATATCTTCAATAATGTGATGGTGATAACAATTCTACAGCTTGAGACCGAAATATCATGCTGAAAACATATGAGTAGGCTCTTTGACACCCATGCTCTCTAATATCATACACATATCCTAAATCCATGAATTGGATCAAAGCGGGTGTCCAAATCAACGAATTTGGTATTTTCAATAAAGGTAAATCAGCGATCTCATACCTAACCAGAGCTTTGTTGAAATGATAATGTAGTGACACAAACACTAAATAGCGAAATGCAAAAGAATTAGATCACGTGAGAGACCACAATTTTTATTGGCGAGCGATTTGGTAGAAGAGCCGTCGCCTGTTGAGCAGTACTGAGTTTACTTCCCTTCAATGCAGCTTTGATGTGACCAATTCCGAGAAGTTTGTCGAATATTGCACGATACTCTTTGCTGAAAGATTTCACTGCTATCAAACCACCACAAATCATTTCTCGATATGCTCTCCTTGAAACAGAGAGGTAGAGATATTTGCATACTCACTTAACTCTGACTGTCTTGATTTACTAGTTAACAAGACTATTGAAATTGCTCTATGTCGCACGGTTTTGCCTAACTCATTTGTGCATATGAGATCTCACTGGTGCAATCTTGAAAGTACATTTCGCCGGGGCTGGAGTCTTACGCCATTTCTCGCACTTGATCTAGACTACAACTGATTGAATTCTTGGATCAGGGTGATAGCTTCGACATGCCAGCCACAACCTGCTACCTTTTTCTCGGGAATCTTTAAGACAATCTTCAACATCAGAGATATGTAGATCAGGTGTCAATCATACAGACAAGAGAATGCCATCAAAGTCGGCGGATTGAAGCTACTTAGACAGCTGCGCGGGTGATCACGTTCTCTCATGACTAATCAGAAAATTTGCGCGCATGCTTTCCTGTTTTCGCCTATCTTGTTGAAGGTATGGGCGGGCGAAATGGAAACTGCAAGCAACTCTCCTCACGCGAGCTTCATTCCTTTGGAGGTACTGTTCACGATAATTTTGAGGAATCCAGATTATGATGAAATGGAAGACAAGATCGAAAATAGTGCGATGAAGGTAAAGAGACTGCGTGAACTGGTGTTTCCAAAGTGAAAAAAGGCCTCGAAAAACTGATAAAAAGGGATATGGACGAGAATGATACCAGAAGAATGAAGAATAGTGGGGCATTTGGACGAGCTATACAATGTGGGTCATTGCGTACGTGTAGGCCCTGGTGCAAATGACTGACTACGGTAAGCGAAAAATTCACGCACTTATAGCATAAACAAACAAAGAAACCCTGGTAACAGCAAAAGTAGCTCACCTTTTTCAGCCTCTAATAGTAGGAAATTAAATAAGGGATCGCGGTAGCAAAAAGAAGAACAGAGGGAAAAGAATGGGAGAAAAATACCGCCTCATTATTCAGCGATTAGCTAGTTGTATGTGGGTCCTAGAGCGAATAGTTGCAGTCTGTATTGTCTCGACACTCGTCTAACGTGACATCAACCGAGGGGCGTTAAAGCCAATTACAGCAGCAACAGAGCTTCCACTATGCCCTAAGCGCCAAGATTGTGGGAGCGAGAGGGTCCCTTGTACCACCCATGAGGGCGCTAAGTATTCTTAAGGGAAGAATTCAGTAATCTTCTTTATCGTGAACCGTGGAGACTGAACAGACAGTTTGCTAACAAAAAAATCTTTGGAGTTTGGCATTCCTCGATACTGATGTTCCTACCTGATGCCATAGTAGACGAAGAAATTTACAGAGATTGATATATTAATAAGTAGCCCAGCAAACTGATCCAGATATGGTGTTGAGTTAAGATGTAGTACACCTTTTATAGAAAGCATGGCAAGTGTGCTGATATATCCAATCACGACTGAGAGGCTAATAACAACAACGGAACGATAGATGCTTTTTGTCTTTTCGCTCTCTGGAACAAATTGATTGGTAAGACATAATGGATAAACTTCAGATTTCATACTGAATACAAAATGTTAGGTCAAATTACGGTAAGTTTCGGATAAAACTGCCTACTTAAATGAAGCTTTTTCAAAAGGATCGTGAAGGACACATTGCATAGCACAATTGCAATGCAAACGGCTATGATCAATTTCGAGAATACGTCGTCGATTGGGCCTTGTATAGGCGTAGTCAAAGAGCATAAAACTTCTCTGAAATCCAAAAATATTGTTGATCAACGATAATCGCGAAGTTTAGCAGGTAGTACTCAACTGTATGCTCAGTAATTTCATTAAAATTTCTTCGATTAGTGACTATTCAACAGAAATATTAGCGGTACCTAATATGATGAAGAAAAAACACCGATATTAAAATCAACATACTCGTCGTAATTCTGATTTCTCAAAACTAATACGTCCAAGGCAGTTCCAAGTATGCATCCTGGCAGAATATGTGCGATGATATAGGATTTTGAGTGGGAAGCTATCAGAGGTTTGCTGAAAATTGAGCTTTTTGGCAAATGAACTTTAGTTAGAAAGAGTTCATCTAGGAGCTCCAGTGAGTAATAACAGAAGATGTCTCTCACCAGCACACAGAAAGTATTTCCAGCAATCTCCCTCCAATAAAGAGCTCGACTCAATTATTAGTTTGCTTTTGTGTTGGTTGAAGGTCAACTTGAATAAGCACCTGCGCTGGAGCTACCTCTTATTGAGCATTCCCAATTGGAATTGTTCCAACTTCTTTTTGCTCCTTATTCGGTCAAGTTTTACATTATACCGTTGAGATAAGAACCCTTTTCTGCTTTACCAAAGCTCTCAATGGTTCTACCCTGTACGGTCCTTGGTTACTCACAAGTCTCGAAAGTCTTGGGTGATGGGGACGGATTGTAGCAGAGAAAGTTTCTAAACTAGGTTTTACTCCGTACATTCTCGTTGAGGTTTTTGCAACTGACCAGTACGTTACAACTGGCAATAGAATTCTAGATCTAAAAAGCACGATGCTTTCTTCCTAAGAGAAACAAGTCAAATTTGATCACTCTAAAGTATCTAAAGTTCGTAAAAAAATTTCGGAAAACTCACTAAAATCTCATTAAAGAAAATAGTCGGTCCATTGCAATCCCAAGCAAAAAAAATGGAGATGTACTTGATGCAAACAATGGTGCCAGTTGAAGGTATGCACAGAGAGGCTTAGGAATTAAGTCACTTTGAACACTGTAAAGGCAAACTTAAGAAAACGAAGGTTTTGCATGTGTGTAGAAAAATTGTGAAAAGTCTTTCTCAAAGTGTTCTATGACGGCGCCGACTCCTTTCTCAGAAGGAGCCAATATCGCCAGCGTAGTTTACTTTGCTTAATGACTTTTCGAGATGCTTAGTAATTTTCCACGAAAACCAACATATTGTGAACGATGGTGGTTATGAGAATGGACGAGATCATCACCATGTCGCTGAGGGATACCGTGCAACATACTCATTGCACCAGAGCAATGAGTATGTTGCACGGACTTCGTAATGCTCTGGAGTAGAACAGGTAAGAACGGTTATTCGTATCTACAGCGTATTCGTAATAATCGTAATTGTTTGAGGTTTTTCTTTCCAAAATGCTCACCTCGAACGTAATGTTGCATAGACAATGGCTCCATTTCCTAATAAACTAATAATACATACCGAGTTACCCAAAAATTGGTTAATTAATGGTTTGTTGCTTGGGTACATTCTAAAATGAGTGATTTACCATAAAAGTGGGCGTAACGAAGTTTCGCGTCGGGAATGTACAAACACAAGTCATACTTTGGAGTAAGAGTAGAGTTGGAAAAAATAAGATCCATCTAGAGCAAAGGAATTGTATCGTTTACAAGGAAAATTTGCCGTTAATGGGAGAAACTGTCACCGGGGCTAACTGTATAGTGCAGGTTATTGCTGAATACATTCCGATGATGACAAGACGTTGGATGATTGAGTCGATTGGGGAGCGGCAATTTAGACTAAGATAGTTCCGGACTGGCATGATTACTAGTTCATATCAATTTTCTTCGCGTCTACCACGATTGTTGGCACTGAACCCACTACGTGCGTCATCAAAAACTTAATTAACCAATATCAGGCTTTTTTTGCAATTCCAAAATACCTTTCCCATTTCTAGCAAAATTTCAGTTCAGCTGGCCATCCTTTCGTGTTTTGCAGCAATTCATTCTTTTGCAATTGAGCAGGATGCAACGAAGTTTCTTCAGAATGCTTTCAAAATTGCAACATGCAAAAGGGAGCGTGGAAGGTCTGAATCCTACGTGAAGCGAGAAGAAGGAGGCGAAGCAAAATATTTTGTTAAGGAGTAATAACTACTCGAAAAACATTATATGCAGATAAGGCGATGTATCAGATTGAGGAAATAGTTTGTAGAATTTCTTCCCTTCCTTTTCGTAGGAATCTTTTATCTTTCCAGACGGGTCTGGTACCGATTAACCGACCTCGGAGGGATTGGGCGCTCGGTTGACCTGGACAGATATCGCTCCACGTTGCAAACCCGTGGCCATCCGTGGGTGAAGTACGCTTCTTGCCACGACACCACCTCCGCCCAGTAAAAATATTTCCATTGAACCAAGCAAATGTGAAAACTTTACGAGCTCTATCTCAACCTAATAAACTGAATAAATTTAGGCGATGAAAAGTAAATGTGGAAGAGTTGCGCTTGATTACTAGAAAAAATGTTGAGCGTGGCGGAAATCATCATCTGATTGTGAGAACGATCTTATTCAACGATCTTATTTGAGTGTTATGGAAAATGGGCCTGAATGAAAAGCTACCGAGGTAGAAAGATGTGCCTCTGAGAGTTCTACAGGGTCAAAGGAAGAAAATAAGCAGAGCAGGGCCAAAGCGGTGAGATTAATTCTAGCAATCGAAAAGGAACTAGGAGAATTGCTTGATGAAAACTGATTGTACGGGAAGATTTCGAACAAATCCATTTAACAATCGAGGAGACCACGGCCTAGTATGAATTCCACAAGTAGGTTTCCCACAGCTTCCACAAGCAGCTTGTGAATTTGTGCAGAGGGTGTTAAAAAAGAATATCAAACGAACACCTCCAGACAAAATATGTTCGTTAAACTTCCGCGTTCTAATTGCATTACTCATTTTTGTAGCAACAGTTTCAAAGATTATGATGGAATTAACAGACCACGAAAACATTTCAGCGCGTCTGGCCGGAAAAAGTACCGTAGTTTTCCGCATTGCTGCCATAGTCAATGCGTAAACAAGTCATTATAGCGCAAATATTTTGTTACTAATATGCAAGTATAAAGAAGAAAGTTTGTTCCGCATTAGACTTTAACTTGAAACCATAGCGACACATAAGGTTCCATAGTGTACTTTCAATTTATCAGCTGACGCTACGGCTTGCCATGAGTTCATCTCGTAAGGCTCTTAGTATACTACTAACTATTTGTCTAAAAGCCCTTTCGACCTCTAAAGAGCAAGCAACAGTCCGTTAACGAATGAGACCTTATCATGGATAGAAACCATCAACTGACTTTTGGGATTGCTGATTTGTAAGATTCAGCCTAGCAAGGCTTCGTTAAGGTCAACTATGTATGTTCGAAGAAGCTGAAATCAAGGGTTCAAAGTTTGGTCTGTTTCAGATTAACCTGAATGAAGGTTCAAGCTCAAAGGCTCAGTAAGGCAAATGCCTTCCGAAGTTTGGCTTGCATTTGTTCAGCTCTTCTCCGCCTCCTCTTGATTGTTTCACAGGCTACAATAAGGCGATATGAGCTCAGGAGACTTTGCAGGGGTTGACTGTGGATGTGGGCAAATCGAGATTCGCACGAGCTGCAAAAGGGTAGTTCTACAGTGACTGTCCCACACGTTTCTCTCCGATTGATGCTAGGTGCTCGTACGCAGTGATACTTTCGTGACGAATGTTCGACCCCGTTATGCTCCCAAGCCGAAGGACTGGGAGCGTAACAAGGTGGAACAGGGAAGGATGCCTTGAGCCTCCGGCCATAAGGTCCTTTTACGAAAGATTTGACGTGGCACTCTCGATGTCTGGTTGTGACGCGGCGGACTGGTTATGTGATTGCATCAGCTCGTTGTCATCCTACACCTAATTTACCTACTTTCTATATTGCTTTAATTTTATTTCATAAGTTATACGATTATACGAATCTCGAGTTTACATACGAGTAGTCCAGTCCTAGTGTGAGTCTTATGGGAAAAAAACTTGAAGTAGGTGGGCATGCCTCATCTTTTGCATCTATCTCATCTACTCCTTGGATATATCCTATTTGCGCACATCATTAGTTCTTGATCTTTGTAAGTATCAACCCACTCCTTGTAATTCCTACTATTTGAAGATGAAATTCCCTTACCACCTAATTTAGTCTCTCCATATATTGCCTTACCACGTATTTTGCCTTTCTATGTATTGTCTTGTCATGTGTATGCTTTGCCTTATATTTAGCCTTCCCACATTATTTAGCAGTGCAATGATATTTAGCCGTGCCTCGATATTGAGTTTCAGTACTAGTAGTAGTATTCGTACTATAAGAAGATAAACGTGCAGTGGTGTAGGTCACTGCCAAGGGAGGACAGTAGCACAGGGGTAGTGGCCAGGCACTGGGTAATCCATGGGTTTTGTGATGATGAGGGACAAAAAGCATCGATGCTCCGCTCATGCGGGCTCCCTGTAAACCACAGATACCAACTTGTACGCCGGGTTATTGAGCTTTCTTTTTACTTTTCCGTTGCACGCCTTTCTTACAGCATTCATGCTTTTTCACTAAAAAGTCAGTATGCTTTATGGAACACGATGCGTCCCTTCGGCAATGAAACGGAGAGAATTCCCAAGTACGTTTATTATCCCAGAGTATATCGATCAACCTAAAGTTTTCCTAGAGAAAATTGAAACTAGGTTGACTCACAATCTTGTAGCAATCAGCACCATAGAGTGCTTTAACAATGAAGATCACTGATTTTAATGGTACAGGACAGAAAGAAAATACTGGTCAAAGAGATTCTCCGGGCAGGAATACAACTTCGACCACTGGAATTTGAAGAATAATCCCGGACAGGTCGTGTTGTATTCAGAAACCTAAACCAAGCTCAGTGACGCTAGCGCTAGATTCGAAATATTTACTCCATCCATGAGTTGCGTGAAATAATGTTCCTTTGAGTGCTCCGGGTTTCCAAAAAAACAAATTCAAAAACATGACGCTCACAAAATGCTTATAGTAAATACATAGCGCTACGTCTATTTATCAGATCTAAGCAGTCACGAACACCAGGACCGCTCGCTCGTTCGCACGCTCGTGGGCCTGCTGCGGACTATGAAAGCAGCCTCTGGATGTGAATATAGACTATGACAGTATTAGAGCCCGTACTGTTCCCTATCTAGTCCGTTTGTTGGCACGATGGCATCAATGGCATAGTTATCAACTACGGATGAAGCAGATTTCGAAGTCAGAGGGTCTCTGAGCTGTTGTTGAGTCTTTGCTCTTTGTCGAGTAGTCTCTTATCTTGTTGAGCGAAGCGCCGAAAACAACAATTTGTGTGTTTCTGAAAAAGTGAGAAACCAGCAAATATAATTTTAGCCACTTTATTATCTTAATAATTCACCAACACAAATAGCAAATATTGAAATAAAGTTAGCCCACGCGAGAAACAAAATTTTGGATTGGTGAGCGATTCGGCAGAGGAGCACTTGTCTGTTGTGCAGTACAAAGTGCACAGCAGAGTCTTGATGTGACCGATTCCGAGAAGTTTGTCGAATATTGCACGATATTCTGTGCTGGAAGATATCATTGCTATCAATTCACTTCAATAGCCAGGCCTTCGATGATTTTTCAGTGTATTCGCCTTGATGCGTCTAAAGTAGAGATATTCTCATACCTAATCTAACCCTAACTATGGTGAGTTGACCGACTAGCCAACCAAAGATATTATGACCGATCTATCTTGCACTATTTTTCTAATACAGTTGTCCTCATTAGATCTCACTAAAGCAGTCCTAAAATCAGCATAATGCAAGAGGTGAAGTCTGGCTTTATTTCTTGTACTCATTCTAGTCATTTTCCGACTAATTATATTTTCGGATTCGAGTTATAGCTTTGAAACACCAGCCCCAATCCTCCATTTTAACTTTTCAGAAGTCAGTTCTACAAGCTCAAACATCGGAAATGAATAGGTTAAATGAATATGGTGCAGGCAATAGAGTGCCGTCTAGAAATCCATACTAGGCTGATCAGGCGATCTCGAACAGCCATATTAGGACAACGTAATGAACAGGACAGTCTCTCACGAATATTCAGAGGCTTTGCACGCATATTCCTAGTTTTCGCATATTGGTGGTGAAGGAATGTGTGGTCCCATAAGTCCCATAATAAAAGAATCCATCTCTAGCGGTTCCTCAGAATCTACATAGTTTTAGAAATTTGATTGATATATCATATTATTCTAACTACAAAACATCCTGTTACATGAGATTTATCCATTCCTTGTAAAGTTCATGATAAATATATCTTGGAGAACGCTTTGCTTCAATGATTCACAAAAAAAATCACGGCAGCTTCCCTAATGGTTCTCAGAAATTGGATGTGATGGGCCAATCGGTCTATCAGCTAACAACAAAACAACCGAGGCAGCGTGGCAAAGCAGGTATTTAGTGTTGTAGCTGATTTGAGGAAACGCATGGCAGCACAGGTAAGGAGAGGATTGATTAAGATTTCAAATAATTTTTCGCTCATAGATTCCGAACCGATGAATATTAAACGATCGTGCTTCTAGCTCTACCCTTTGGACTGTTGTGACTTATGAGAAATTACAAGCTACAATACTTTCCTTACGTCAGCGTCTTCTCTTAAGGAACTGAAATTAGTTTTCAAGGGATAGGCTTTCTCAAGGGTTGACCCACCCAAGCTTTTTGAATTCTCACTTATGATCCTACCTGATGCCATAGTAAACGAAGAAATTAACAGAGATTCCTGCATTAATGAGCAACCCGGCAAAATGATCTAGATATGGTGTCGTAAGATTAAATGCTCCTTTTATAGAGAGTATGGCTAGAGTGCCGATATAACCAAGCACGACCGAGAGACTAACAACAACAACTGAGCGATAGATGCTCTTCGTCTTTTCGCTCTCTGAAACGAAAGAACATGATAACAAAGTTAGACACACACGGTGGATGAAATTCAGTCCTAATACAAACATAAGCATATCAGGTCAAATCACTGCAAACATAGAAAACGCCTACTCAGAAGAAGTTTTCTCAAGGGGATTATGAATGAAGCGTTGCATAGCACAATTAGAATGCACACGGCTATAATTATTTTTGAAAACACGTCGTTGATTGGACCTTGCATAGGTGCAATCAGTGTACACATGACCTCTCTGTAATACAGAAAATATTGTTATTAATGTTGATTGCAGAGCTGAGGTAGCACCTTGTCGTATGTCTCATATGAACTTCGATTACTGACTATTTCGAATAAAAGCTAAATCCGTCGTTGAAGAAGAACCAATGATACTAAAATCGACTTACTCGTCGTTCTTCTGGTTTGCCAAAACTAACACGTCCAAGGCAATTCCAAGTATGCATCCTGGCAGAGTATGTGCAAAGATATAAAAGTTTGAATGGGAGGCTATCAAAGGTTTGCTGAAGAAAAAATTTTGAGTAAAAAGCCATCAAAAAGAAAAAGTACATCTGGGAGTTGAAAAGAGAAAAGTAGAAGTAGAGTAACATGTTTCACCGAAACAGGGAAAATTCTTTCAATGTCTTTGTAATATAGAGCTAAACTCAGTCTATAGTTTTTTTTTGTGTTGGTCACCCGTTATGATCAGTTTTGAGGAGCATTTTTGCTGGAAGCTACCTCTTGTTGGAAACTCTCATTTATAATTGTTTCAATGTTTTTCTACTCATTATCCAACCCATACTACGTTCCATACTATGCCGTTTAAGGGTCTTTCCGGTGTTCTGAGCTCTGTCATCGAGCGAAGATCAGGGATGCCGTTGATTACGCCAAGAAATCGAAGATCAGGTGGGCCGGACACGTTATGCGATATAGTGATGACCGTTGGACCAGGGCGGTTACTGATTGGATCCCTCGGAAAATCAAACGAACTCCAGGATGGTCGCCAACAAGATGACCAGACTTCTTCACGAAAGCTCTGACCGGAAGGAATGTTGAATCTCGCGTCTCTAAAGCGAAGACGATTCACTGGATCACTCTGGCTCGTGACGGGGGTGAATGGAGACGTTACTGGCGCCGGCTCGAAGAAGTCAATGATCAACGGGACGACAGGTGATAAAGGTGATCGTTCAAGCGAAAACCCTTTTCTTCTTCACAAAGCTTGCTTATGGCTCCACCATTTGATTTACCACAAGATGTCGAGACTCGAGATGGAAGGAAAGATAGTATTAGAGAAGGATCCTTAATCAAGGTCATCTCTCTCCTTTACTGTCGAAGTTGAAGCACCAAATTCAAAGCACGACAGTACTGCTAAAAAATAGAAGGAACATGGCAGTTCAATTTCGAAGTAGAGGTTCCTAGTAGGTAAGTACTTTATAGAGTTCATATTGCTGAGGGAGCAACTTTCAAGAACTCACTAAAATCTCATCAAAGAAAATAGTCGGTCCATAGCAATCCCAAGTAAAAATAGTGGTGATGTACTTGATGCAAACAATGGTGCCAGTTGAAGGTATACGCAATAAGGTTGAGAAATTAGATCACTTTGAACACTGTAAATGTCAATTTGAGCAAAGCAAAAGTTCCGCATAAGTAAAGAAAGGTTGAAAAAGCTTCACTACAAGTGTATTGTGAGAGCCCCGACTACTTTCTCAGGTAAAAAGCCCGTATCTTTGTCGTAACCTACTTTCTTTATCCCAGGAACAATTAACATTCGCCAGCTTCTCCCTAAGAAATTGGGCACGCCAAAGCGGCCCATTTTATCCTACGTAACTACAAAATATATTCATTGATATTTGCGGCATCTATTTTCACTCTCTTCATCGAGAGCTTAACAAGGAAATGAGGCTTCTAGTTGATACTGCTGATTGCATTACTGAATACTCAATAACTGTGCGAGAAAACGGACATGTTATGAACGATGGCAGATATTAGGATGGAGGAAATCAGCACCATGTCGCTGAGAGATACCAGAGCAATGAGTATGTTGCACGGACTTCGCAAGACTCTTAAGAAGAACAACTGAGTACGGTTCCATATCTACAGCACCTACGACAAAAATTATAAGTGCTCAAGTATTTTCATAAAGCACTTACCTCGTAAGCAATGTTGCATAAACGATGACTCCATTTTCTAATAAACTGATTATACAGATCAGACCAGATAACATTTGAATTGAGAATGGTAGGCTGCTCGGATACATCCTGCAATAAGTTATTTTCTATAAAAGTAGGTGGATTGGAGTTTCCTGTTGGAGAATGAAGATACCATCCCTGTTCCTCCACTTGGTGGGATATTACACATTTACACAGCCTACCTTCCCCTAATCTTCATGGAATCATAAAGTTGATGGAATGGAATCATGTGTAGACATTGCTTAGCATTTGAAAGCACATTTTCCATTGAATTTGAGAGACTCTTTAATAGTCAAAAAGTGCTAATGGATTATAGCGCATCAATGGCGAAGAAAACGCAAAAATTTAGATTTTGAGAAATGAAAGGCCGAAAAATAATTGAACTTAGGGGCTATACGAGAATATGACGACGGAATGGGCACGGAAGGGTTATCTGGACAAGATGCCAGTCGCGTGCATTCAATGCGAGCTGGTTACAGTCTAGCTACAGAAAGCCATTAATGCCAGAAATTGTTGCCCACTACCGCCATGTGTCTGGACCAGTTGTTGGAATCCTCAACATGTGTGCTCCATTGTGAATAGTATGGCCTCCACAACGCCGTTGAAACACGTCCACCTTTCGTGCAGACATAGACTAAGCCATTTTTTGAGCCTTCTCTCTATTCGAGCTATTTCTCGACCATCAGCGCCCTAGATTACATGCACTGGCATTCGTAGTGGTAAGATGAAGCGGGCCTGAAGGGCAACAGGTTTCCGAGCTACTATATGTATTCTTTCAGAAACAAAGCAATGAAATTGGCCGGTGCGGAGGTTTCTTGCTACATTCGATCGTTCTTCATATGATTGATCGTGTAGACCGATTTCACAGTAATGTTTCATAATTTCGCTTATACTTTAATGTCGTCTCTCTTCATTGTACCGTAGCTTTCATCGGCAAAGTGGAGTTCGTTTTTATTTTTTATTGCATTGTACACATCACGTAGTTTAGTCCAAAAATAAATAAATAAATAAGTAAATTGTAATACGTAATAAGATGAATCTACCCTCAAAACCAAGCCGCTAATAGGCCTCAAGATATCACTATGTAGAAACGGAGTGATAGTAAGTAAGCCATTCCCCCATACTATGTATTTCAACAAAGCAGATCTGTCAGGTTCCAAAAGGCTAAATTGGTCGCACTATAGCGCTATGCAACAAAAAATTGCCCATTTGCCAGCGGTGATCACCATAAATAGCAATGAAGCTTTCGAAATCGGAACGTGCCTATTGTGGAGTTGTAAAAGCGACTCAGAGGCCTCACAGGGCCATCAGGCGACGTGAACAGTGTATTTACGGACAAACTGTAGCCATTTCATCCATGTCAATATTGCATATGTTCTTCTACACAGCATTTCTTTTTACACTGAAGTTCTGCCACCCGCCAAACTTCTAATCGTAGAGAAATGTTTCAGTGAGCCACATATATACTCACAAAATCACAAAGCGTAGCATGTGCCAGGATAATACTCAAACAACTAACAGTTATGAAAAAATCATTGGCTAAAACCATTAGGTTGGGTACGACTCAGCGGCGAATTCCGAAGCGGACTGTATTGGTACCACAGTAATCTGACAATATAATGCTTCTTTGTAGCTGGGGAAAACAGCTAATCAGCCTTCACTTTGAGACTCCAAACATTGAATCTCGAACTAGAAACGAAAGAAGAAAACGGAAGTAGACAGGACCTCCAATAATGTAGTCAGCCCATCATTAAGTTATAATGAATTTACGCTTGAATCTCCTTCTGATGAAGCGATTTCATGATTCACTAAGCCCTCTTTCAGATCAGTTCAGAATATTAGCTGGGTAATCTAACATCGTTTATGAGACTCCGAACAGGGCGATAATGAATCATCGGCAATTTTAGCTGACATTTGATTTTTTCTATAGGCGCAGAGCTGTTTTTCTAGGATACTGAGATCGTTAAAGATGTTTTTTTTTCGAACAAACAGTCGATTCAAGTACGATGACGGTGGCTTCAACCACATGAAAATAAGGCGCAAAAACAGTTCTAGAAATCGCAAATCTTTGCAAATCTTCATGAAATACAAATCACATCAATTCACAGGGAATTCTCAAATGTTTTGTGAGAAAGACTAGTCAATGCTCGATAAGCTTCGAAGATTTTGCCTCAGATCAGTGGCCATCGATTTCAACTTTTCAGTTGAGTTGTGCAGTGGACAAACTCTGCCTACACTGCACCTCAAAGTTCTGTCGGTGGTGAAAGAAGATGAAGCGACATAACTCTTCGTGAGCATTTCACAGGGGTTATTTTCGAATTTCATAGTATCGCAATGCCATGTTGTCAGTAAAAGCTTTTCCTTCGTCTTTCTCGTGAAAACAAATGGAACTACCAAAGGCGAAATAGCCGTAGGTTTCGACATCATGTTTGATAAAATAAATTCTTTCCTCAAGGAAGAGGCAATTGAGCAGGTAGTTCGTAGTTGCCTGATTGAACTAATTTCTGTTGAGGACTAGCAAGAAATTAAGTTTTTCTCATCGCAATTAGGGTTCGGCATCACTATGCAAAATACTTCTTCTCTTTTTTTTTCATTCGGTAACCATTGTCGCAGTCCTTTGCATTTCTGCTGTTTTCTTGAATGTAATGATATCCTCAGGGGAGCTTTATGAGCGTTCGCAGAAGTTTCAGCTTCAAAGGCTTAGTTTCAAATTTGTAGGTTCAGTTTCAGATTCAGCGACGTCACGGAGTATAACACCCTCTCCGCACCATCATTACCTTGTTGTATATAAAGCTGCCTGCCTGTAATCTGTCGGTCTGACTCCAAATTCGATATTACCTGAAGAATCGCTTGCAGAGACCGGATCAAGATTGGGATGGATTGAGTATACGGTAGGAGCAATCGCTCTTTATTGCTGAATATCCACATAACACGAATAAATGGTTCAAATATGACTGTAAGATGCTAGCTTAAGATCTGTTAGTAAGATTGGTTGTTCTTGTGATTATCTGAAGAACAGATAGATGAGCGGTAGCAACTGACTTCTTAATTTCGGTAAGAAAGTAAATCACCCTAAGTTGCTAGAATCATGTCAAGATGCGATGTGGAATTCTACGAGGCAGCGGTGCTTCATAGAGCTTTACTTATGAATGATTTGTGGAGGTGAATGTGCTTGAAAACAGGGGAAATTCTCTCTAAGTGGAGAATGAACTCCAATTTTTTCTCATGCCGCTATAGGTGGTCTGAACATCGCAAAGTCTAACGATAGCGCTCTAAGATAGCATGTTTTACTGCACACCCCTCTGAGTGTACATAAGACATCTACTTTTAAACACCCACAGAGAAAAGCGACGAATTCAAAGAAACAGACGACAAGCATCAACAATCAGTTTTACAGCATTTAGACACAAATAAAAAATTTGTGACCTGTAGTTAGCTTGCATGGGTGGTTGTGATTCGGTTAGGTGAACGACTTGGCAAGAAATCCTTGAGCTGAACACCTCTGGGTTTAGCTCTGCCTAGTAAAGCTTTCAGATGACCGATTCCAAGGAGACTGTCGAATATGCCTCGATATTCTTTGCTGAAAGAAGATAATCGGATTGAATTTTTTAGACCTAAAGACTGTGTTGAATGATTCACCGATTCCGTCACCTTTCTAATCCAATACCAGTCTTATTCAGATATTTGAAAAAGAACTAATGGCTCAACCAAACACAACTCAACAAACAAACCATTTTGTTCGAATGTGAGTTATTCTTCACAAATGATATCTTTGTCTCTAATTGTTGGATTTTTTCCTTTTTTAGGTTGCTTCTTAGGTTGCAAACATACACGATAACGCGGGGAGTCGATTCACATTGTTAGACTTCTCAATAGAATTCTGCGACGCCATCTCGGAACCGCGATGAGAGGCTCGATCTGGTCTACATTCGTGTGATAGAACCCTGTCTTCAAGGAAATGCCCGAAAGCAGATAACCTAGCGACTACCTGATCGACAGCTCCCCCCTTACAAGAGTCTTCACAGAATCCACCAAATGTTGAGTCATAACTGCGCGATCTTAGACTGCTTCTTTCTGCGAATTTTTCACAGACACAGCTTTCACGAAAGGCAATTTTCCTTCTGGTTGCCATACGACAAACCTCTCTCATTCCTTATCTTAGTCTATAACATTCATTGGTTCCATGAGGAGTACTTGTCTTAAACTTATGCCATTCAAATGATTTACATGTCATTGATGTCGTTAAAATATCGTATAACCCTATCCGTACCACCCAAAGTCATGATGAGCTTCAGCTACAAACATTGCTGTAGACTTGAAAGTTATCTTTTGCTTGACTCAAACTCGTATAGGTATAGCCTGGTCGAAGATGATGGCCAGATTTCGTATTCGGCTTTCGTTCAGGCTTTGGCTCAATTTCCAAGTTGTGTTGGCCTCCACGGGCCCCGAATCTTCTCCCCGGAGACGGCGTCGTGCACGCCGCACCCGACGCGTACTGCAGGATCGCAATAGAAGATTGGAGCGCGCAATTTGTGAGGTAGGGAGAACTTTCATTAGTTGAATTGGCTGGCCGCTTTCTTCAATTCCAATGCGGCATTGATCGTCGCTAATATAGGAGGAGTCATTCTAATTGAACAAGTCTATTTAATATAAAAACAAGAAAAAGAAAGGTAAAAAACGATCAAAACTAATAAAAAAGAAAGGCAACCAACGAAAAATATTGCGTCATATCGATAGGCAGGGAGGCGGGGTGGGTACGGCAATTGCAGTGACATTTGCCGCATGCCGCAAGGGAGAATGCCGCAATCGGGGAGAAGTTCCGTTACCCGGCCTCCACAGATGGTGATTTTGTGAACTTGATATGGATTGATTTCTGTTTGAATGAGAGTGAGCTATCGATCATATCTGCTAGTCTGCCCATTCACAAAACGTTTGATAGGAGAACTGAGCTAAGGCCAGCAGCCTTGACAGCGTTGGGAAAAAACGGCCTGTTTCTATAGGCTCAAATCAATAGAAACCGACTTTGATACAGACTAATACACAAACCTTATACCGTAGTAGACGAAAAAATTAACGGAGAACGCTAAATTTGCGAATAATCCTGCGAACAGAGTCAAATAAAACGGCTCTATATTGAGACTGAAAGCTTCTCTTACAGAAAGTATAATCATTGTGCTGAAATAGCCCAGTACGACTGAAAGGCTAACAATTACCACAGACCGATAGATGCTTTTGGTCCTTTCGCTATCTGAAACAACGGAATTATGAACTCGAGGGGTGCAGTTATGATTTTGCGAGGTCCTTTGATTTCAATGGAAATCGCTATCAAATTCAGAATGTGTTCAATACATACTCATGCGTAATTTCTTTAAGAAAAGTATAAAAGACAGGTTGCATAGAATAATCAGAATGCACACAACTATGATCAACTTCAAGTACACATCCATGATTGGACCTTGCATCGGCGTCGTTAATATGCACACGACTTTCCTGCAATTCATAAAATGATGAAGTACTGTGGCTTTTTGCAAATGGAACTGCTCGGATAGTGAGTAAACTGGTATAGTGGCAATTGAAACAATCGAAGAGGAAACAGTACTGAATTGACATACTGCTCGGGTTTGCGATTTATCAATAATAGCACATCCAAAGAAATTCCAAATACGCATCCAGGAAGGGTCTGTGCCATGATATAGGATCTTGGGTACGAGGCTTTTATAACTTTGCTGAAAACATGGTTCTGCCACTGTTGAATCAAAATAACATATGTAGCGAAAGATTCACCACAATCAGATGTTACACATCTGTTTTCACATAGTTACATCCATCTCATAAACTGTTTTCATCAAATCAATATCACTCTTCGAACTGACAGTCATAAACTAACTCTACATTTTATATAGCACTAGGAGCCACACGCCCGTATGCTTTCTCTGGCGAGCCAGTGTGCCGTCCAGCTGCGGAAGGCGTACTAAAAAGGAGTGGGAATGTAGCCATGTTCTCTTTCTGGAATCAACTCAACCGCATCCGGTCGTTCCTCCACCGAAAAAGGAGCCATACCGACGATTTTACCTCATCAGCAATACCATGGCTTTTTTTTAGACCTTGACGGACAGACAAGACAGGACCAAGAATGAATAGTAACAACGAAGCAGGAAGCTATTATAATTTTCCTGACGTTGGAGGTTTTTAGGTGGAATACTTTATTAAGTTAACGGCCTAACGCTTCGACGTAATCGTCGTCTTCAAAAGCCTAAACGCAGTTCGAAATGATTTACATTATCCGATAGCGTTTAACCCTAGCAAAAACGATGGGAACTCATCGGGAAACTATCTCCTTAATGGGATAATCACCGGGTTCCACCGTCAAAGCGGACGGAATTCGCTGTGAGTAGCGAATGAGACTTCTTCATGTCTCTCTTATCCTGATGAGGGAAATCACATTATGAAGCTACTGATCACGAGTCATAGCTTACAGGGCGGTAAGAATGACAAAAGGTCACCTGTTATGGACGGGCACTCATCTCTTCCTCTCTTCGTCCTGTCTCGCCGATACAAATAGATTCACATGCCCGACATCCTGGCAGCAGATCACGCCCATAAGTGCACAACCACCTGTTTTCCCGTAGGGACATATGGCGCAGTCATTTGTCAAGCACTGTTCATCGTAGAGCCAGTTTCGAACCAACGGTTGCTTGATATTGCTGTTCGCTATGTTCACTAATTGGGCAACATTTTTCAGGTCAGCTATAGAAATGCTCTGCTGTATTGCAGTACTGACTTTATCATAGATAAAAGGGAGACAAAGTTGTATTTTTGTAATGCTTGAAGACCCTTTCTGTTGGTGCGCCGCCTACCACGGCTCTGCTTAATGTATAGTCATTGGTAGCAGCTATCTCGCAAGCTAAAGTCATGACTCATGAGGCTCAACTTCACCCGTGCAGATACTTGTCACCGTTCTCAGCATGTTGCTGACGACTGCGCGTTTAACGGCTTGTGGATGAGCTGATATAGCGTGAACTACAGGGGTGCCCAAAAAAAAAGAGACACTTTCACTGCTCGGCTTGTACCACCAATGTAATCAAACTTTATTAAATTCTGACTGAATATTACCACCCGCAAAATCAACAACACATTGTACTCGATCACGGAATTCTTCAATGGCCTTCCGCACGAACGAAATCAAAAGTTTTTGCCAAGCAAATTTGATGCGTCGTCTGAGGTCGGCGAGGCTCGTCTCCCACGACATCGCAGACATCGCAGACATCGGAGTTGTCGGGGCTACAGGAAGTCAACGTCTCCCAGATCCCAAGCGGCGATGCCCAGGAATCTGTCCGTGAGCAACTCGACTGAGAAAGTTGCGTATCTGTTTGTTGCCGACCGGTATTCCATAAGTCGTCCTGAGCGCGTCCGCAATGGCAGACGGCTTCATATTTTGATGCCGATATAGGACCCACACGAGTTCCTGCTTCCTTTCATTAAGCAACATTTTTAGTACAATTTACCCAATCACATTCTTCTGCTGCTTCAATCGGTGTGACGTATTCCGCCCTGGATTAGGCCCCTTGCATAGTGTCTCTTTTTTTTTGGGCACCCCTGTAGGATATTCTTCGAATTAGCTTCACGGTACCACTTTACATTAACAATGCCGCTGGACACTTTGACTTGTGTATTAGGATAAGGGAGCCAATCCTTATGTGGTATCTCTCGTGTGAGTTACTGTACTGTACTGATGTACTGTTGTGACTGTTCATTCATAAGTCGAAAATGCTCGTCCATCTCGAACTGTGTAAACGTTACGATGAGGCAGTCGTCGATATACGTGCAGTACATTAAAGGATGGCGTCCCGAAACCGGCTATTCAATTCTACCCACAAAACAAGGAGCGAGAACCGGTGGCAGCCGTCGACCCATAGTAAGCCCTCTCACCTGGGAAAAGTACTTCCCTTCCCATTTGAAGATGTTGCAGCTCAAGCGTTCCTTTACAAACGTCATTATGTGCATTTTACAACATTTTACATCACTGCATTTTACTGTGCAAGTTCAAAGGTATTAATGTTATTAGCGTGACTATCGAGCATTTCAGATAATGCTTGTAAGGCCTGCTCGGTTTGGACGTTAGTATAGAGCGAAACACCGTCAAAGGATCCAATTACATCACCCTCTCCGAAGTTGGAGGTTCAAGGAAATGCTTGGTATTGGACAGTTGAGATGGAATCAAGGTCAACAGCTGTAAACAGAAGAGTCGCTGAGATGGCGTTCGATTGGGGCTCGATCAAGTGATTGCGACATAACGGCGAACTTACCACTAATGGATATGCGTAGGGTACCATCCGATTTTAACTCTTCCTCATAGAAACTTCGCGGAATCCTGATACCGAAATTGTTAAGCCACGACTAGTTTTGAAAGTTGCCAGCAAGCCATGGTCTTGTCTGCTTTTAGAGCGCAGTAGATCCACCGCACCACCTCCACCACCGCAACGGCGACAATTTTGAAGTGATGTGCACGTTATTAACGCAGGAGACGGGAATTTTAGCAAGAAAGGCATTAAAGGCGTTCTGGATTGTGCAAAGGAATCCCAAGATGAACAACAGAGATGAGTGTCCTGTACAACCGGTGACCTCTTGCCATACCTACGATCTGTGAGCTCTGGCTCGTGATCAGTAGCATCGTAATGTGATCTCCCATATCAGGATAAGAGAGGCATGAAGAAGTCTCATTCGCTTCTGACAGCTGTGGCTACAGCGAGTTCCATCCGCTTTGACGGTGGAGCCTGGTGAGTATTCCATGAAGGAGGTAGTTTCCCGATGCGTTTTAGCCGTTTTTGCTAGAGTTAAAGGCTATCGGTTAATGCAAATCATCTCGAAGTGCGTTTATGCCTTTGAAGACGGCGATTACGTCGAAACGTTAGGCCGTTAACTTAATAAAGTGTTCCATCTAAAAACCTCGAACGGCAGCAGGATTTTGGCAACGTAAACGAAAATGCCGAGATTACAACAAGAGAGAAGTTGGAGATCATTTAAAGCATAGAGTTTTCATAGTATAAGATAATACACAGGTAATTAATTACCTTAGTTCCACCCTCACTGATACATATAATGAAGCAATTGTTTAACAGTATCCTTTTGAATCTCGGACTCAGGAGCTTTTCCATCCACTATTTTACATCCCATCCTGTGTAATATGACACTGTATTGTATAATATCTGCTGGTCTAAGAGAGTGACGCTCAAAAATATGGAGGAAGTCATAGAGAAGCGCTACGAAGCGAAGCTCATTTGATTTTCTCTGACCGCTGTATAATAGAAATTTTGGTACGAGACTTGGCGGTCTCCAATAGCTTAGTCAAAAATTATAAGATAGTGACCTAAGGTAAGGACGAGCTCTTATTTGTAGGAATGCTGTGAAGAATAGCAAAAAATCAGCGAGAGTAAAGAGGTGAGAGTAAAAATGCTCAATAAATGATTTTGTGGTCAGGATAGAAGCAAATATATAACAAGTTGAACTCTTCTCGATATACTGGGGAATATTGAGTACTGAACTCATCGGATTGCTTAGCCCTTATTTTAACAAAAATGAAATGGATTTCGTTGTTTATTGGAAACTCACTAAAATGCCATCATAGATAACAGTCTGTCGATGGCTATCGCAAGTAGGAATAGTGGGGATGTACAGGATGCAAACAACGGTCCCAGTTGAATGTACACGCATGTTGCTTGAGAAATTGTTTCACTTTGAACGCTGTAAATAAAATCGTGAATGAATATATCGGCCATTGATGGTGATGACCTTCACCTCGCTGAGACGTTCTCTACCCTACTGTTTCTGTTATACACCTCACTCAACGAAACCTCGGCACATTACTTGATTTTGTTTTGCTCCTTGATCACCTTCATCGGAAGTCAAAATCGCCATCGTGAGAATGGAACGATGAAGCTCCTTCTTATGAATTTTCAGTATTCAATAAACTCTCCAGGAAACTTACATATTGTGAAAGGCAGTAGCCATAAGATCAGAGGAGATAATCATCATGTCACTTAGGGATACCAAGGCGATGAGTATGTTGCAGGGACTTCGCAAAGCTCTGAACAATATAGATAACGGCATAACACTTGCAGAATATTGCGTATGGAAAAGAATGGCCGCTTTCGCATGGTTCTTACCTTGAGCGGAGTGTTACATAAACGATAGCTCCATTTCCTAATAAGCTAATAATTGGTATCACAATATACAAAACATGATAAGGAATCGGTTTGCTCTCCGGATACATTCTGAACTACTTAAGTATTTAGTATGTAAGTAAGTTAAGTATGGGCTCTAGTAGGATCAACTTGGAAATAGACATCATTGCCAATAATAGAACAATTGAAAAGCCCAGGTTCAACGAGGAAGCGCTTAACCGCTGAGTTGAAGTCCTTTTTGCTCCAAATTTCCCAAAGTCGTTCAAAATGGTTCCTTTACCAATTTTTTGAGCGAAACGTCCAAAACTTAGGGATGGAACGAAAAAATAAAATCCTAACATTGAGGAACTGAGAAAACAACAATAACAACTTTGCTAAACATCCTTATTGTGATGGAATACACTAGACACGAGGTAATTATTATTTCCGGGAATATAATTTAGATGATGGCTCACAAATACGTTTCTCCGGAATCCAACGGGGAAAAACATTGTTGAGTTTTTGCTTTGCAGAACCGTCAATGATGATAGTAAAAATAAAGAAATACCATGTCAAAAGTTAGCTGACCTGATGCAAAAACAACGCTTCCATTCGGTGTCCAAGTTCTGCTCTCAGCAAGGCTCGAGATTTTTATCCTGGGATCGGTCTGTCTTTCTGACCTAGATATCCGAACTTTAACAAACACCTCGTTTGTTTGGCGCTCTCATCGAATTTGCAGCCTGGGAACAATTTGAACCATTTCTATTCTGGTCCTCAACTAAAATTTACAAGAATGTCAGGATCATAAAGAAAACGCCGCAAACAACCTACTAGTAGACATGGTAGTAACCATTGAATTAGTAACTGTGCCGTGCGAGTTGTAAGAGAAGTGTCGTAGAGTCGAGGTGTACGTGCGTGAGATCCTTCCCACCTGTTCAATGCAATCTTCAGAGCAGAATTTGTCTCTTCTTACTTTGGAGTACAGCTTAGTGATAAATAAAGTCAGGAACCAAGAGAATCCCAAAAATAGTACAGGTGCTAATACACGGTATCCTCTCGACTACAACTCATCGCCATCTTCATTTCACTTAAAGGATGAAAGGGTGAAGTGTTTGGCGTTCAAAGGATGAAAGGACAAAGTTTTTGACGTTATTCAATCCCGTGAGAGATGCGCGCCCTCACTCGACTTCCATTCAGAATTGCGTAATGAGTGCGTATGTGGCCTATACAATGACTGGCGAGCCGATGTACAGGTCAGTGCTTTTATCCTCCCAGACGAGTCTGGTACCACCTCCGCCCCACATTATGGCGATGGTGCGAGCCATGTCGACGTTATTAAGCCCTTATCGTGGGACGTGTGCTTGTTTGTTATAAACTTACGGTCAAAGATTCCCATCGCGCACGCTCGTGTTTTTTTGCCTGTGTGTGAGTGTTCCCATCCTATCGCCTGCACATCTGTCGAATTTCAACGCTTTAGCTCTACGTAAACAAGGGATATGAATTTGCGGTCGAAAGTTTCTATCGCGCACACCCCGCCCCAGTGGGCGGAGTCTGGTCCTGCTACCTGCAGTAAGTTTTCCCATCCTGCCTCCTGTACTCCTATCAAAATTTAACCTAGGTCTACAGGAACTGGAGTTATGAATTTCTGGTCACACACACACGCACACACACACTCACACACACACTGACACACACATACATGCACACACTCACATACACATACATGCACACACTAACATACATTCACATACACACACAAACACACACAAGCACACACACGGACATTAGTGCCGTGCAATACGGTGCAAAACCTTCGGATCGACACAATAGCCGGCTATTCAAAATTTCGCAAGCGCACACTTCAGCATGGTTACTTTACAGGAATATTGTGTAAGACATCATAGTAAATCCCAACAATCCCATATGAAACTTCATGTCTCTTTAGCCTCCTGAGCATACGTTCTGATAGGCTCAAAAAAGGTGTAGATTTCGTCGCTGGCATGAGAGTCCGGTTATTAACACTAATGATTCTGACAGATTGTCAACTACTATAGGGTTACCTTGATGGTGCGTGAGTGCATTCCATGTAAAATTGCCACTACGATCTCTATGTAAACTTAGCTACTTAAAGTTGAACAACAAACATCTTCTTTGGACAAGGGGATAAATTTAACCCATTGGCGACCACGTTTTTCACCATGTCCTAACATTAACTTTTAATTTCTCTTATAACTGTTGAATAGTTGGAATTGAGTCGGTGGGTAGGCAAATTATCACAGCTTCTCAAGACACTATTAAAGTCATCTCCTCGTGCAACACTTTCTGAAAGCACTAGCCAGTAGCATGATTTCATCCTTCGAGAGAAAAATTGGGAGACCAGATTTCCTTGCAGAGCACATCACATGAGTTCTTCCGCTTGAGTAAAGTCAGAAAGAAATACTCCGTAGAGAAGGTGGCTATGAATGTGTAAAAGGGAGAGGAGGAGTGAATTCCACGCCGCCACATCTTCTTTGTTACTTCGAGAGCTCAATTTCTGAGAAACACTTGGAAGAAAAGGATTAGTGAATTTTAGTATCTTCACATTGCGGGGGCTCCTTTTCATCAGCTGGGCTACGCCGTCAAGACTATGATGGCTACAGCTCTCTGCTGCTTTGGTGCCGCAATGTCATATTGCAAACTTATGAGTGCCCTCATGAGCAAAGTGGGTGTTCAAAGCAACATGTTCTGTGTTTTTTGAAAAACTGAGAAGACCAACGACTACAACATCGACCACTTCATGAACTTTATAATTCACCTTTACAAACAAGAAAAAGCAAAATTCAGTAGAATTATCCAACGCGAGAAACGATAGTTTGGATTTGTGTACGATTTGGCAAAGGAGTACTCGTCTGCTGAGCACTACTAATCGTACTTCTGCACAACATAGCCTTGATACGACCGATCCCGAGGAGTTCATCGAATACTGCGCGATACTCCTTGCTGAAATATATTATTGAGATCAACCAAATCATTACAGTAGCCGTGCATCAAATGATTTTTCGATATGTTTGCCTTCATGCAAAGTAGTGGAGATACTCACTACTCATAGATAAAGGTCACGATATTTTGGGGTATCAGTGTAGTTCCAGTCGAATTATGGAATTAATAGTTTGGAACAGCGCAAAGGAACAGCGGAGAAAACGCGACAAATAGGAGTATTTAGCGAAATATGAGTAGAACTACGAAAAAGTAGTAAAATTAGGAGTTCGACGAGAAGCGACGACAAATGTCGTATGGAATGGACATTCGAACATACCGCTCGAATGCGTGCGCCGTTGCACACAGCTAGCTACAGTAAGCTGACTGAGGGCAACATGTGCGCCCTGATGCGAATGGTACAACTTCTACAGCCCCTACAGCACCGTTAAACCTCGTCCGCATTAAGTATGTATCTCGGCTAAGCCGGTTATGAAGGCCGTGATACGCCCTGCCTAGACCGTCTCTCGACCGGGAAACGTCCGCTCTGCTATTCTTGGGGGTGACACTTCCATTCCAGAGAGGAATCTCAATAACAGTTCTCATCTATCCTGTGCTTTTCACCTGATCCTGGCTATTTAGACCTTCATGTTGTACAATTTTGATTAATACAGTGGCGCACATTAGGACTCTTTGGAACAATCTTGGAAATCACATGTTGCGGAGATTTTTAATTCATTTACTGTACAAATTTTATAAAACAGCCCGTTACATCCGTAGATTAGGTTTCTGGCTCTCAAATAGACCAAATATAATCTGCCATCTCCTCATTTCGGAAGTCACTACTACAAAAATTTTACATCGGAGTTAGATTGAATGCCTAAGGCGCAGACAAGTGAATACCATCATCGTCGGCAAACTAAAGTTGAGCAGCTGCAGCGCCGTCGATCTTAAGCAGCCCTGTTGGGATTTCAGAATTCAATGAGCACTGGCTTACTAGTCTCTAGTCAGGGTGGTGATGATGGAATGTGCCCATGGCGAAGTTACTCGATGTCCAGTGGTTTTTTGGAATCTACAGGGTGCGGCAAAAGTTCTGGCAACGGTAAATTTGATCGTAAAAATGGTTAAATCGATCGATACATGATACAACTCCAACAGCATTTATCAACAGCTATATAGATCACAAAAACAAACTAGATCTCGAAATAGCCTCCTTTTGCGTGAATACAGGCTGAAAGTCTCCTAGGAAATGAGTCGACGGCGGCACGAAGGTAGTCTACGTCCGAATCCTCCCATTCTTCAACAAGGGTTGCACGTAGAGCAACCAAACTTCTATGCTTATTAGAGCAAGCTTTTGTCTTATATATTAACCACACGGAATAGTCCAAGGGATCTAGGTCTAGACCGTCCGACGAGATGAAGTCTGGCAAGTGCGTTGCGCACCAGTCCTGTATCACCTTGAACCTGTGTGCTGGAGCTGAGTCCTGTTGATAAGTGCATGACCGGTTGCCGAAATAGGGTTTTGCTCAGGAGAGTACCTCCTTCTCCAGCACGCCTTTTAAGTGGGTCTTGCTATCCACCCTACCCGTTTCTCCGAAAAAATCGAGAGCATCTTGCCGTCCGATGTGATTGCCCCAAAAACCATCAAGGGCTCGGGATGTCCAGATCGCTGAGCAATCCCTCCATGTTGGCTGGCTTTTGCAGGGCTTCTCGCTATCATCCTATCGTTCTGGGTGTCCAGGAATTGGTCTGTTGAAAACAGGCATTCGTCAGTGAAGAGGATGTTGCCGTGCCGTGCCTGCGAAAATCGCTCTGAATGCTCCGTACATCTTTCGAGCCTAGTTTTCTTCATACGCATGTGAGCTTTTCTAATCTTATAACAGCAAAATAGAAGGTGGAAATCGTTCCAACAGATCGAGCAGAAATATCCACCTCAGGAGCCAATTTTCTCTGCGGACCTACGAGGGCGGCGGCGGATTTTTCCTCGAATGATTTTCACGATCTCTTTCGCCGTTGCTCTCTTCAGTCTTCCACTTTTGGGCTTGTACTCCATAGTTTCTGTCGCCTTGTACCTGTTGACGTTGTTGTACATGGTTCCTAAGGGAATCTAGAGTTCCCTTATGAACCATGTACACCAACGTCAACAGGTACAAGGCGACAGGAACTATGGAGGACAAGATGGTCTTCGAAAATGGTCTTCGCCGTGCATCCAACCAGGTGGAGGTGAAGGATGGAGGCTCGTTGGTCTTTGCTTGTCACCATTTTGTAAAATGGCTTATCCAATTCATGGAATGTATAGAAGAGGACTTGCAGTAAGTAATGGCACAGATCCTGTCGAGATGGGAGGCCTCATTTTTTATCGAGAACCTGAAACGGGCCTTTGCCGGAGCTTTTGCGGCATCCTCTATATGCTTCCAATTTTAAGAAAAGCGGTTCATATGTCATGTTGATCCAACTAAGCAACGCTTTGCTTACATAGAATTTATCAATTCTTTCCGAATCTCGTAGCATATCCTTGAAACACTTTCCTCCCATTTATCCAGAAACAAATTTACGGTAGATTTTGCAATGTCTTCCAAATGGTTGGAGGTGAGACGCTAGAAGCTAGCTCAGCAAATGAATCGAGATAGTGTAGCAAAGCAGAACTATTCAACTTTATCGATGTGCCCAACAAACGTATGGTAGATTTCTCTCCTAGCTCTGATCTTTGAAAACTGTTCGACTTATGTTAAAACAGAAATTGCAAGCGATTCTCTCCATATGAGCTTTTTCTGTTCAAGAACTGAAACAAACTGGCAGTCTTTGTTCAAGAATTGAATCTGCTCGAAGAGGGATTGGAGGGAAGCTGGATTTTCTCCGCATTCACTATTGATCTTACCTGATGCCATAGTAGATAAAGAAATTAAGAGAGATTGATACATTGATAAGCATAGCAGCGATTTGATCCAGATATGGTGTTATAATGTTTCCATGTAATGCTCCTCTTATAGAAAGTAGAACTAGTGTGCTCATATAGCCAAGCACAACCGATAGGCTAACGACAACAACAGAGCGATAGATGCTTTTCATCTTCTCTTTTTCTGAAGCGAATCAATTCAGTGACCAAGTAAGCAGTGGCGGATAAACTTCAGATTTGAACAGAAGGAAAAGTCTTTTGGCGTCAATCAATACTGTCTGAGGGATGCTCCCCCGCGCTTCCCCGCACTCAACTTTCATTCAGAATCGTAGTGGCGTAATGAGTGCCTATCCGGCCTATACAATGACTTGCGATGGCCAGCCGATGTACAAGTCAGTGCTTTTATCCTCCCAGAAGAGTCTAGTACCGATTAGCCGACCCCGGAGGTATGAAAGGTTTGGTTGGCACGGATATCGATCCGGGATCCCAACCCCTGACTGTGCGTGTGACATGGTGCGCCACTCGCTACTACACCACCTCCAACCCCACGTTTAGTACTGAATACATACATTCTAGTCGAATTACGGTAAGTTAAAGATAAAAAAGCCTACTCAGAAGAAGCTTCTTCAGCCGTATTACAAAGGACGCATTGCATAGCACAATCAGAACGCACACAGCTATAATTATTTTCGAAAATACGTCATTGATTGGACCTTGCATAGATGCGGTGAATGAGCACAGAACTTCTCTGCAATACAATGTATATTAAGTTTGCTAAGTAACTGCAAAGCTGACGTAGCACCTAGTCAAGACTACGATTATTGACATTCTCATTGAAATAAGAGCCAAATCTACTGTTGTGACGAAGGAGGATCGATATTGAAATGGACTCACTTATCGTACTTCTGATTTGCTAAAACTACCACGACCAAGGCAGTTCCAAGTATGCATCCTGGCAGAGTATGTGCAACGATATAAAATCTCGGGTGGCAAGCTGTTAGTGGTTTGCTAAAGGATGTATTCTTGACAAAAAAACCTTCGTAAAAAAGAGTTTATTTAAGAGTTCAAGAGAGAAACAGAAATGGAGTAACATGTTTTACCAGCACGGAGAAATTAATTATTGCATATTTCCTTCAACGAATGCTCATCCTCATCTGGAACTATTCGAGGGATTTCATGGTTTTTGAGTGACCCCAAAATCTCGAGTGTGAATAGATGAGGAACGAGGAACGAGTTGGATGAGAGAATGGTTCTTAACAAGGTTTTACTCTGTCCCCCTGTTGAAGTTCATGCAGTTGACTTCTTGGAGTACGTTGTTGAGGGCAATTGAATTCCTTTTATAAAGAGCACGATGAAAAACAAGATTCAAGTGTGATCACCCTATTAAATCCATTCTTCTCAAAAAGAAACTAAAACAGACTTACTAAAATCTCATTAAAGAAAATAGTCGGTCCATAGAAATCCCAAGTAGAAGCAGTGGAGATGTACTCGATGCAAACAATGGTGCCAGTTGGAAGTAAACGCAGGAAGGTTGAGGAATCAAATCACTTTGAGCACTGCAAATACATATTGAAGAAAACAAAAAGGAACGGTTCTACATGTGTTGAGAAAAGTCGTGAAAGTTCCTTCCCAGTTGCAATTGCAGTGCAATCGCCCAAAGTGCTGACTACATCAAGGCAAAACTGTGCAGATCTGCCTTCACTTTCGCCATGGGTTATGACGAGTTGTTAGAACTTCCTACATGGGAGTCTCTTCAGATAGTGCAGCCTTTACAACACCATTGAAACTCTTTAGGGCATACACACGGAGCAAATGTTGATCCTTTATAACGCCCTATCAAAGCCGTTGTCCAACTTGACAGCTCCACATATGTAGAGGATACGATGGGGTCACATGTGGGCTATCTCAGAAACCGTTTTTGTCGTGAACCGTGCCTTTAACTGAGAACCTATCCATTTATATTTGCTCGGTCTTTCTTCTGTGTCCTTATAAAAAGCTCGGAGAAGATATGAGGTTATTAGAAAGGACTGCATTAGTAGAGTACCCAATAACTTCCCACGAAAACGAACATATTGTGAGCGATGGTGGTTACGAAGACGGAACAGACCAACACCATGTCGCTGAAGGATACCAGAGCGATGAGTATGTTGCATGGACTTCGTAACGCTCTAAAAAAGTACGGTGATTACGGTAGTTCATCTACAGCATATACGTAATAATCATAGTTGCTTGAACTTTTTTTTCCACAAAGTGCCAACCTCGAACGTAATGTCACATAAACGATGACTCCATTTCCCAATAAACTGATTAAACAGACTCCATTAGACAACACTTGATTGATGAATGATTTGCTGCTCGGATACATCCTAAAATAAATGATCTAAATACTATAAAAGTGTGGGCAGAACGATGTTCCGCATTAGGAGTACACAGAAACGAGTCATACTTCGGAATGAAAACAAAGGTGGAAGAGTTAAGATCCGACTATAGCAAAGAAAATGTATCGTTCAGAAGGAAAATTTGCTATGAATTTGCTCTTAAATGGGAAAACCGTTATGCTAATTGTGTAGTCTAGATTAATGCTACATTCCGGTGATGACTAGGCGTTTGCCGGTTGGGATGATTAATAGTGGCAAGCTAGGCTACGATAGCTTTATAGTGGCATGATTGCAAGTTCATACCACGTTTTCGTTATACTGCGAATGACACTGGGATCACTACGTAGATACTCGGAGAGCAGCGTCTACTGAAGTCTTTTTTGCAGCTCTAGAATATCTTTCCTATGTTAAGCAAAACTTTTACGTAAAACCAATTAGCTGTCCATCTTGTCGTTCCTTGGACGAATTCGATCAACCTTTCCTGAACTGCTTGTTATGCTCACAATCCTAAATAGACCCTAGTAGTCAGAGTTTAACACTGCAGTATCTTCCCACACGAGCCCTCATGTTGTGATGAATGCTTCTTCGGTTCCTGTCTCCCACTCTTCTAAGAGTGCTAAAAGTGGATTAACGGATAGAAATCGTTGTCATCTAGCCAGCTGTACTGGAGAAAAAGGTCGAAATACCGTCAAAGGTCCACAGCACACAAATGGAACATTGCTGTCTTACAATAATAAAGCAGTATCGAAAAATAAATCAGTTTTTGATCACGTTGTTTCATTGATTCTTGAAGGTGGAAGAGGAAGGGCTAAGTTTCAGAAAATTTCTGGAAGGGATCTTCTGGGAATGTCAGAGGATCAGAAAAAAAATGAACAAAGCCAGTAGGGAGACAATAATTTGAGCAATCAAAAACGGACTAGAGAAGCTCATCGATGACTGATTGTACGGAGAGAAACGAGCGAATTGATGAGAACACATCCTAGCGTGAATTTCACCAGTTGATTTTCCCTTTCCTTCTTCCAGCCCAATCCGCTCGACAATCCTGGACAATGCATAAAGAAATTTTCAAACAAGAAGATTATCATCGGTTTAAACGTCCACCTTTACATCACTTCTGCAGCTTATCGAATGTGAGTCAATGGTCATTTTGGGACATTGTGTATATATTGGGTGTGAAACAAATAGTATCAGACAGAATCCTTCAGAAAAACACGTCTGCCAAGTTTCCGCATTTCTATTGCTGTGCTCATCTATGTAGCGAGTTTCAGAGATTATGAAGGAATCAACAGCCCACGAAAACGGTTCTACGCGTCTAGGCGGAATAGGTACTGTAGTTCACAGCATTGGCGCTATTGTCGATGTGTAAAAAGGTTATCATAACGCGAACTTTATTTGATAAATGTGCTGTTCTGAAGAAAAAAACTGCCTCGAGCTAGCCTCCAATTTGAAACCATTTGGGCTGGTACTGCGGCTTGCCATCAGTTCAATCCGATAGGCTCTTAGAATGTAGGTATTTCACCACACATCCTTCCAATCTAGATCGAACACTTCAATAGCATCGCTAACTAATAAGACGCCATCGAAGACAATAAAATTGACTGTCTACAGAATTGCCGATCTACAAGATTAGGCCTAGGAAGACCTTGAAGGGGTCATAGGTATGCGAGCTCAACTAAGCTCAAAGGCTGGTTTTGAAGTGTGGCCAGTTTCAGATTTACATGCTTGAAGACTCAGGTTCATAGTCCTGGTCAGAAAACCTCAAAACCCACTCAGACCAAATCGTTCACCAAGCTACAGGGGGTATAGGCTGAAAGTGTGGAGGAATCATTCCCGAATAGTAGAAAGATATTCTAATAGGCCACATATAAACTCACAAAGGTAAGTAGCAGAGCATCGGTTAATACTCGAGCATACTAATACAGGTATCTATAATACTTATGAAAAATGATCGGCTCAAACCATAAGAGTGTGTCCAACTCAGCGACGAAGCCGGAAGTTCCGCGTTACGGAATGTCTTAGCACTACAATACTTTGACAATGAAATAGTTATTCGTAGCTGGAGAAAATGGTAATTAGCCTTCAATGAAAGACTTTGAACTTTGTTCTTCGGAAAGAAATAAACGGAAGTAGAAAGGTTCTATAATCATGTGGTCAATCCAGGCATCATCATTAAGCTAAGATGAACATACGCTTGATTCTCCACCTTATTAAGCAGCGATTTCATGATTCTCATGATTCACTAGGCTTCCTCTAACATTAGCTCACAAGGTTAAATTGGGTATTTATATGCTTACACGGGACCCCTTTTCTGGAATTGTCAGGTTTTCCTTGACGAACCGTGGATCCATGCTTGATGACAGTAGCTTCAAACTCCTAACAATGAGGCGCAATACCAGCTTTAAAAATCGCAAATTTTTTTTCAATTTTCATGAAATATAGATGACATTTCTGTAAGAAAGACTAGTCAATGCTAGATAAGCTTCGAAAACTACGCTCCAGATCGATGGTCTTGGATTCAATTTTCAGTCATACTGTGGAGTGGACACCTCGTGCCTTTGTTGCATTCCGAAAATCGGTCGATGGTGGAGGTAGGTGAAGAGACACATTCTTTCGTGGTTATTACACAGGATCTGCCAACGGATTTTATTGTATCCTAATGCAGTGTTGTCGACTCATTAAAGCTTTTTCTTTGCCTTTCCTCATGGGAGCTCCTGGAACTGCCGAAGGCGGCTTAGTTGATACCATGTTCGATAACATGAAATTTCTTCTCAAGAAAGTGACAAGGAGAAGAAAGTTGGAAATTACATGGTTTAGTCAAGACTTCTGTGTAGGATTTGCACGAAGTTGTGTTTTTCTCATCACGACTATGGTTAGACCTAACTACGAAAAATGCTTTTCTTCATTTTTTTTATTTTAGTTGGTGACCAATGTCGCGAGTCCATTGCATTTGTTTTCTTGACAGTAACGACTTCCCCATGCGAGCGTTTGTCAAAGTCTCAGATTCAAAGCTATCGTTTCAGATTTGAAGCTCCAGTTCCAGATTCATTGACGCCGTGGAGTATAACACCTTCTTCTCGCCATCATCACCTTATTGTATATAAAGTGCTCACATCTGTCTGATTGCCTTGCTCTCCCTAAATTCGTTTTACCTCAAGAAGCACCTGCAGGGACCGGATCAAGGTAGGGATGGATGGAGTGTAGAGTTGCAGCAATCACTGAAAATCAATCTCCGATTTGGAGCTGATTTCATCACCAAATAACCACATAGACGCGAGAATATAGTGTACAACCAATATGACTGTAACTGGGTGGAGTTGATGTTGTGGTAAGTGGCGAACTATCGCTCAATCGTGAATACGGGTTTCAATCCCGCATCGATATCGGCTTAGGCCAACCAAACCCTCCATACTTGGTGTCGGCTTATTGGCATCGGGGTCGTCTAGGAGGATGAAGCACTGACGTGTACCCGATTTACCAGCGCAAGTCATTGTATAGGCCACAATACGCCATCACGATACCGATTGGGAGGGGAATGCATGCCTCAAGAAGGCTTGATTGATCCAAAAAACTTTATCCTCCTATCCTTTATGATTGTAGGTTACTAATTTGAAAACTGTTAACAAGATCAGTTGTTTTTGTGACCATCTAAGGATCACTTGGGTAACCGGTGAATAACGGTCTTCTTGCTTCCGTTGATCGAGTCTTTAAACTCGTCCTTTGTTGCTGGAATCAGGTTAAGGAGCGATGTTGATCTGAGTGAGCCCTACAAAAAGGTAGTATTTTATGGAGCACTATATGAGGGTAATTAGTGAAAAAGATAAAATAATTTGGGAAAGAGCAGGGGAAATCTTGGGCTTTAAAATGTGGGAGAAGCTCCAATTTTTCCATCCCATCGTCGAGCTGTGTGATCATGGGAAGAATACAGTTACTTTGGTCTGTAAGATAGCCTATGTTACTGCGTACCTCTCTAGATGTTTAAAACAAAAGTATATTAACGACATTTATTTCCAAGCATCTATAAAGAAAATCTATGGGGTCAGACAGAAACGGATGAATTTGAACTGATTGTAAGTAGGGATTAACAACGTTCATAATCCTCATCATTTATCACCAATCCAACACAAATCAGAAAATTTGTAAACGTAGTTAGCTGGCATGAGTTACTGTTGTGATTCGGTTGGGTGACCGAGTTGGCAAAGAACCTTTTTGTTGAACACCGCTATGTTTAGCTCTGCACAGCAAAACTTTGAGATGGCCAATCCCAAGAAGACTGTCGAATATTCCTCGATATTCTTTGCTGAAAGAAGGTATTGTGATTGATCTTTTCAGAGGCACAGTGACCTATTGGAAAGGCTTTGGAGGTTTTTCCCGGAATAGACCTATGACCCAAAAGATAGCTCACGGAAAGCTGCGGGTCTAAAACGGTTTAATTAGTGAGTAACCCCATCAGCAAGTTCGTTCACCAAATGGGCCTTTGTCAGAAAAAAATGGCAAGCAGTTCTTAGAGCGTTGGAAAGAAGCCATTTCTCCCAATTGGCCGCCCAGATAAGTGGAAACTGCCTTCGACACAATCAAGTGAACCAACCTTATAGCGTAGTAAACGAAAAAGTTTACAGAGATGGATAAATTTGTGAATAATCCTGCGATCAGAGTCAAATAAAACGCCTCGATATTGAGATTCAAAACTCCTCTCACGGAAAGTATAATCATTGTGCTGAAATAGCCCAGCACGACTGAGAGGCTAATGATAACCACGGAGCGAACAATGCTCTTGGACTTTTCGCTACCTGAAATATTGTAACATGAATTTGAGGCACGGAGGTATGGTTCTGTCAGGTATTCCTGATATCAATGGATATTGCTCTCAAATTTGCAATGTACTAAGGACATACTCATGCGTAACTTCTTCAAGAAAAATGTAAAAGACAAGTTGCATAGTATAATCAGAATGCACACCACTATAACCAATTTCAAGTACACATCCATGATTGGACCTTGCATAGGAACCGTTAACGTGCATACGACTTTCCTGCAATTTATAGAAATGATGAGGAACAATGGCTTTAGAGAAATGAGTCTATTGGCATAGTAGTAACTAAAAAATTCAGAGAAGAAACAGAATTGGATCGACTTACTCTTCGGGTTTTCGATATATCAAAATCAGCACATCCAAAGTAATTCCAAGTATGCATCCAGGAAGGATTTGTGCAACGATATAGATTCTTGAATAGGAGGCTTTCAAAACTTTACTGAAAAATTGCTTTTGTGCACGGGCTCGAATCTTTCCCACCTCTTCTTTTCGAACCCACGTAGTGTATGACATCTGTCAGCTTTATTTCCCTTTTTCATGTTTTCTTCGAGTTCTTGTCCCCTACCCATTAATCTGAGACATTTTGTCAATCTCTGAATCCTTTTTGAAACACAAAATGCAGTGATGAGACTAAAGTCCAGAACTATTGAGAAATTGATGTGGAACAGCTTCAAGAACAAACTTACAGGATTTTCTGCAGACGAATTGCAGAAATCCTTATGCGAGAAATTTTTAGCTGTTTATGGTAGCATTGTAAAAAATTGTAAGATAGAGGCCTAAGGAGAAGAAAGCTTTCTCTATTGTTGGAGCACAGTGAAGATTAGCAGAACATTTAAGTTGGAGCGTGAAGAGCTCGGAACAAAAATTAAATAAAACCCTTCATAAAGTATATGCACTCTGTGGAAGAACTACTGGGTAGAGGTCTGTAAACGAAGAAAATAAATGGTGGACTGTCAGAACAAACTTGCTTTCCCCACTTTTTTGTCTTTTACCTTCCCTAGCATAAAGGATAAAGTTTTTGGCGCTAATCAATCTCATCTGAGGAATGCGCCTCGCCCTCGACTTCCATTCAGAATCGTAGTGGCGTAATGAGTGCGTATGTGACCTATACAGTGACTTGCGGTGGCCAGCCGATGTACAAGCCAGTGTTTTTATCCTCCCAGACGAGTCTGGTACCAATCACCCCCGGAGGGATGGAAGGCTTGATAGGCCTGGGCAAGCATCGATCCGGGATTCGAACCCCCTGACTGTGCGTGTGATATAATTCGCCACTTGCCACAACACTACCTTCCGCCCCAAAAATTGATGTCGGGGCTAGGATTTAGGGAAATGCTGAATTTGTCAAGGTACTCTTCCCTTCTTATTAAAGCGTTGATAACTATGGAGATGATCTCGTTGTTCCTTGAAAACTCACTAAAATGCCGTCATAGATAGTAGTCTGTCGATGGCTATCGCAAGTAAGAACAGTGGAGATGTACAGGATGCAAACAATGACATCAGTTGAATATATACGCATGTTGGTTGAGGAATTGTTTCACTTTGAACGCTGTAAATAAAAACGGCAAAATGGATGTACAAATCTAACATTTTTTGATAGAGATGATCTTCACCTTCACCTCACAATGCTTTCAGTTCACCGAAAAATTCGATGTTTTGGTGCTGTGAACTCTTCATTTGTTTCACACAATCCTCTACAAATCCTCGGCAATTTACTCCATGCCGTCTTACTTCTTGATCACCTCTATATGAAGTCAAGTTTGCCGCTTTGTAAATAATTCGGTGAGACTCTTCCTTATGATTTTTTGTTATTCAATAAATTTTCTTGAAAGCTTACATATTGTGATAAGTAGTAGAAATAAGATTAGAGGAAATGATCATCATGTCGCTCAGAGATACCAAAGCGATGAGTATGTTGCAGGGGCTTCGCAAAACTCTTGAATAGTATAAATACGATATGACACTTGCAAACACAGTCGTATAACTCGTTGTAGAAGAGGATGGTAAAATGGGTTACATGGTTCTTACCTCGAGCGGAGTGTCACATAAACGATGGCCCCATTCCCTAATAAACTGATGATCGGTATCATAATATACAACACATGATAAGGAATCGGTTTGCTCTCTGGATACATTCTGAAACAATTGAGTATTCATGAGCTCATTATGAAGTGCGGAGCAGACAATGTTAAAATACCCGCAAAGCCAAGGTTCAATACAGAAGAGCGTTGCTTCATCAGCGACTGCTTTTATAATACTTTAAAGAAATCGCTTCGAGAAATTGCTACTGATAGAGGCTGTTTTCGGTATATTGTACTCCGAGCGCTCTTTCACGAAACGTGGCTGGACAGTCTGCTAGCCACGTTTAGTGAAAGATCGACTCAATCCTTCGAAAGATTGAAATGGCACTTGGCTAGGTAACACTAACAATCGGTGCTTCATGTTCGCGACTATAAGCAAATCTCTGAATACCTTTTCCAACTCTCCCAATCCCTGACTTTGAAGGAAATTAGGTTCTGACTAGTGTTTCGATATTTGTAACTCTATCTCGCTTTTCTGGGATGACCTGTAAGTACCTTTTTACTATCATTTGTCAATATCACGGTACATAACTGCAACACATGACGACAGCACTTGATTGCAGATGGCTCTTTTCACCGTAATTGTTTGTAACCTGTAAATTGCGACACGAGTACGGTTCCTTGTTACTTCCTGCGTCACTTCTTAGAGATAAGAAAGACTAGGAAAGAAGATTCAAGGCAAGTAAGAAAGACCGACAAAATCCAGTCTGAGGGCAGTTGGCTGTTTGCCTAGTTTGGCCTCTTTTGTGAGCAACTTGAGTTCTCCTTTTTCACTTTTAAGCTTTTCAGCAGACGCCTAGGATACAGCAGAACGTTCCTCAGCAGCAAGCTAGTAGCTGTCCCTCCCAAAGCAAGGTACACATCCGCATTTCAGCCTCCTTACTGGCTCGTGGGGATAATCATAATATCGAATTTATGAGCTTTCATTTCATGCCAACCCTCTTCGCTAACTCAGATTCTGATGGAAAGGAAGAGACATCGACCATTGACCAAACCGTTCAATTGAAGTTCGAAATTCTTCATGACCTTGCTTTTTGGGTTCATTTACATGAAATGGTAATCAGCTCGATTCCTTATGTGGTACTGTAAAAAGAGTAGAGAATAACAAACAGGATTCCGTGAGCAAAATATATTTACTGGATGCCCATAATGTGTTTACTCAAACCTATCTATATTGTAGCCATATCTACAAACGATTATGAACAATTTAATAACTCTGGAATACGTTTCCTGCTTACCTCACTGAGAAAATAAAGTAATTTTTTGATATACGGTAGCAGTTTCCGAATAGTCGTCACAAAACAAGCCAAAATGAACGTATCAAATGTGGAGCCAGTTTAATGGAGTTTTTAATTTTTGTCTCAAGAAATGTTGAAAGGACCGTATCGTTGAAACAGTGCAAGCGCCGTGGAAAACCATGGTGCCACAAGTTCTACATAGTAGAGCCTTCTACTGTACACTATGTACGGAGTGTAAACGTTGATTTTCTCTGCTTGAACTCGGACGAGTTTGATAAATCCCTTTATTTCGGCTTACGTTTCGGCGTGGATCGCCTTCTTCAGAGCCTGGAAAGATCGAAACAATTTATGACTACCCGACCAAACGCCTCAACTACCCTACGGAAATTCGACACCCCCGAGGTCATCACTTAATTGTAAGTTGGGCCACTTACCGTAGATCAGTCCGATCCCCGCTATCACTTGGAAGCCAGCAGCGGAGCAGTAACCTTTTCGGACTGGATGTGATTCAGACTCACTGGTGGAAGGCCAACCTTATATACGGCCTCAGCTCCCGCGTGATTGTGAGGCATTCTTCCCTCCGGTCCAGTTTTGGTCTAGTGACCTGGATCCAGAATGCCTCGAGGATTTTTCGTGCGGGTGTTTGCGATCCTCGCGCCAAGACCTCGGCCGTGACTTCGAAGTCGGCTCCGTAATGAGTTTCCACCCTGTGGGCGCCTAAGGCAGTTGACATGCCCTCTAAGTGCTCCTTGATGCGTACGCATAGCGGTCATGTTTCGCCGATGTACACCTCTCCACAGCTGCAACATGTGATCTTGTAGACCACCCCTGCTATAGTACAGTCGCCTTCCTTGCCGGGGCTGACCACACAATTAGGGGTGGTACATGAGCGGTCGTAGAGCCTATTGCGAATCAGCCGATGCTTCAGGTAGGTTGTAGGGGGGGGGGGACATTCAAAATGACAACTAGCTGTGGATTTATGTACGGAGTGCTCGTGAATCTGGTAGTTTCTTCAATTTTAGGGCTCCAGATACTTAAAGAAAATCGTAGCCTTCTTGACTTTACCCCTCGAAGTTTTGGAGACCACCAACTCTGACGAAACTACCGGGATAGTCTACATTTTGTATTTCAAATGACGGGCAGTGTTGGCGGCAAAACGTAAACGCTGAGTTGAAAACGTCCTCACTGCGTTTTTCTTTTTCAGTGTTCATTAATTCATTACTTTTTTTGTTTATCGGCCTCCCTTTCAATCCGATATATCTGTACACTTTCTATTATAGATTCGAGACCTTATGTGTGCGAGCAGGCAGCTCGGCCAAAACATCGTGGATAATAGGAATGGGTTAGGAATCACAAACGGAGCTCAATTTGGGGTCCATTCACATACTCACAATCAGACTCGCACTCGTACCACCTGCAGTACTTGTCGTCCCGTTGACCATCGGTTCCCTTGAGTGGACGGCACCCACACCTCCATTCGTCCCTGCTAGAAGAAAGAGAGATCCAGAGGAACGTGTTCGCTTCAGGGATACGAGGCTCAGCATTCCCTTCGTTCAGAGCTCTCGTGATGAAGTTTGACCATCGGGCTGACGGTTGCCCTGTTGTTGGCTTGACGTCTCGAGAGATCCAGTCAGAAATCGCCCTGGTCCAACGATCATCACAATATCGCATCACGTGTCCAGCCCACCTAATCAACGATTTTTTGGCGTAACAGCGTGAGCAACACATCCTTTACCGCATTCGCAGAGCCTAAAAACGGCCAGTGACGTATCCTGATCTTTCGAGTTCAACGTATACTCAGTCAAAATCGTAAAATAGGCTTCACGCAAACCAAGTGATTGTCTTAGTAGTTCCACAAATGACAACTACTTTTTGAATAGTCGTTTATGGTGATGGCTGAGTGTAGGGTGAAGTCAAAAAGTCGAAAAACGCCGCTCAATTTTCAGTGCAAAAGCAGAAATAGTTACAGGCTGCATTTTGAATCCAGACAGCTCTGTCTCATCGTTTGGGTTCGCTAAGGACTTAAACGGGTGAACTGGTTTGAGATAGGGTGAATGTTCATTGAAGAGAGCCTACAACAATCCATTTCATTACACCAGAATCTATTCAATCTTATACAAACGTACAAGCAGACATGCACGGTAAATTGAAAAACAAACAATTCGAAAAATCACAAATCAAACGTCGAAACCTGTGTTTCAGGTAAAACAGTTAACCAGTGAATACAATCATAATTCCACTATTTTATTTGTTTAACAGTGTACTTACACAACTGAGGAAAGAGCTTGTGCCTAGTTTACTTCGGCCACTGTGATCCGTACTGGCGAAGGATTTGTCAAGGGAGTCACCGTCTGAACAACGTTAGGCTTACTCCTTTTGAGCATGGCCTTGATGTGGCCGATTCCGAGAAGCCTGTCGAAAATGACACGATATTCTTTGCTGAAAAATGTCTTTCGACGTGGTATCTTGATATACCTATGTTGAGCGATTTAACAATGTATCATTTTAACGTAGGCAAAATTTTTTGGAGGTTTCACGTTATCCTCTCGAAGGTACATACATTTTACGGTAATTTCGTGTTCAGAGAAAGATAAGGCTTTGAAAAAAAACGTCGGAATTGGAAGAAAATGTGACCCGCGTAATGTTTGGCCACAGCATGCTGCCTGTGTGCAACGTGTGCGTCCTGATGCGAAGGGTATAAGCACTACAGCCCGTGCGACATCGTGAGACTCTTCGCTTTGGCTGTGCACGTCGGCTGATGTGGTGTAGGAGCCCTTGTTACGCACCGAGTAAGTCGTTTTTTGACGCAACAACTTCCCTTGCGCTATTATTTGGTGACACAGGCCCATCACAATGAGAAATCTCAGAAACAATTTTCATCGTGAGCTGTGCCTCCAAAAAATACTGCTTATGAGTGAAAATGTTGATGTAATAAATAGATTGGTTTGAGAACATCCTTGGTCATTGCACTTTTCCTCCAGATATATGAATGGTAACAGGAAAATCAATGAACTTCTAAACATGCTCAGAACTGAAGCTTGCTACTTAACTCATACCGATAACTTAGTACAAAAACTGCTTTGTCTTAGAATTACTGGCCGCCGTAGGACATTGTACAGGTCACATATGCATTCAACAGGTTCCTAAGATTTTGAGTGGAGTCGAATGAAGGGGCGCTTCCCTTGGGCGGACGCAACGACCAAAGTTCTTACCGCTTGTAGTTTCATATTCGCGGGGATGGAACACTTAGTCTCACTACCTTAGAATATCAGATCATAGAGCCGCCCACAGCTTCATTTAAACAATTCCTAGCAAAGGGAAGGAATAGGAGGACTTCGTTTTAGTTTGTTCACTTATACTCCAACCTGATGCTGTAGTAGACGAAGAAATTCACAGAGATCGATATATTGAGGATTGATCCTGCGAGCAGATCCATAAATGATGTCTCGTTGTTGAGTAGCGCTCCTTTCAATGACAGAATAACCACTGTACTGAAGTAGCCAAAAACAACTGAGAGACTAATAATAATCACTGAACGGTAGATGCTTTTCGATTTCTCGCTTGCTGAATCGATGGGATCAGTGAACGAGAGGCATAGAGAAACAGCCACGGATGGTGGAAACACATACTCATTCGAAGTTTCCTGAGAAAGAATATAAAAGATAAGTTGCATAGTATAATTAGGGTGCATACAACCATGATCGTCTTAAAATACACGTTGCCAATTGGTCCCTGCATAGGAGCGGTCAAATAACACTCGACCATTCTGGAAATCACATGAGCGTTAAAATACGTACATACATACATGCATACATAAATTCAAACACAAGGACATACAGCCGAATCGTTGCACCTCTTAGACAGAACTAGTAATTCGTGCCCATTTTATCGAAACACTAGCAAAAATCCAGCCGTCTTCAAGAGTAAACAATAATATTAGATCGACGTACTCTTCATACTTTCGATTTGTCAAAACCATCACGTCCAAAGCGGTTCCAAATATGCATCCTGGGAGAACCTGTGCGGCGATGTAAAATTTTGGATGGGAAGTTGTCAGAGGTTTGCTGGAAAATTCGGTATTTTGGACCTAGTTGTATTACATGAGCTTTCATGAGAGGAGAGAAGATTTCACACCACTGCAATGAATATACCATGCAGCTTTGCGAGATTGATGATTTGTGGGCGAAACTTCGGGTTCTTTTGTTCCCTAGAGGCCGCGCCCTTTAGCCTTTACAATACCAAAAGCCCGCTCGTTCTCGCCTCTTTAAGGGCTTGCACTATCCAGTTATAAGGGCACCTAGCAGTTTTCGCACACGACCGTCCATGACAGATTCTTACGAAATTCGTATTGTCATACTGTACTAGCATTCTCGCCAAGGAGAAACTTCACCAAACTCAAATGGATTGACCAGTTTGATCTGACGAATGTAGGAATCTGATAAAGTTGATGGTGATCTTTCTCTGGTTAACCCAAGTAGTCTAGTCGGAAAACTACAGAAAAAGATAAGGGTAGTCTTGTCCAAGAAATGCCTGGAAGAAAAACGAGGAGAATCTTAAGTCCCGTCTCGTTTTTTCCTCCTCATTACCGTGACCGCTCACGTCTCGCTGCTGCCTACTTAAACGGAATAGCAGCAACGCTTGAAGACCCAGTTCACGATGAAAAGGGCTCATAAGACATCCCGCTAGGCTAAATCTGGGGACCCCTCTTACACCATGTATGGCGCTATCAGGTCAGAAAAAGATCCTGTCAGGGCGTTATAAAGACTTAGAGCTTCTTCTGTGCGTATGCGCGCACGAGTTTCAGCGGCATTGCAGAGGTTGCACCATTTACGAACCGATGTAGTAAGTTCACACTATCAGTCGTGACCCAAAGCAACAGTGGAAGGCGATCCTGGGCAGTTTTGCCTTGGGGTAGCCGGCTCTTTGTGCAATTGCAACAGCTGGAATCTCGTCCCAACACCCTTCTACGTCATTTCCGTTATGGTATCTCTTACAACCTATGTTTTCGCTACTTTTGAATGAGCTTATTTGACGTGAAATCTGCGAATGCTCTCTCTTCCATCCCCGCCGATGCACTAATCCGAACAAATGCTCCGCTTCTCGACCTGAAAAGGTTACCTCAAATTTAACTCAAATTGCGTCTCTAACATAAAAGACAGCGTTCACCTCGTTGCTGATAAAGTCTACTCACTAAGACAAGGATGAACTCACTAAAACTTCATCATAGCGAGTAGGCGATCTGTAGCAATACTAAGTAAGAACAACGGTGACGTACATGTTGAGAACAGTGATGCCAGTTGAAGGTATACGCAGGTAGGTTGAGGAATTGAATCGCTTTGAACACTGCAAATGAAAATCGTAAAAAAAAATACGAATTTGCTTCCGTATTTGACTTTCAGTGACTGAAGTACTCTACTCGAATTCATTTGTCTCCCCCATTGTCCATCAGAGCGGTATTTAGTGAACCGGGCCAATAATATCCTTTTGCTTCCCATCTTCTTCCTTTAGTTGAACATAGTTATTTATGTTGGGTTTTAGATCTTCGTCCTATAGGCTTCGGGCTCGCTACTTATCGCAGGAATGCGGTGCTTGATTGGAGCGCGGAATGAGGGAGTCACTTTGAGGTTGGATGGTTGGGTTGTAATGAATCGCTGCTGTGGAAGCTTATTTTCCTCACAGAATCTCTATTATGCGAACATGCATTACACGAAAAAAGGAAACTCGAATAAAAAACAGCCCGAACAAAGTAAAAAAAGCAAAACAGAAAAAAGAAAAGCGGTTCAATCGATTGGCGGGGAGGGGGAAATGGGCCGATTACGGTAGTTGCATTCGTAAGCCGCAAAACAACTGGTAAAGGTCAGCCACTCGTTGCCTCGCAAACATGGGAAGCGAGGATCAAGTTCTGGCACTCCATTTATGTTAACTTTCCAACATTTTTGCATCGTTTTCAATGAAAACGCCGAAAACGCGGTCCATTACAAGAACAAGAAAACCCTATACTTTCCTTGTTATGATGCGCCATTAAATGATAGAACAATTTTCTCAAAAACAAACATATTGTGAAAGGTAGTAGAAATGATGTTGGAAGAGATCAGCACCATGTCGCTCAGGGATACCAAGGCAATAAGTATATTGCACGGACTTCGTAACGATCTTGAATAGGGAAAGAAATTGATGGAAGTGACAGGTTTACAGCATTTACAGTCGCGCTCAGAGATCTTCGGCCGAGCATTTTTACGCCTTTTCGCTCATACATTTTTGCTCAGTGTGGCTGATCGTGCAAAACTTTGAATGTTTAATTGAAGCAGGTTCCATGCTATCCAACACTATTGCACTGCAAAGCAGCAGTATCTACATAACTAAGAACAAGGTGTTTCTGCGGTAGTAGACTTCGCCAAAAGCAAACTCAGTGATGTCTGCAGTCATTCACCCCTTATGTGCGTTTTTCTCCTTCGCTGAATTCGGCATTAGCGCTTGTACACTTTAGACATGGCGAAAAGTGCACAATTTCCAGAAGGGCTAATGTCTGCATTACCACTTGGCTTTGAGTTCAAGATCTTTGAGATATCTGGGACACAATCAAATTGCAGGTTAATAGGGATGAATATTCACAATACACCACAAACACATTGAAATTTCGCATGATCAGATCCAGTAGGAAAGCAGTTACGACTGGAAGGTACGACTGAACAAGCGTGGCGTATCTGGCCGAAGACCTTGGCGTTTTTCTACAAAATTCTTACCTCGAGCGCAATGTTGCATAAACGATAACTCCATTGCCTGATAAACTAACTAAAGTGACTATAATATACAGCACTTGGTAAGAGATTGGCTTGCTGCTTGGATACATTCTAGAACGAGTGATTTTTTGTACAACTGAGCGGAATAAAATCTTGCACTATGATGAAAGAAAATGCACGCTTTCGAATGAGGGGAGACTTTGGGAGTTATTGGTAAAACGAACCATTAGGAAATTTTTCAAAGGACTAAGAAATTTTGCTGATACCCACCGAAACCAGCCCTGAACTCGGTTGCAAACGCTGTGGGCTCTGCTAAAGTTCTGAAGGTCACTGGCCTAATTGGCGACCAGGAGTGAAGAAGACTCTTCTTGAAGATTTTCAGTCTTGCTATTGGCCTATATATGATTGCCAACTGGCTTTATTGAACGCCTCGATATTTAGTCACCTCAGGAATTGAGCGAGCTTAATGTGATGGATCGCGCCTACGTGCGTGACTTGTTGCTCGAACAAAGCAAAAATGAAGTGTTTTTGGAACGCGTGAGGGTGAAAATGGGTCATGTACATTAACGTGAAACCTAAAGGATCCCGGAGCTTGTACACTGAGCCCTAACAAACCACTCTGAAAAGCTAATCGTAGGGGCGTTGCTTCGAACAGTATAACTTCAGACTACACGTTTTTTGGCCACTCGTCACAAATTGCTGGAGAATTGGGATGTCCTTCCACACCACCCATATAGTCCAGAGATAGCATCATCAAAATACTACTTGTTTAGGTTGCTGCAGAATTCTTTGATTGGAAAATCGTTTAATCCTCTGAAGGAATGCAGAGACCATCTGAGAGGGTTTTTCGATTGTAAGTCTAAAACCTTCTGTGAAGGTAGGGTAATAAAACTCACAGGAAGATCGTGAACATCCCTGAACAGAATGGAATATATATTGTTTAGTGGATGGATTTGTTCGTTTAGAAATTTTCACTAGAAGATGACTCAAAGATCGGCGGAAACTTTCCAGACAACCCCAAAGTATTATACTTGGCATCAATAACAAAATTTTTAGCCGCTACCCTGAGGTCAGCTGATGCACAAGTCAGTGATTTATAATAAATCATACCAGACAAGTTTGGCATCAGTTAACGGGCCAAGAGGGAATTGAAGTCATGAGTCGGTCTGGGCGAATACCGATGCGGGTCTCAAATCCAGAGCTGTGCGTGTGTGATAGTGCTCAACTCAATATTGCTTCGCATACCGTATAGTATGATTAAATAAAGCATCACTCGGAGAAATATTGCGAGAAAATGGCGGCATGCCGTTTCTAATTTGAAGAGGTAAAGAACGAGCTACACAACCGGGAGAACAGGGAAGGTGAAAACCCAAAGTTATATAACAGCTCCCAAAAGAGGATTGCGGTACTCGCGACAGTTGGGTAGTCCTATCTAACTCAAAACACGGCAGAACAAAAATACTCAAACACGGAAAAATATGTGAGGTGAGTGAAATCTATAAAACTATCACAACACGAATAATGGCTGACGGTGAGAAGTACAAACGATTATTCACTCTGAAACAACTCACAGCGACAAGAGATAGTGATTCAGAGTGAGGAAAACGAGATCATGAAGGTGATAAATAAAGTTTCAAGATGGTTTGGAAAGAACCATTTGCATTTTGCTGCATTTGCTATGAGCGTTGAGCGAATAATTGACTTTGCGTAGCTCAACTTGACGCTGCTTTTGTCTAGAGTAATCGAATACTATAGGAAGCGTTTGAACTTCTGAAAGCTTATAATGCAACAAATCAGAATCATCGGGATCTCAAAAATCGGGTTTACTTCCAAAAGACCCATACTTCCATTCATTATGCGAAGCTGAAATGTTAATTCACAGCTATGTGATTGCTCGAAGAGAACTGCAAACCTGCAAAATAATTCACTGTGTTATTAAGAATAGGTTGTCAATTTTCAATTGGAATTGTCTACTATGTAATGATTTCTGGATCTAACATTGTTTTTTCTTGTACGTGTCGTATCCTCGTTGCCCGACCGCCACCTGCATGAGTCCATGTGTTCACGGACGTTACACAGGACCTCCGTAAAACAAGCCAAACCGTCAATTAGCCTCTAAACATCTCGTGCGTCTAGCTCTGTGTGAAGCGCCCATCACGCCGGCTCTAGCCAACTTGTACTGGCCTCCCCTCGATCCTGTTGCATAATGTAACTTAATATATAACTAATAAAGTATGTAACACACCTGTTACCACCCTACACATGAACCCACGTCCTGCTACGCTATCAGTTATACGAGTCATGAATCTGTAATCTGAAATGGAGGTCCTATGCGACAGCACTTAGTTTTTGTACTTTTTAACTGATTCAGTGTAACGCCGTTCGCTATCTATCTCATCCACATTACTACATGCCCAACTAGCAGCATAATGTTTGAGGATACAAATTCCTTCTATCCGTCTTTCCATTAACTTTCTATCTCTCTCCTCGATGGAGTACAGTACCGCTTGAGACTCATTTGAAGCTCGAGGACGAGCTTACCGTAAGGAATGGAGATGTCGTACCCTCGCTGCCGGACCGCCACCAGAGTGAGACCACCTGTCACGGATGTTTCACAGGGCCACCGCAAAACGAGCCAGATGCCGTCAACTTAGCCTATACACATCATGTGCGTCTAGCTCTGTGTGGAGCGTCCATCGCGTCGGCTCTTGTCGACTTGTGATGGCCTCCATTCGATCCACGTATAGTGTAACTTAATAGTAACTAACAAAGCATGTATCACACCTGTTATCACCCCACACATAAACTCATGGCCCGCTACGCTATCAGTTGTAGGAGTCATGAAGCTATAATCTGATATACGCAGGCAGCATTAAATCGTAAGCTAGCAGGAATGCAATCATGAGGGCTGTGCCTCAAAAACAAAATTTCAAAACATACTGAAAAGGTACTCAAGGTACAGTATGCTAGACGTCGAGCCTATAAATTTCAACTCGCCTATAACGTTCCTTAGAACTGAGAAAAAATATTCGCAGAAAGCTAGTTGAGCGCATTAACTAATTCAATTTGACATCTTGTGCGGCTGAAATGATTATCCAGCCCTCCTATTTTTAAGGCTATTGTATCCATAAAGTTGTAGGCCTTCCTAGAACTGATCTCTACCAATGGGCCTGATAATTTTGACGGACGATGGGCGAAGTAGCCCTGAACAGCAGCTAGTGAATGGGAGCATTGACGCCTCTTGTACAAAAAATTAGAATGAACAATGAGAGAAATTTTAGCACAACTAGAGTGATATCGACCAGCTTTGTTGGAGAAGGTAATGAGCCCGGAATGAATCCACCCAAGATGCTGCTTTGCATGTGACATCCCTAACAAGAAAAAGTTGGCAGCCTCGAAATATTCCCTTTCTTTGACCCCTCACCATCCCTAGACATACAAAAGAAGTTGAGATGGAAGCGCTTAACTGATGATTAGAATCCAAAACATGTTGTGATTATTTGTGATTGTTTGACAAGGTTAATCAGCTATAAAACATTCTTTAGAAAGATGCTAATCTTTTTTTGATTTTGAAACGAATAAATGCGAAAAGGAATTAGGTGTTTTAAGAATACGTCTTCACTCCAATTCACGCATATATGACCAATGATTTCGATTATGTAACAGCTAACAGATGATCTGAAGTCCTGTTATGCCTCAGCTTCTCAGGTTCTCACTTTCTGGAATGCTTTTGTTCAATCACATGGACCGTTCCCACAAAACTGAGGATGAAACAAAAACAACAATCATAATTATTTTGAAAAAAACAACAACAGCAATTTCAATATGCATCCTTATTGTGATCGCCTATATCCCTAGCCCCGAGGTAATTATTATTTCCGGGACTATAATTGATATAATAGCTCATGAAAACGTTTCTTGTGCATCCGACCGGAAAAAACGATTTGTTGCTTGCTTTGTAACCGCCCCGTTCTTTAGCTATCTGGGCACCGCGCTCTTATCCCTTACACTAATAAGACCGCGCCTGCCCTATCAGTTTACAAAACATCAAGTGAAAGCAAAATACGTCATGTAATCTTACAGCTTAACGGTTCAGAGCTAATATTGGCCGGAAAGCACAAGTGTGGGTTCGAGACCCGTACTTGTGCTTCTGCTTTCCGGGTGCCATGCTCTATCCCTTGCCCTACCGAGACCCCAAACAGATTTGCGAACATTTCAGGCTGTCCAGGAGCCTCACAGAACACTTTCTGAAGAGGAATCTTTCTCACAATCTTCTTTATAGCATAGCAATTGTTCATAAAAAGTGGGTGGAGGGATATGGTGCTACTTTGTCAACGGTGGACACAACAACAGCGATGTCATATTCGGTTAAAAAAAATTGAAAAGTGAAGAAATCATTTGTTGAGAGCGACTGACGAGTAAGTCATAGTGACCATAGGAGGTACCATGCCATGCAGAACGTGGTCGCCGTCTCATTGCAGAAAGTTCTCACATATATCAGTCAGGTAATGACGTATTCCTCAAGCCACCTAGTTCCTATTCGACTGAAAACCGAAATTCAAAAGCGACAACTTTGCGAAGAATGTTTACTGCTGATTAACCTTGTCAAACAATCACAAACAAACACCACATGTTTTGGCACAGAGCTGTGATGCAAGGTAGTATTTCATTACATTGGTGCATATGTAATCGGGGCTGCCGCTGTGAACCGAGCAGTATGCTTCACCTCCTCTGTCTACGCACGGCTGAAAAAGATGTAGCCATTCATAAGAATAACGTTTAACAACGGCTGCTATCCATCTCATGTTGTAAGGCATGCATTCACTTCAAAGCTTCATAGGGCGGGGTGGTTTAGTGGGAAGTGACGTACACAAAAAAATAGTATGTTCTACTGTAGTAACCTACAGCTTTGGTGGTGACTGCTGCCTCAGTTGTGAAGGCGTTGAGCAGGAAAAGAGCACAGACGATGTAGAAGAACATGTTGAATGCGGCTGAACTGAATGCAGATTGATGGCTACTGAGCCTATTTATACTGCACTATCTGAAAATTGAGAACAATGCTATTGTTTCCGAGAATGCAGATGGACCGCAGTCAAAGACCGTAAAAAGTTTTTCGCAAGCTCTGTAATCTATATTCTTTTACAAAACGACAGAAGAAGTTTCGAAAGTTCAAAACCATTCGAAAAATGCTAGAATTGTAGGCGATATCTGAAATTTTGATAGAAATAGATTAGTATCGATGGTTCCACTTCTTCTCACTTTTTTCTGTGAACTTTAAAAAATTGTAGCCGCCAACGCTTCTAAATTTCTATTGATCGCCGAATTTTTTCGAATTAAGAAAGAGTTTTCTGAGCGATTTGTGCGAAGATGTAGAAAAAAAACGTAAAAAAAGTGTAAATCAGAAAGCTTGCGAAGAATTTTTTCCAGTCCCTGACTGTGGAAATAGCTGCGATTTCGAGAACAATAGCTTTGTTCTCGATTTAGGTAATAGAGTATAAATATGCTCAGTTGCCATCAATCTGCATTCAGTTCAGCCGCATTCAACATGTTCTTCTACATCGTCTGTGCTCTTTTCCTGCTCAACACCTTTACAACTGAGGCAGCAGTCACCACCAAAGCTGTAGGTTACTGTAGTAGGACATACTATTTTTTTGTGTACGCCACTTCCCACTAAACCACCCCGCCCTATGAAGCTTGGAAGTGAATGCATGCCATACAACTTGAGATGGATAGCAGCCGTTGTTAAACGTTATTCTTATGAATGGCTACATCTTTTTCAGCCGTGCGTAGACAGAGGAGGTGAAGCATACTGCTCGGTTCACAGCGGCAGCCCCGATTACATATGCACCAATGTAATGAAATACTACCTTGCATCACAGCTCTGTGCCAAAACATGTGGTGTTTGTTTGTGATTGTTTGACAAGGTTAATCAGCAATAAACCTCCTTCGCAAAATCGCTGTTTTTTTTTGAGTCACGGGTTGAGTAAAAACTCCGTCACCGAGAGAGTGCATCTTTACTCAAAATTGTGTTGTAGTGTGAAATCTTGGTTATCAAATTTGATGGTCGAATGAAAAGTACGTCATCTAGGAGATGCATCTCCATTCAAAATCGTGTATGTAGTACGAAATTTCGGAAAACTTTCTTGAGAATGGAAATTCAAAGTGTATGCAAAAGCTTGTGAAAACTCCTTAACTACCTTGATTTTGCTTGCGTGACCTTTCCTAACAGAAGGCTACGATAAATTCATCGAAGGGCGTGGCACTCACATTACTTAATCAGTAACTGCTTTTCACAAATGGAATTGTCGCACCTTCGTGCTTGTGTATCGGTTCGACATCGCTGTTGTTTTGTGAATTCAATGCTAGCGTTGGGGCCAAGTGGAAGTAGTTCGTATCCGGAAGGCGACTCAACTGAAAACTCGATCAACTGTGTGGTACCAGTATAACACACTATCAACTCTTTTTCAAGGCAACGGAAAGGTGTTATTGCCGCTCCTTTTCGTTGTCAAGAAAAATATATGATAGAATTGCTCACTTCACTTATTTTTATTCTCGGACGATCTGACAGCTAGCGGTCCTGCCAGGTCGAATCACAGCTCTCCGTTACCGCCGATCTTCCGCAACGTGCATTCAGTGTAAGCTGCCTCCCCTGAAATAAACACTTGACAAACGTATCGGCCGAGTTAATATCCATCCTTTCGTTCTTGTTTTGTTTCTCGGAACTCACTCTGTCACTCGGAGACTCCATCTGTCGTCCTTTCAGCGTAGTACATGATTGGCCCAGCGGTGCTTAGAATGCGCCAAATATCGAATATTTTAGCAGATGGCAGATGCATGAGTTCTCCCCCCCCCTCCCCCACCCCCGACTTTTTTTGCAAATATCTTAATAGCGAATAAGCCTGAAGATTAGATTAGAGGGACTCACCACCACCATCCACTGCTCGACGCCGACACTCAAGCAGCTTGTCGATCCCATCCTCTCGAAAAGACGGGACTGAGTCGTAAAGAAGTCATCGAAAGCCTTTCCGACCTCTTCCACTGTGACGAATTTGTATAAATTGTGCGGCATCATGAGATTCAAATGCAGGGTAGGCGAGTAATAGCTAGAGCGATGAAAGAGCATCATGCACACTTCACGTACAGGTGATGGCGAAACCAACATCTATGCAAGGAAGGATCAAACACGGTGAAAAAGATACATGTATCCACTCAATAAGACGACCGCAAAAGACTAAGATGGTCTTCAAACGCGATCTCGCCATCAGAACTGAGCTTCGCAAGCCTTTGTCACTTATGACAATGGCAGATCTTCAGAAGGCATTTTGCTAATGGGTGATTAGCAGTTCTTATGCTTTTATCGGTTGTCTTGTTGTCAGGTCACTTTCACTCGTATAATATACATCGATGGCAGTACAAAGGTGTTGATTATTGTCGTTCTGAAGTTGGGATGGCTGAACTGTTCTCTCAGTTTAAGGATCGAACAGAGAGCTGTCCAAGCAGCACGTCATCTTCGATTTAGTTCAGGAGCAATAACTTTCGTCATGTTCAGCCCCCTTCCCCAATACACATAGGATCCAACCCTTCAAGAGCTTTTCCTTCTGAGTCTGCTGTTCCCGTATCGCACCACTTGCTCAAAATCAACTGCATTGTCGACGTATTCAGCTCACCCAGGTCTGCCGCCTTGAGCTCATTGATCCTCTGTTCCATTTCGACAGTACTGTCAGATAGCAAGTTGACATCCTCAGTGTAGCGGAGATTACAGAATCTTTTGCCATGTTCGACTCTCGATGAACCTCGGCATAGTTCCAATACAAATCCATTTTACTCCATAGTGAATACAATACCTTCCAGAATGAGATCGCCGTCGTCTTTCCTTTCAGAAATGTCCTCAGCACTTCTGCTGATTTCTCATTTTGAAAATTCGACCTATATATAGGTTACAGTGAAGATGTATTTTCAAACAACCATAATGCTATTTGGCTCAGAGCCAGAAACAAAGAGAGGCAACTTTGCGAAGAACGTTTACTGCTGATTAACCTTGTCAAACAATCACAAACAAACACCACATGTTTTGGCACAGAGCTGTGATGCAAGGTAGTATTTCATCACATTGGTGCATATGTAATCGGGGCTGCCGGTGTGAACCGAGCAGTATGCTTCACCTCCTCTGTCTACGCATGGCTGAAAAAGATGTAGTCATAAGAATAAAGTTTATAACAAGGCTGCTATCCAACTCATGTTGTATAGCATGCATTCACGTCCAAGCTTCATAGGGCGGGGTGGTTTAATGGGAAGTGTCGTACACAAAAAAATAGTATGTTCTACTGTAGTAACCTACAGCTTTGGTGGTGACTGCTGCCTCAGTTGTGAAGGCGTTGAGCAGGAAAAGAGCACAAACAATGTAGAGGAACATGTCGAATGCTGCTGAACTGATTGCAGATTGATGGCAACTGAGCCTATTTATACTGTATTGCCTGGATTGAGAACAATGCTATTGTTTCCGAAATTGCAGCTGATTTCACAGTCAATGACCAGAAAAAGTTCCTCGCAAGCTTTCTAACTTACACTTTTTTTACATATTTTCCTAAAATTTCGCTCGAATCGCTCAGGAAACTTTTCTTTATTTGAAAAAAAAATTGGACAAATCAATAGCAATGTGGAAGCGTTAACGGCTACAGTTTTTCAGAGATCACAGAAAAAAGAGAGAAGCTCAGAAACCCATTAGTAATTGGTAGTTTCTGATTTTCTACTGACTAATGATTTTGATCAAGTTTTTAGGAATCAGACCTATGGGAAGGCCAAACAAAACCAGCGATCATGGGCAGAACTTCAACTTAGCAAACTTTGTTTGGTATGATCAAGGAACCTTCTGCTGCTATGCCTTGTAAGTTATGGACTCGTTCAGATCATTCCGGTGCGCGATGATGGAATCGGAAAAATAAACAAAAAAATAAATAGAAGATCTATGTATGATTCCATTATCCCTTTATCGGGGTGATCGATTTCTCAGGCTGTGCAGCTAATGCTCCTTGATTTCATTTTCTAATGATATGCTTCGAAGCATAGCAGCAAAAGTTCTGCATCCCCATCCAAAACGAGGGAACGAAGACCCGAAACCGCCTTCACTCAGACTTCATGTCTTCTAAGTGCGTGTTTCGTATGTATCACCTTGTTTTTCTTTTAGGTTTCTGAGCACTTTCCATCTTATTAGCCTTTGGAAAAGTGGAATCATCGATACTCCTCTATTTCTATCGAAATTTCAGATATCGCCTATCATTCCAACATTTCCCAAATACTTTTGATTTCTATCTTTTGGTAGAAGAACATAAATCACAGAGCTTGCGAAGAACCTTTTTCGGTCTTTGACTGCGGATACAGATGCATTTTTGGAAACAATAGCATTGTCCTCGATTTTCAGGTGGTACAGTATAAACGGGCTCAGTTGCCATCAACCCGGCAACAGTTCAAAAGCATCCTATATGTTCTTATATTATCTGTGCTCTTTTCCTGCTCAACGCCTTCACAGCTGAAGCAGCAGTTACCATCAAAGCTGTAGATTACTATAGTAGGATATACTATTAATTCTGTGTACGCCACTTCCCACTAAAGCACCCCGCCCTAAGAGACTTAGAAGGGCAATGCCTGCCATACAATATGAGATGGATAGCAACCATTGTTTTAGACTCTAATCTTATGGCTGCGTATTTTTCAGGCATGCGTAGACAGAGGATGTAAAAAATACTGCTCGGCTCCAGAGCAGCAATACATATGCACCGATATACAGTGTGTTTCAAAAGTATGTGCACACCTAAAAATTTTTCATTTCAAAGGTAACTAAGAAACCTACCGTAGCGGAGCCATTCTCAAATGACTCCTCGTAGTCGATAACTTCTACAGGGAAGTTAGGCAGAAGATATCACTATACATTCAAATTTTTTTTCCACATGGAAAATTTTCCCGTGTTTCAAAAGTATGTGCACACTTGGAACGGTCCAGATTTTGGCGCCAAAATTTCCACCAAATATGGTCCGGCCCTGTTGATCCCATTTCGTCATCATGCCTATCCGTGGCAGACTGCTTTCTAACGACGAAAGAGCTCAAATTCTGGCTCTACATGCTGCTGGACATTCTGGTCGAGAAATCGCACGGCAACTGGGCCGCTCTTCTTCATGCATTGCTAGATTCATTCGAGACCCGGACAACTATCGCTCACAACCTATTCCTGGCCGTCCACGTATTTTGACTGCTCAGGACAACAGGAGAATAGCCCGTCTTGTGGCGAATACTTCCTTGTCTGTGAGTCAGATCCGAGCTCAGATGGGTTTATCAGTCTCGCGTACGACCGTTTGGCGCTCTATCCGCTCTAATGAGTATATCACACGAGAGACGATGAAGAAGGCTCCTCGACTCAATACTCGCCACAAGCTGACAAGGCTGGAGTTTGCTCGTAGGAGCATGGCAACATCATGGAGCAAGGTACGGTTGTTCGAGAATTTTCAGGATTTTCCTATTTTTAGAACAAACAACGTGTTGTACCCATTTTGTTCTTAGGTGATCTTCTCTGATGAAAAGAAGTTCAATCTCGATGGGCCGGATGGATTTCGTCATTACTGGAGGGACCTTCGCCGAGAGCCACTCGTGTTTTCGAGAAGGAATTTCGGAGGAGGCTCTTTGATGGTCTGGGCGGTTTCGCAAGCAGCGGAAAGTTGGAGCTTGCCCCCCCCCCATCAGTGCGTATGGATAGTGAGGAATACCAAGAGGTACTTCAATACCACCTGTTGCCTTTCTTAAGAGGGGCTCGGCGAAGAACCCACATATTTCAACAGAACAACGCGTCGGTCCATGTTTCACAATCGACCAGAGGATGGCTACAACGAAATGGTATTCACGTGATGGATTGGCCGGCGTGTTCTCCTGACTTGAACCCTATCGAGAACCTATGGGGGATCATCGTTCGTCGAATCTACGCTGACAATCGGCAGTACAATAACGTCGATGAACTGAGGGCGGCGATAGTGACTGCTTGGGACAATATCGACGACGCGACCATCGCGAACCTAATTCAGAGTATGCCGGACAGGATGTTCGAAGTAATCAGGAACTCAGGAGGCCCTACTGATTTTTGATCTCGGTTTTTGTTTTTTGCTAAGTGTGCACATACTTTTGAAACAAAGAAAAAAATTTTCTTCAACAAAAAGTTGTGTTAGCAGCTGCGATGTCTTCTCCGAGAAGGTATTCGTAGGTTATCGCACACAAGCAATTGAATGGTGAAGGTCACAGGTTACAGAAAGCAATGGTTTTCTCAAAAAAACAAAGTGTTGGGTGTGCACATACTTTTGAAACACACTGTATTGGAATACTACCTAGCATCGCAGCTCTGGGCCGAAACATGTGGTGCTTATTTGTGATTGATGGGCACGGTTGATCAGTATTAAACACTTCAGGAAAAGATTGAGAAAGTTTAGCAAACTTTTACGAGAATATTAATGTATAGATGTGATCCTGACCCAATATATCCACGTACTTTACCGAACAATGATGACCGCCTGCAGCGTTTCAATCTTAAAACATTATTATACCGCAGAGTATTCAATGATATAGTACTCTGTTCCAAAATGCTGAAAGGTGAACTCAAACTACGGCCGAGTAAGCACTGGGTAATCAGACCGTGCAGAGGTCGTACAACTCCGTTATCTCTACAATGCCCTAAAGTGAACAGAAATCATCGGGCGTGTGTATTTCATCCACTTTTCTTCCGAGGAGCGAGATGGCTTCAACAGGGGTCCGGGAACTTCTCCCCTAACACGGCGTCGCTCACGCCGCACCCGCCGCCTATCGCAGGATCGCGATGGAAGATTGGAGCGCGCAATTTGTGAGGTAGGAAGTCCTTTAATTATTTGAGTTGGCCGGCCGCTCTTTTCAATCACAATGCGGTCTTGATCGTCGTTTATATAGGGGAAGTCATTTTAATTAATCAAGTCTAATAAACATGAAAACTAAAAAGAAACAGAAGAAAAAACGATGAAATTCAATGAAAATGCAAGCCAGTCAAGGAAAAATATCGTTGGCGGGAGGCGGGGTGAGTACGGTAATTGCAGTGACATTTGCCGCATGCCGCAAGGGAGAATGCCACGGTAGGGGAGAAGTTCCGTTACCCCTTCAACAGCTACCATTAGACCTGCAAAAGGCGCGAAAAACCTATGCGTTCATAGAAAAATAGAGAAAGTTAGACCTTCTTACTTTGCTAGGCATACAGGACTTCTCGATGCCTGGAGTGTATCCACTTATAGGTATGGTTTTTCTGACTGTGCGTATTTTACCTTTTTTGCTGTCTAAGTGTGTAACTGGTTCCGTTTCATTGTTTGATAATAAAAGGCACTTTCGTGTGTATTTTAAATAAATAAACAAATAAGTAACTAAACATTCTTCACAAAGATGCTTATCTTTTTTTGGGGTTGAGACGAATAAAGATGAGAAGGAATTAGGTGGTCTGAAGAATACGTCTTCACTCTAACTCATGTATGTGACCGATGGATGATTTGAAGTCCTGTTATGCTAAAGTGTTCCATATTCTCTAAAAGGCTTTTGTTCAATCGCCTGAGCAGTACCCACAAAACTAAGAAAGAATAAAATAACAATAGTAATAATTTCGAGAAAACAACAACAGCAAGTTGCGATACATCCTTATTGTGATCGCCTCTATCCCTTAGCACGAGGTATCACTATTTCCAGGAACAATTGATATAATAGCTCATGAAAACGTTTCTTGTGCATCCGAGTGGGGAAAACATGGTTTATTTTTTGCTTTGTAACCAAAGTGGTGAAAAACATGCAAGCTAGAGAACATGATAGAAGTTAAGGGATTATTCCTGTGAGTGTGAGTGCTGTACCAGTCACAACCCTTATATGCGCAAGGTTCTTCGGTTCTACTTGATGCGATACTTCGGCATTCGCTTCTCCTCACTTTAGAGTGCACTTCACTAAATATCCCTAAAACCACTGACAAACTGCGTTGCCAAACTGAAAGTAGGCAGGTGAGATAGAGAAAGGGAAAACCAATCTGCATCGTGTGGAAATTACTATATTTCCAAGTCAAGATTTTCAGTTGGGAGGAAATCGTTGTATGAAAAAGGCACTTCGCAGGAACACTGTTTCTGATGTACTGTTGCGATACAAATACAATTAAATTTAAAAAAAACAGTGTGGAAAGTTTATTGCATGCCTTCGTGGCAATCATTACCTCACAATGCACTGACCTAACAGCTTATCAATTTCAATGTCTGAAAAAGATAGATATTATAAATTCAGATGTCAAGAGAAACCCAGACACAGTATATGTGTAAAAAAGAAGTATCCCCCACAACTGCAAGTCGTCATTCATGACTGTTGTTTGAGTCAAACCAAGCGTTGCCACTCAGCAGCTAGCATCTAGAGCATATAAGAAAAAGGCCATATGATATGTTGATGCACTCCTCAATGCTCAGCGAGTGGCGGTCAACGAGGCGGTTCACAAAAAATTGGCAACATTCAAAAGGTGTGAGACTGATCCCGTATTCTAGTGTGAAGAGCCGGATTCTCACCAGGGAGGGGTAGTCTACTTATCTTGGAACTTTGAATTCAGAGCCAGATAGATCGATAGAGTTTCGAATGCTGTTTACGAAAATGGAAATTAAAACTGCAAAATGATTCTCCTTAAAAAGTTATGGAGACCCCAATTTTGCTCGACAGTAGTATCAATTGTCTAAAGAAATGTCAGAAAACGTTCAGAGAGCCTTTGATAAAGTGAAAAAACACTTTGCCAAAGTGCGGACAATGGCGGGGAGGGACCCCTCATTTACGCCCACGAAGCGAGACCACTACCACTAGGTCACGTGGCCGTTTGATATGGAAGCGACGAGTTCGCATCTCCAATTGATACTACTGTCGAGCAATATTCGGGCCCCCATAACTTTTTAAGGAGAACCATTTTGCAGTTTTAATTTCCATTTTCGTAAACAGCATTCAGAACTCTATCGATTTATCTGGGTCTGATTCCAAAGTTCCAAGATAAGTAGACTACCCCTCCCTGGTCAGTACCCTTTATCCGCTCACTGCATTGCAGATAAGACTGTAAGAAGAATTATATTATATCATTATCTGATGGAACCTCTATATACAAGGAATCCAGCCAAAATCAGTGAGCCTTGTCCGCGCGGATTTCAAACGCGCATCGACTACATAAATGGCTACTGCTACCTGTGGTATTGAATTGGAGTGGTATTTTCTTTGCAGCGGGTTCCGATTTGCCTTCTCAGACACTCAGATTTTTCTGGCGTGTACTAACTCAAGCGTTTGTGTAGCTAACGATATTGCAAGTTACTGTGTAGTTCAGTGGAAAGATGTAATGTTTTGCAACGTTACTAACCATTCTGTTGAAAAGTGCGGTTCTCGTTGTTCAGCTATCATCTGAGATTCCAAATGAAGATAAAAACGCGAATTATGATGAGCAAATGTTTTAGTAAGCCTAAATGTATTGCAAGGTTAGGTAAGTTAGCCCAGCGAAACCAATGACTTGCGGTGTCGAGCCTGCTTACAAGTCGTGTTTTCATCCTTACGGATGAGTCTGGCATCACTTAACCAGGAATGGAAAGTTTGATGGGTAAGTATCGAAAAGGAATCCGATCTTCTACTTCATTATGTAAAATTGCACCACTTGCTGTGCACCATCGCTTCAGCCTAACATTGACCATATAGGTGGAATAAAGAATAAGATAGTGCCTTGGGGTGTTATTCACTGTTTGAGGGATGCACCTCCGCATTCGACTTCCATTCAGAATCGTAGAGGGTTGTTGAGTGAGTATGTGCTCTATGCAATAAATAGAGGTAGGTGTCCGATGTACAGCTCAGTGTTTTTATTTTCCCAGACGTGTCTAGTACCAGTTAACCAACCCCGGAGGGATGAAAGGTCTGGTCGGCTCAGGCGGATACTTATCCGGGATTCAAAGGCCTAGGCCATGTTTGCGTGCACAATGATCACAAATCATAACTACGTAGTACTCTCCAGTCCGTCCATGCATCTTATCAGCACCAGACAGGAAATGACAATAATCTTCAGTTACGCCCGTCCACCATGCATGTAGAAAACCGCCAACTGACCGCTAAGGCTTTCGCTGGCATACTGTGCCCACCTTTTGGGCACCACTGAACTAATTTGAAATGTTTGAATTTACAATGGAATTAGAACTCTCCAATCTAATTCAATTGTGAATGCATTTGAATGACTTTTAGGCATATGAGAACATGGTAGCTACGATAGTCGACCATTACAGGCTTGAATAAACGTTATGTTACGTTAGGGCGCTACTAGACTTGGGTACAGTATTGTGGGAGTGATTCTTAGCTAATACTTGGCGAGTCATGCAAGCTGGTTCTCTTGATTAGATGTTTGCCTAAACTGACAGCCCACGCTCAAAAACTCAAACCGTCATTCAAGCAGCTTAGTCAGAGACGAGATATTCTCTGATTAGAAGGCTCAGCTATGCTTAGCAATACGACATGATAGTAAATATTGCGAATCTACTTGCTTTTTTTCTAGCGCTGAAATTGGTGTCGAGGAAAATTGGCCAATACCTTCTGGAAGCACGCCATGCCTCCAACGTCTGAGCAGAAACTTGGCATTCAATCGTGAATTCGATGTTTGAAAGCCAAACCATAGATATCCTAGCTGGCGAAAATTCGGCAAAAAGCGTTAGGATTTCCCGAGCTACAAGATGATTCCGACATCAGTCTGTCAACAACAGCGAGCTGTAGGATTTGTTTAGTCAGGGTGACAATGTGCGTAGGACTTGTAATGCATAGACAGCTAAAACGTCTGGAAGGTCGTCCTTATGCAACGTTTTCAATACATAATTAATTAAATAAATAAACAAAAACGCTCCTTTTTAGTTTAGCGTCTGACTTTTTTTCTTGAGAAACTCTGCTCTTGAGCTGTTGAATAGTTCAATCTGCTTGGGGAACCGCCCGCCAGATTTTCTTGATTCTTCTTCATTTTGCTCAACAAGGCTTCTGATCTAGTAACGGAAGATCTCCGTTACTGGCAACTTTATTCCTTGAAAGCGAGTGATGTGCATCAAGAATTAGCCCATAAATGGAGATCACTTAGTCATTTCCGCTACACAGCAAGGTAGCAGCAGTTGGTATCTTTCCTTATTGCGTCACTAATTTCTTTTAACTTGATTTACATATTATCGACGAACCGCCATTTACTTGAAGAAACTAATCGGCCTTCGGCTGCCTCACCACATCAACAACATCAGATTTCATTGACAGCTATGACTACAGCACCAGCAACCATCTACGGTAACAGAGGCAGTGTCGGTGAGTGTATCAATAGAAATTCTCTGGAATATCACTTGTAATGTATAAGGCTTCATTTCAGGTTTGGATTCTCTACACAGAGAGATAGCTCGTCTCTCTCCAGAACAACGTTCTATGATACGATACTCATATCAGTTCATGGAAGCGGAAGCAACAAAAAATGGGCTCGGATTATTTGTGAGGTGGGAAGGAATAACTAAATAACAAACATTGCATTTAGCAGTCTCTAACCTGATTTAGTCCCTGAACATGTGCACAAAAAAAGCTGTATTCGAGGTAATTCTCACGAATGTGTGGCGTTCATTATTCTGCAGAATCAGCTACTGTGGGGAACATTAAGTCTCTCCTGTAAGCAGAAAAAGCTCCACGTGCTTGGAAATCCTTACCTTCTTCTTCTTTTCCAGCGCTTGTTTCGCTCAGAAGTTAAGCCCGCTTTTCTAGATATACTGGCACCACTTCCCTCGATCGAATGCTCGATTGGAATGAAGTTTAACTAAGTCTCTTCAAGTCTCTAAGCGCAGTTCAAGGAAGCGCTCCTCTGAACATTCCCTGGATCGTTTTCCGGATCGTCGAAGCTGATTCGAGGATGTTACAACATTGTCTTGATCCGTGCATTTTTCAGCAATTTGGGCTACTTTAAAACGTTCCCTTACCGCACCTATGCGCAACCATCACAATGTTAATACATCAAAAATGAACTCAAATAAGCTTAATGAGTGAAAACCAGGGAAATGAAGTCTTTAAGTATGCTTTAGGAGGGAAGGAGCGCTGGAGTGAGCAGGTTTTCTATCTTTTCTCTTTTTTTTGCACAAGGTAATAATCCCGTCCACCGAGGTGCTCCTACTCTACTGAGGTATGGTTAAAAAGCTACATTCCCCGCATTAAGTCGCATAAAAGCGCACAGATGGTCGTCTTCTTCGTCTGTGACGCAGGCTAATATAAAAAGGATTAACACGTAACACTGAGTCATTTTTCGATGTACTATACTTGGGTGCCCCCTAACTATTACTTTTTCACCCACTCTAGCACTACGCACCTTGAGTCGCGATTGATCATAGTGGTCCTGTAGATCTTTGGCTTAAGAGGCTTTCGTATTTTCTCGTCGCAGAGAACGCCAGTCATCGAGCGTCATTTAGATCAGGCATCACTCTTACGTGAATTAACTTCAGAGGCCAGATTGCCGTAAGACACGATTACGGATGCTGTATAGTTGAAGACGATTGATTGCAGAAGCTCAGTGCTGTCAATTTTGATAGGGTCTTTTCTATTTGACTCCATGGTTATGTACAGCGTCTGCTTCACATTCTAACGGGGTCCGAACCATGTCAGATGATCGGATCAAGTTTGCTTCTCACACTTCAGTTTATTCTTGTCTTCACAAGCGAGCATTACGTCGTCGGTATGAAGGAGTGTCAATGGCGTTGGCTTTTGAGCATCTCCTATCAATGACCATTACACTGCAAGAGACCTTCGGGAGCAGAATTTTACTTCTACCATCAATCTCGGTGAATTCATTCTCGTGATTTCATTACTAGCACTAGAATTTAGCAAAGTTACAGTACCCACCTTTGTTTCATGAAAAATAGGAAGAATTGGTTTTCTGGCTCTTCTCATTCATGCATCAAATTCAGATTTTGAATTTTCCCTTCGCGACGGATGCAGTGTAATCCGAATGCGGTCGTATTTGAGAAAAACCTGAACCCATATGATCCTGAAATTTGGTTCTGAAATCCATTCTGTGGGGAAACCTTGGTATTTTCTTAAGGTACCATGGTGCAATTATGTTTCCAGCATCTAATCATTCAGAGTGGGCGATATATTTTACGCTATAAGCCTAATCTGTAGGCTCTGATCAACACTGTCGAATCATTGTAAAATGAGGTATAGGATTTGATAACGACTTTCGTTTCAAAAACCCATTGCGTCCCATTGAAGTCTCTGAGTTTGAATGTCCGGTTTTTTTCAAAGTTCAGGGTAGCTACGAGCAAGAGCCTTCTTGAACAAATTACATGATTTGTTTTTGGTTCGATTGGACACATTTTTGGAAGTTGAAGACGAATATCTGAGAGGGCTTTTTTGTGAAGTAAATTGCCCGTTTCAATAGGATCTTTTAGTTAGAAAATAAGCCAACATCAGAGTGTTTCGTCGTCGCCTTCTACACAGATATCAAATTCTATCATCGGGCACCTTTCGTTTGGTCAATGCTTTCCATCCTGTCGAGGGTTACGGTATACGTCCCACTTTGCCTCTGTCGCCAGTTGATTTAGGGCTATATGTCGGAATTTCAGATTTATTGTTTGCGTATGAGCTCGTGAGGTTAATTAAAGGCACAGTTAACGTCGAAGTCTCAAAGTATCTGATGTAAATATCAGAGCTTTTACTGTGAAATAGTTAAAGGTGAAAATCGACAACTTTAGAAGAAGTAAGGGTTCAAAAAAGTAGTGAAAAAGCCACGGAATAACTGCACGGAATTGTGACAACAAAACGGCTTTGGAAGGATATCTGGACCATATTACAGTTGCCTTGAAGCGTAGTGAGCTGGCTATCGTAAGAGAGCAAGAGAGTATGGCATAACTAGTCTTCTTCTAAGCGCATTCATCGTAGTGGTAGCACAGTTTACAGCATAAACAGAAAAAGGAGATCTGTGAATGGTTCCGCGTAAATGAGCCGTTGGATTTAACCTTCTGGGTGCTCCCCCATAGCGTACTGCCACCTAAAGCCGTGTGACCACCTAAATCTTTGCAAATTCTGGGACTAGTTCCCCCAGTAATCACTCTGATCACAGAAACTCCGACTGGCACGAACTTAGATTCGTCACAAAATTCTCCTCTTACTTGTGAGAAAGAAAACGTTTTGAAGTAAATCAGTCTTTGTTTTGGGAATGCTCCAGCTACTAGACTTCACCCAAAAACCAAAGCTGCGTTTGATTAAGTATTTAATCTAAATGAAGATCTAAGAAGTCAGCCAATGTGTAAATCATCGATCTGACTAAATCAAATAGTGATTTTTTTGCTGTAGTAGTGTTTTGTATTTATTCAGATCCTTAACCAAGTATTTCAGGTTGTTCTCTGAGTATCCTCAGTACAAAGGGATCTGGCCGGCATTTCGCCAAATTCCTGACAGCGCACTCATTTCTTCAGATCAACTACGAAGACATGCCTCAGTATACATGGCTGGTCTCAAGGTAGGTTGGGTAAGAATACTTAACAGCACTTGAAGAAGGTAAGTGGTGCATTACGAAAGTGGTGCACAACCACCCTTCTGGTCCTGGAAACGAATCTCGTACTGGTACCTAACCAACCGAATCCTTCTAAGGTCGAGTCATGTGTACAATGTTTGTCTGGCAGTAAATTAGTCCTAACTACCATCTGAACCACCTGCCGTCCGAGTGATCATCGAATTCATGGTGTAGGCGCCAGCAAAGTTTCCATTCTTCCCTGTTGCCAACGATGTTGTTGAGTGGATCTTTCTCGCTCGAAGGGTGCGAAGCATAGAATTCCATCGATCAGAGCTCCCGTGAGAAGTATGAGCATACCACTCGCGGCTCTTCTAGTGTTCGTTTGATGTTTCGGAGGATCCATTCAGTAACTGCCCTGGTCCAACGGTCGTCACAATATTGGATGACGTGTCCAGTCCAACTGATCTCCAACCTTTCAGCGTAAGCAGCTGCACGTCATGCGGGCACTTATCTTTGTTCCTCGATGGAGCTCAGATTTCCGGATTCCCTCCTCACACATGCGTATACGGAAATTCCAAGCATCATCCCTCCCACAGACGCTGGTGCATGGGTATGGTAAGTTCGCCCCGGAAATCGCTTAGCGCTCGCTGCACCCGAGTCGCGCGCTATTATGGGAAAGGCCTAAGTTTCCAGTGGAAGGATACTGTTGCTGCTGCGGTACCGCTGTCGATCCTCGTAGGACTGTAGGGAGAATACTGCCCCTCTAGTTGGATACATAGCAAAGATTGTTAGAGCTGGGGTTGACCACATCTCCCTAATCGCTACCGTCCGTTCGCGTTGTCAAGCATTTGTGCGTATCGGTGTTCATAGCCATAGTGCTTCATAGTGCTTAATGACGAGGACATCTACGCTTCTGCTTTCAAATCTTTCTCTGGACAGTTCTTCTTTTGTCTTGAAAACGGCGTGCGGAGGGCGATTCTTGCCTATTCGAGCCCAGTGATGTCGTGTTTCATCTTCCTGTATTCCACCATCAGATCTTCGATACACCCTTCCGATGCGGGCGATCGCGCGTAGAGAACACATATGGCCATCTCACAATTAGTCTTTCTTCTCAGCATCTCCTGAACGGTCCTACTAGCATATCCCAGTATACAAGGGTCTGCGTTATTTGAGGCGGCTCGGGAAAAATTTCTATTACTGCAAAAGGCCTCTATTTCCCATCCTACCTTTGAGTCTTCTGAACAATTTTTTTGTTTTCCTCAGATACTTGATCTGTATAAGATAAGGAATAAAAACTTGGGGCATTGATCAATTGCGTCTGGGGATGCGCCCACGCATTCGACTTTTATCCAGGATCAAGATGTCATATCGAATGCATATGTGGCCTATACAGTGACTTGCGTGGGCCAGCTGATGTATGAGTCAGTGCTTTTATCCTCCCAGATGTATGTGGTACCGATTCTTCGGGAACTCGAATGCGTGACCGCATCCCTCAGACGGGATTGAATAACGCCCCAGGACTTTATTCTTTCAGACTTGATTTATAATATATCAGCATTTTTTGAATAGAGAATCGTTGATGTCATGGATGATAACGAGAAGCTGATTGATGCGACCCGGCGAATTGCAGCTAGCCACTGTAAATGGAGTATTTGCAAGTTTCATATCGAGGTAAGTTGTGGATAGAGTAGACAGGGAGCAGTCAGAGGAGTCTTGTTTGCAGCACATGGTGCCAGGACTATTGGAAGTGCTGAATATTTGTATGAACAGACAGCTGACTCCTGAGATATCTCATGCATGGGAGACACTTTACGACATCATTGGCAACATGATCGGTCTTCAGAAGGGCATACGAAGACCTGATCCTTAAGGCGAGGGCTTTTTTATCGGCGTATTTCTCTGTTGTCTTCCGAATTTGTTTATTTCCCCTATCATTGATTCAATATTTCTTCTGTTACGATCTCATCATCGGTACATGTTCTATGAGACTAGCACTGCAGTACATATGCACCTTAATCAATAGCACTTACAGTGAATATGAATAGTAAGTGATACCATTTGCAATTATAATGAATAACTAATTGTATTTAACACGATCCTATGAGAAACTATACACTGATGAAGTAAGTTGTGAAATAAAGATTCCTTCTGCAGAGCTCTGGTGAAGAAGCGCTGTTCTCAGAAATCGAAAAGATTTATTTGATTTTTTTGTAACGTGGCGGAAGTGGAATAACTTTTAGAAAATAGGATCATTGAGGATCTTCTTTTTGAAAAAATCATTTCGTCATTTCAATCAAGGCAATCTATTTCCACTGGCGGATAAGATAAACATGATAATTGACAGTTGTCTCAAAGCGCCAGCCCTTCGGTCCCTCCGTTTTGAGACTACCTCCAATCGATGAAAAATAATGCCCTCATTGCTTTGGAGCTAAAATTGATAAGAAAGAAGTAACATAACAAGCCCTGCAGTTAATTAGTACTAGAGATGAAACCAACCCATGCCTTTCAATCAGGCGAACCACTGTAGCGGGCTTTGCCATCATAGGAGTAAGGGCCCCAATCACACACCCACACACAACAGGAAAAGCTCTTCAGCCACAATGTGCTGATTTCACGTTGGGGATAGAGCATATGAAGCACATGACATTGCAGTATGCCAGGAGCATCCCCTCAGGACCACCACGTTCTCAATGTTTTTCAAGAATGATGGCCCCGACACGTCAGTCGAGCAATTCGGATGCGCCGTTGACGTCGGCATATACTGTGGCCAATCCCACAGCGAGTGATCAGGCTACCTACTACGGTACCTTCCCTTCATCGTCAAGTATAAATCATGAAAAACCAACAATTTAGAATTGTCGGAAAACAGTAATGAGCTTACTACAATGAACTTCTGGGGTGACCAAACAAAAGAACTTCATTTAGTCCACTCGAATAATATCTTCATGGTTTCTAAAATTGAAAAAAACTTGTGTTATTATAGTCTCTGGAGCTATGGGAAACCCACATAGACCTGTGGTTTCATAGATCCTTCCAAACAATGCCAGATCATTGTAAAAGCCCTAGGGGCAAAGAATTGACTTCACCGAGAAGCACTAGGTGACTTCCCGGGAAAGTCGACTGCAAAATGCTGATGAGCGCTATAGATTCTTGAGAAGGGATGGAAGCCAAGCATTTTTCTAACCATGTTTATAGCCTCTCGAACGCCTTAGGACTCTATCAGAAAAAAATTGGTACTGGCAATTCAAAAATATAATACTTTTTCTCCTATTTGATGAAAAATTTTAGACGAAAAAAATCAGTTTATCATCTATGAATGGCGGTCATCTTGTACTTAACAAAGTACTACACTGAGGGAGTACGCCCTCATGGGTGTCGAATGAACTGTTCATACCAAACACCTATCGAATCATTTATTTTTGAATAGCCATTTGTTGATCGGCGTAGTTCTGGTCTAAAGGTGGTAATCGTGGATATAGTGGAAGTGATAGTTGTTGAGGTTGATGTGGTGGCGATAGAGGAGGTGCTGAAGGTTGAATAATCTGAAAAAAGCGACAGCTTAGTTGTTGAAACCAGACAAATAGCACAATAAATAAGTAAATATAATAAATAAAAATGTACAAAAATTTCGAAATATAAAGTACAAAATTGTTAAAACAAAGAGAAATAATAAATAAACTCGAACGATGAGTAATTGTGCTTGCTAGAATTACAGTACCTACCTGAACCACTACGACTCCAGGAGGCAGAGGAACAGTTGGATCCCTTACGGGAGAGTGGTAGTTGGGCCCATCCAAAGCCATGTTCATTCTTACGTCGACACGATTCCCCCAATCACTTTCTAATCCTTGACCATAGACATTATTTGGATAGAACGATACAGGGCATGGAAGATCTTCGACGACATGGATTTGAGGAGCAGAATTGGAACGATGATCATTAGAAGATTGAGAAGATGGATTAGTTTGTTGGCGATCTTCAGTGAGGAAACCTCGGCATGGTTGATTGTGACCTGGACAGACAGCTGCCTGTGATGACGAAGTGCCAGACCTTTGTGAGCGATTTTTCCTTTTGCAACAGAACATCTGAAAAGAAGGATATCAGGAAGGAGTCTAAGGTTCCGATGGTTTTCCGGAAATACATGGAAAGGAATGAGGGAGTGGGAGTTGTTCTTACAGCAGTAGCTCATGAGGGAGTGAAATCTGAAGGAAATGCTTGTCCTACTTTCCTAATATCAATAAACAACAGCTGAATCAAGTTGTTGTTTTAAAAAATAGACAATACACTGAAAAGAATGAGAAACTCGAAAATGCACTTGTTAATAAGATAACGACAAAGAAAAAGGGGAAATAAAGCAACGAGGGAGGTGAGCTTGTTGGTTGCCTTAGTTACATCGACACACTGGCGTTGTCGTGATTCAGTACAACAATGACGTTATGATTGGGCTTCCCGTTCTGACTGTGCTCAGCTTGAGCTTGCTGTTCGTGCGATTCTTATCCGACTTCGTCTTGAAAACTAAAATGCTGAACGTTTCTGAAGCTGCAGACATTGGGTATCCCAGCAGACATGTTTGACGGATATGGGAAAGTCAGAACGCAATGAAGAAGAGTGGAAAAAAACAGGAGCAGGACTTTTTCGAAGCATCATTGACTATGCTCAAGCTATTCCGTCCGGATCACTGTCGAGTTATCGTTGTAGGAGTGGGTAACCGAAAAAACACTTTTTAGACTTTTTTGTAGTGTTCCTTGCTATACCACAGTAATATCCCTATCTGCATCTGTCGTAAGCTAATGTGGTCATAAGAATGTCTGGCTCTTTGCACAATGAACATTTATTTCTGTTGTCTGAACTCTTCAAGAGGATGTCTGACCATGAGTTCTGAATGTTGCTCCTACGTTACCTAGTAAAAGACCCCTTTAGTTTATGATTTACTCATTACCGTCATTTATTTGCTTTAGTAAGCGTAGTTACGAGCTACAAGTGTCTCTCCGTCCGAATGCCTCTCCCAAAACTTCCGCAATTATGATGACGGTAATTTAATGGGAAACCTACAAAACTAAGGTAATTAAGTAGAAGGAGGGGAAAGTTGAAAACGTAATTTGATGTCATGTTAGCGATATCTCTTATACAACAAGATTATGACGCAAGTACCTACTTCGCGTCGGTAATTAAAATCAGAAAATGCCATTAATATCAATATGTAGCACGTTTGAGTGAGTGTTCATCACGATGGTTACTGACAGAACGCATTTCATTGGGCAGTCTTATTCTGGCTATGTCTGGCGGAAGATATTTGCATTTGCGGGAAACTTGGTTAAATTGAATACCTAGAAGCCATTGCCATGGATGGGATTGACGGAAATAACGTCTACTAATGAATTCATTGAAAGGTGCGCATTATCGAACTCACTGAGTGAAATTGCTAGGAGACTATAACAACTTCACTTCCACTTAGAATGGAGGATAAGTTCTTTCGGCGCTAAACAATCCCATCTGGGGGATACCCTGCACTCGACTTCAATTCAGGATCGTGGTGACATATTGAATCCGTGCGTGGCCTATACAATGACTTCCTGCGTCCTGTCGATCTACAAATCAGTGCTTTCATCCTCCCACACAACTCTGGAACCAAATGACCGTCTCCGCAAGGATGAAAGCCTTGGTCGGCCTAGGCGGGTATCGATCCGAGATTCGAACCCCTGACCATGCGTGTGAAAATGTGCACCACTTCTCAATACACCACCTCCTCCAGAGTCATAGCAAGAGACAACTACTAATTCTGATCCGGTAGTGAGTTGAATATGTATGTTTGTGTGTATGGATATATGTGTATGCGAGTGTGGGTACAGGGGAACCGTCGAGTGGAGGTATAGGAGAGTTCAATGGATTTTTTGGGCAACTTCTCCTGTAGTTCGATCAAATTCCTGGAGCCTTTGCTGCAAATTTTATTCACCTAAACCATACTTATCTAGACACACGATGAAACACTGACGAATCCTTTTTGAGATGTCTCACTGTTGTTCATGGCAGTCACTTCGACAGCGTATTGCGACTGACTTGGTCTGAGCAAATAAAGTTTTTGGGCATGATCACTTCTGAGATGCTTCTGACGACATTCGACTTCCATTCAGAGTGGAATGACATCAGAGTTAGAATTTGCCTTATTAAACGACCTGCAGGGGTTAGTTGATATACAAATCAGTCCTGTTAATCCCCTAGACTAATCTGTTGCCAATAAAGCGACCAGCGACACGATCGGGCACAAGTACGGGATTCGAGTCTCCGACTACACAGACAAAAGAGTAGCGCGCTCTTGGCACTATCCCACCTCATTGCTTCTATTCAACTTGGTTTTCTATCAACGCATCCATCAACTCAAGCGACTTGTGAGTTATCAACTCCCGATATTTTGATTAAAACTACATTTGAAAGCTTTATTAGGTTACAGAATATGCAATTATCCGGCAGTAGTTCGGTTTTGTTCACGTGAAGCATATTGAGTCCGGGTCCTTGAAATTCTTGTCCAATGAGGTGACCAATGAGAGGAAGTCGATCACTTCCAAAAAATGGTTCTATTCCATTCGCACTCCGTCATACATGGATCCAGGGAGCTCCAAAACACTGAAAATAAAAAAGTGTTTATTTTGTCGGCCTGCAAATATAAGCCTTCAGATAGAAGATATGGTAAGTGTAGTGCGTTAAGCTAAGTTGTTGTGTTAAGTGTTAAGTTAAGTGGGAGGAAATCCCTAGGGACATCCATAAAGAAGTGGTTAACAGACCAGGAATGTTCCTCGTTCGTTCGCAAAAATGCTTGGAAAAGATGCAGTAAATAAGGGAGGTCCGGGGATGTCCACACACCTGTCGGTCCTACCACCTCAAATAATCTATGCATGGCTTCCCACAGCAGGTGATCACTAAGCACTTCTGCTCCCATGAACCATTTCTATGTCTGTGCTCTCCTAGCAGCTCGTACATTCACTAGAATGAACAGCTGTAGCCCTACATTAAGCTCAACATGAAGTGCTTTCGACTGCTCTCAACCTTTTTTTAACGTTGGACCACTCAGCACCATCACTGTCATACATTCAGTTGTCCACAAGCTGCCTCTCCCCGAAATTCATTTATCCCCAGAAATTACCAGCGCAAAAGTGGTAACTGAAGGTTCTCATTCTTGTACTCATTGCAAACTTACTCCATGGGCTAACGCTTCATCCGTGTTTGTTCTCAGTGCTGTTTTTATCTCTTCCGTTACGGCGAGGTTCAATAGTGTATCCTCATCGCAATCAGGGAGCCTCTTGAGCACCTGGCAATGTGCCACAATTAGGAGCATTGAAAAATGCTAGCACTGCTATCCATTCTTCTCCTTTACGAATAAAATCGTACCTGCTGTAGATCTTCTTCACCAAAGATGCTCTTATGCCCAGTAAAAAACCTTCTCCACAGCAACCGAGCACATTGCTCCACAACAGAACTGGGTTGCTGCTTTTGAATGGCAAGAAGAAGCCGTTGAACCAGAGCTGATGACTTTGTGAACGCAATGATTTTGAAGTCCTCAAATCGATTTCCTTTCAATCAGGAATTACCATGATCTTCAAACAAGTTATTATGATTAGTAAAGCCACTAGGAACTGATAGGACCATGCATTCGATGTCACCGGTATGGTTATCCAACACTCGATGGATACTCCTGCCTGTCGCACATTCGTCCCATATGATCACGTTCATATGAGATGCTTCCCAAACGTTGACAAACATTCCTACCATAATTAGGCCGGTTCCCCAGTGAGACAGAGTTCTAGCTGGAGGGTTCGATTTTAGTATTTCTTGATTTTAATTTTACAATTCGGATTATTCCAATCACTTCAAAAACATCGAATTATGACATAAAAATTAAACTTGTGATTGGTATGCTGTGAGTAAATAATAATTTAGCATTTATGAGTTATTTCAAAAAGTGACAAATGATGCCTACCACTCAAAGCAATGAATTCCTGCCATCATTTCATCATCATTTTTGAATTTACTGATTTCAAATTACTTTCTTACCCCTAGATACCTTGTTTTTGTTTCATTTTTTGTAGTTTAGGTCTCACCTTTGGAAGGGATATAGGAATGTCCCAGTACTTAGCGTTTCTTCTTATATCCAACTCCATATGAGCCTGCTTTCGATCCAACATCATTGGTGCTCCAGGATTCTCTGAACAGAAATTTAATAAAACTAAAATTATCCAGTTATGGCTACGCATCGATGGAAAGTACGAAAGAGAGAGTATCGGAAACTAATCCACTTACTTGTTGCTTTCATAATACCAGCCAAATAGAATGGGCGAAGGTGGACGTCTATGGGCCATACTTGTCTGTATCTCATTAGGCCCTGCAAATTGATGACGTTACGGAAAAAACATGAAACTCTTCGATGTTGTTCCATCACTGATAATGGACCTCTGGAAGATATAAAGACTAGTATATCAGATACCGATCCTGGAGTCGATCCTTGGATCATGCGCATGGTAGTAAGCCATTTGCCGCTTCTGCTCTTACGTCGTCAATCTGGTGGCCAAAAACATAGAAAACTCGAGAAGTTTCTTCATTTCCGGTTTCTTCGTAATTCCGATTTGAAATTAGTCAAGAACGATTTCTAGGGTGACTGCGCTAACGACGCAATGTATCATTGAGGCTTTTCTTTGAAACATAATGATTCAGGGTCCTATCGAAATCACTTTACTGAAAGCAACGCCTACAAAGAAAGAAAAAAAGAAGAAAAAAGAAAATTAAATCTGGGCTTCTTCACCGTCCGAGACACCCACTTGTTTTGACAGTATTCATTTTTCACGTGGAAGGAATGTGATCTTGATGGGCAACTCAAAATTCCGATATTACCTAGCAAAAAAAACTGAGGAGCATTTTCTAAATTGTATTTTTGCGTTTAGCAAACAAAAATACTCAAACCTCGAATCCGATCCAGCTGTAAGGGGAGATTACATCAAAAAAGAAATCGATTGGAATTCGAGATCGCATCTGGAATGGGAAAGCTGAATGAACAGTATCAAAAAAGTTAGAGCTGAAACATACTAAAAACCGACACTACTAAAGCAAATGAGGTCAACAGTAGGAATTGTAAAATCTCGGCCAATCCAAAAAGGAAACGTCCTTCGCATGTATCTAGCTAACCTTCCCGACACTTCAAGGAGGCATAAGCCTGCCCTATGGTATATCTTTGAACCTATAAAAAAAGCAAAGTTCCCTGATGTCCACCTAGCGCTCGGTTGAGGGTGCTTAACCCCGTTCGAAGGGTGCGCCTCCCGTCCGAATTCAATTCGGAAACGTAATGGTGAATGCGTATATACGACCTATACAATGGCTTGCGGTGGCCTGCCTATGTTCACAGTGCCAGACAAGTCTGACACCGACTGCGGAGCGACGAAGTGTTTGGTTGGCCTAGGCAAATATCGATCCTAGATTCGAACCTGTGACCATGAGTGTGTAATAGTGTGCTATTTGCAGCTACACCACTTCGCCATTGCGAGTAGGATACTTTAACGGAATTAGAGGGAAAGGAAACCAACCAGAGAAGATGCCCCATTTCTTTGTTTCGTCTATTTCATTTTATTTAATTTCCGCTTTTTCTAGCTTTTTCCAATGCTGCTATAATTATGTCGAATTGATTGCAAATTTAATATATGTTATATAATTATGTGATTATACTATATCAATTTTCAGTTTTTCTACTCCTTTCTGCCATAATTTCGTTTCCTTCCTCGCTTCAATCAGAATAAAAAAGAAAATTTCATAATTCAAGATGGAAATCATTTCACAAGATGGAATTGGCTTACTAACTCCAATCCTATGGATGTTGCTTAGGTTTGTGATCCTAGCTACACGGACATTTTTGCATTTTATACGTCCTCACATATTTCCAGCGAGTGGCTGAATTTACATGAACGCACCTTCTATGAAGAAGTAAAGAAGAAACGGATCGGAGAATTAGCAATATTACATGAAACTAAAAGAAAAAAGTAGAAAGTTGGACAACAGAATTTTGAATTTCTGCTGAAATGGTCCAAGGAGGGTCTGTTCACAAACATAGCGGGTGTGGTGCAGTAGGAACGAAATGGTCGCGTCGCGTTGAGAGAGGCGTCGCGCGCGAAGGAATGTAGCAGGATGCGGCAGTAGGTAAGAAATACAAGAACAAAAGTACTAATAGTAGAATTATGCGTAAAATAATGATCCCATATCGATTGAGCTGTATGAAGAACGCTAGAGCTGTAATAACGGCGAATGAGTGGTCCGCGACAGACGCGTGCGGCAAATCGATTACCTAAAATCGTTCCTAATGCCAGTCTCCTGAACATACCCTTTCCAATGGAAGGCATTCTGGAAATTTTTCGAGCGTTAACTTTTGCCTATTCCGCTGATTCATTCCAAATTGCGATTTCAAATCGGTCCCGAAAACGCCTAAAAGGGCAAGTCAGTCGGACTGATGGCTATCTCCGTTTTTGTGGCTTCTGCGGTTCGCCGAGGTCGCAGGCTACTTTGGTTGCTTTCCTTGCTAATATTCCTCACAGCTCACTCGCCTTTATAGCAACTGTGCTATGAGCAACCTCATAAAACTTGAATTCAGGAATTCAATTTCCATTTCCAATCTATTTTTGCTGAAGAATTTGGGGGGTTTCTAGTTTTCCCATCAAGTAACGATGAAAGTACTTCATGAATTGTAACATGGTTGACTAAAGAGCAAAATAGACCGGCAATTCTACAGTATACCAAAAGTTACTAAAAAGAACTTGAAATTAACGTTGAAAAAAGACAAAAGGAAGCTTTTGAAGGTGAAAGTGCAGGTATTTGATTGCATAATTGACAAAACACAGCATGTGCGGTTGGTTGTGTTGGCAGCGGCGATCAGCCAACCGATGGGGGCAATCGATCTGAACGACCCCACAAATTTTTCGCTTTTGTTCATCTGCTAGTTCTCCCCTTGAAACCTCCTTTTTTCGAACATAAACCCATTGATTTTTTAGCTGAAAAAGAAAGCAATTCATTGGTCTCTCATCCGTCACTTCACAAGAATGCGCCATGCATTTCATTTTCATACGATTTGTTGAAACGTTCGTAATGTCTCCCTCCTTATCCAAATCTATGTATGAGCTGTGCTATAAACTCATAATCAGGTTATTATTTAACCCTGAGTAGTCGATCCCAAAAGTAATGGAGAGCACCCTGTCCTACGTGGGATCCGATCTTTCTTTGCCCAGCCATCATTGTTCACTGAGTAACTTACCCTCAGCTACCATTACTATCTTCTCAACTGATTCTCTATCTGAAGGCCCATCTTAGCGAGTCTCTCCGTCACTGATATAATCATTGCTATGCGCACATCTGGCTCTGTTCCTGCTACCATTATGTTTTGAAGTTGATGGCCATGAAGTGTTCCGCTGTCTTGTTCACCATAGATTCACTGAGGAATTAGGTCTATTTACCTCTTAACCCGACCGTTCATTCTTCGTTTTTTCTTTTTTTCTTGTTATCTGCTTTATTTATGCAAATGTATATTGATTGACTTCCATACTTGTTTACTTCAGCATTTACGGCCCTGAAAATTATCCTATTCATCTTATGCCTAAAATGGAACCGACTGAACAAAAATAACCTTGATGTTCAGACATTTTTTATCGTTATCGTTATTTATCGTTTCGCTGTGGGCTTGATGATAAGATAGGAAGTTTGTATGAGATGAGATCGTTATCAGAACTCCATTAAAAGTTCGAAAATCAATGCAGATATGTACACAGTGAGACTGTGTTCCAGACAATCACTAACAAAACAGTTTCCTTCATATCACTTCACTGAAAAATGTCTTTCGGTTTTACGACATCCGATTTAGTGACAAAACTTGCAAGATGTCGCAGAATAGATCCCATTAGGTCGTTCGGAGAGTATCAGCCGAAATAACCTCCTGTTCTTTATTCGTTCTTGGATTCTGAACATTTGCTATCTTATAAGTGCTTCTGCTTCTGAGCTGGACAGCTCTTTCAATGGTGGATCATTCATTTTCGCTGTCGTTTCGACAAGTACGTCTTTCTCGGAGAGTTGAAAGCTGTAGAGTTGAAGAGTCAGTTACCTATAACGCTTGACGTAAACCTACTCTTTACTGGTTTCAACTCAAATCAACAAGCTTCGAACTAGTTGATATCGTAACACGCTTGTCACGCCAATTCCACCAACATCGAGCGGTTGTTCAACTTCCAAAGAGTATGTGAGACTGCCTGGTCACTTACACCCCATTAAAAGTTCCTGACATCGCACCCATGCCTTGTCGTTCTCGCTTGGATTTCGTTGCCTGATTGAGAAAACCTTAGGAGATTTTCGAGCACCACTACTGTTTTAGGTCAAAATAGTGAATTCATATTAAATTCACAACCAGCATGAATTTTCCTTGTGTGCTTTCCGAACGGGAGAGCCTGTCGTTACTTGGCCAATTTCTATAACCTCTATCTAAAATAAAGTTTTTAGGCAGCTACTTTTTGGATTCTATCGACAACTTTCGCTTGTTCAAAAGTTGAGTTCCATAGGTCGAGGTAGTTGGTAGATGGACCCAAATCCGGAACTCACGCGTCTTTACTCCTGCAGTAAATGGGCCGGTCGAGATGCCAACGAGGTATCAGGTTCAGTTAACTCGTTATTCATCCCAGGGTCCTTGTATTTCTCTCTATATCAACTAATGTGATGATATACTTCCCGGTGCCCTCGTTACTATGCCTTTCCAAACTCTCAACATTAGATTTTCCTTTTTCCAGGTTCTTGATGAGTATGTTCATATAGGTCTAGAAACATGTAAAAAACTTCGAATTTCACCTCACATTGAGGATTTACCCTACCAGGATCGACAAAGTCCAGGTCAGACAATTTTGTATGGCCCGGGACATTTTTAGGAATCAAACAGATGCTTTCAGGGTTCAGCGACTTAGCGAGGGTGGATATTTGGGGACAAGTGAAAAACCATCTGGTGATTCTTATACATGGTGGTTTTTGGCAGGTGAATACTTTATTTCAACATAATCCTAAAAAATCTTCAATAGGTCAAAAAAAGTGAACGCAATAGATTACTTTTTTTACTTGTTTATTCTAATGCAAGCAGTGGTGAGCTCGAACAGATACAGTCAGGTAAAAAGTAGACAATGGCTTGACTTAATCTCGGGAAAAGTTCTGCTGGTGAAAAACTTGTACCATTCCAGTATGAGTCTAGAGCCATACCCTGGGGTTAGAAAAACGCTGGCCTAAACTTCTAATCGAATTCTAGTTTTTCTTCGAAGGGACTGTAAATGCAGGAGTCGTTGACGGATAGTTGCCATTTATATTACAGTAAGAGATGGAGTACTGTCACTACCTTCACCACACATGCATTGCGCATGGTCACAGTTTCAAATCCCGGATCGTTATCCGTTTAGACTAACAAAGTTCTCCATACATCCATCTTCCGGGTATTGGTTCATCGCGTCAGACTCGTCTGAGAGGATAAGAGCACTGACTTGTATTAGCTTCATCGAAAAGTCTTGAAAGGGGTTGAGATGTTATTCTGTTTTATTTTGCAACTCAGCAAACAATGCAAGCTAATCAACAATATAATGACCATCTTCAGTTATAACATTGTCCCACCTTATGTGCAGGCCAGCGATTCCCTCCTCAAAACTGGGGAGATTGGGAGTCAAAGAAGTCACCGACCACTTGGTCAAGGTGGTCGTAGTTGACGATATGTTTTTTTGCTATAAAGCCTTGAGGGGCCGGAACAAGTGATAATCTGAAGGAGCAATATCAGTTGAATACGGTGGATGTGGAACCGTATCCAGCCTAGCCCCTCCAGTTTTGTACGGGTCCCTTTAATTATGCGAGGCCTAGCGTTGTCATGAAGAAGGTGCACCGAAGTTCGTCCAGCCCGTTTTCTCGAATCGCCACCGCAAGTTCTGCAGCTAAATAGCGTAACGGAGCGGAGGCTGTATAGCCATTCCTTTTGAATCCCAAAGGCAGCAAACAAGAAACTTTTTGGGGTGGAGGCCGGATATGGCTTGCGTCGGCAGCTGCTCTTCTTGCGAGAGCTAGAGAGTGCGGTACTTGCCAGCGTCGTAGAAGATCCAGCTTTCATCTCCAGTAACTGTTCACCAGAAACTCCTTGCGATGTGGGCGAAGAAGGAGAGACTGACAAATGGATACCCGAATGTACCGCATGCTATCGGTCGAGACATGAGGTATCCATCGTGTCAGCACTTTTTTGTAACCAAGAGCCCCTGATGGCGACCAACGGCTGTGGATTAGGCACACCCACGTATCGTCGCAAGACTGCGGGTGTTAACTTCCGGACCCTCTCTGACGGTGTCGAGAATGGCGGAGTCGTCGACGGCGAGGGGCGTCTGAACCGAGGCTTATCTTCGAAGCCCGTGTCTTCTTCCTTGAAGCGAGCGAACCAGCGATGGACGGAGTTGGTGTCTTCCCCCAAAGCACTGTTGATGTTGTGGACTGTTGCTGTCGCTTCAGTGCCCTGGCGCCACCCACAGAAGATGCGGAGAAGCTCCCAAAATGTTCTACAACTATCACATGATAGATCAGTGATTTAAAAATTCTATAAAGACTTTTTGATCAACCTATACATCGGCTGGCTACCGCTAGTCATTGTATAGGCCACATACCCATTCAATACGCCTTTACGATTTTGAATGTGAGTCGGATGCGGGGAACATCCTTCAAAAGATTGTCTTCGCAGAAAGAAGATGACGTCCAAAGGCTTTATCCTGTATTACTGCACGGACGGCTGCTGAGTCATGGGTAAAACTGTATAGTCATGGGTATCTGTACGTCAACCTTAAGGAGACTTGTAATCTTACTCGCATCCATTTACTCATAGTTTTATTGATTTTTTTTCAGGAAGGTACTAGGAAAGCAATTAGCCCAGCTGCAGTGAATTTAGTGAAAAGAAACATTGCTGTGGCATCAGTAGGGTATAACTATGCCAGTAGTGCTAATCCAGTATCTGCTGTGGTTCAACAATTAATTACTGCTGTAGAGGTGGGTATTTCTGTAAATCTTCGACGAACTGAGTATTCTTCTCGAGCTCACACCTTTTCTGCTTTGTTGTTGAAATTTCTATGAAATTGCTACTTCAAATTGCCATAATGCGTCTACCGTATTCGGCTCACTCTTCCTTCTATCTCGGGTAGTTTTCAATGATGGAACTGTCTCTCCGTAATCGACCCTTACTTCTTTACGAGTTCGCATCCGGCCTTTCTGCTGCTGGAGCCCATCAGAACTTGTGTTAAGCAGGAAGGTCTCAGATGAGCCTCAGTCTGAAAAAAACTGACCGCGATATTCTGAGATAGTCGGATATGTTAGGTTCATTTAAGTTAGTAGAATCCCCTCCAAGTTCTTCTGTGGAAACTTCCCGAACATTCCAGAAGTAATCTGAACTTCTACGAAATTTTTGGTGGATACTTCTCAAACTCCCTAACAGGTAGTGACTTTCAAATAACAATTCTATTTTTAAAGACTGTTGATGTTCAGTTTCTGCTTCGAATATATCCTAAAGCAAAGTCCGTATCCTTGGTTGGCCATTCGGCTGGAGCACACATGGCATACAAAGGTTTGTTCAGTCACAAAGTTACCTTATTTTCTTAGGTTAGAGCATACTTATTCCAAATTGAGGTGTAGCTATCAGTTCCTGTTCGCTTTCTAGAGCATTTGGATATTCTTGAAGCGTTTACTATAAGATCTATATAGCTATGAATGAAGAAAATCAGTTTAAATACCCCGCATTGGAATTCAACCAACTTATCTTCGTTGGTGATCGCACATAATTTTTTCCAGTGTTTTCCCACATACGATCTCCTCGTATTGAAAGGTTGGTTCTGATCGCCGGCATTTACAATTTGGATGACCTTCCCAACTGCGAAATCGGAGCCCTAATAGGGTTTGTCCAAAATATTTTTCTGAAACGTCTAAATTCATTCTTTATGACCCCTTTATCAGGTTAACTCCAGAAGAAGCCAAAAAGAACGCCTGTGATGCTTCTGAGTTAGAAGGAACAAATATCCGAGTACTAATGATGGCTGCAATGAAAGTATGTTATCTACGGTACCTTTCTCGCTCATGAATCACTGATGAATGCGAGTCAGAGCATCCAAAAAAGCTTATCAATTAACGCCGAAAGACTTCATCCGTTCATCCGACATAAATACATGTTCCTCTGAATTATTAGTTAAAAATATTTTAGGATTCACCAAAGATCATTGAGCAGAATCAAGCAATGGCAGAATCACTGAAGAGTAAAGGTGTCGCAGTTGAATATCAGGTTCGTTCAGTTAGCGAAGTTAATCAAGCAATCACGTAGTTCCCGACGTATTCATACCATTTGGAAGAGGTAATGACGAAAGAACTCATGATCAGATGCTTCTAATGCCTCGATTTCCAATGAGAACAGAATACATGGCGCGGTCTTGGAAAGTACCGCTCTGCGCAACGTCGGACATTTTATAATTATTGGGGGTGCCCGAATAATTACCGTGAAGGTTAATATCGGCTGTCAATGATATATGCAAAGCCTGGTGCATCTACTACTGCATGTACATGTGTATATGGAATTAAAAAGGTCAATAACATTAAAACATTGAAAATAAAAAACTAAATTGGTGGTTCGTTTCGCCTCTTACATCCAGACGAACCACTTTGTTTTTTGCCAACCCCGAGGCTCATCAGTGGATGAAGGTTGGCAAAAAACAAAAAAGTTAAACGTTAATTATAATCATAAACCAAGAATCAACGAACGCGCACAAGAACGAACACAAAATAACCAACGAACGTGAACAAGTGCGAACTAAAAAGCAATGTCACGAAACGCGTAACAGAACGAACAAAAGGCATTAACAAAAAACGCAAATGAGAACGAACATAATAGACGATAAGTACCTAAATAGGAAAGAGAAATAGGATGTGGGTAACAAGAGTAACACTGTAAGAAAAACTTAAGCTT